>NC_061162.1:52338743-52503743 GCF_022113875.1 Hydra vulgaris | reverse complement strand
AAATCAAATGTAAAATAAAACGGTATTTCCTTTTTATCCGTATCCAATTCAGCAAATTTAGCAATTTAAATTAAATCAGCGTGATCAAAAAAATTTTATAATAAAAAAAGTTAACAATTCATTAAATATCTCTAATTAATACTGTCAGTTTATGAAAGTAATTGTTAATAAATACTTTTTTTCGACGGGAAAACAAAAAACTGTCATAGCGTAAAAATAACCAGAGAAGTTAGAAAATAGTTCCCTTTGTTTAAATAAAAATAATTAAGAATCAGAATATATAATACTGAAACAAGAGACCGTATATAAAACGTTCTATATAAAGTAAAATACTCGTATGAAAATCATGAGATTGGTAAGTATATATTTGTTTTAATTAAAATAATTAAAGAAATATAAGTAAGATATATAAATCTAAAAATTATTAAGATATCTGTAAAAAATAAGTTGCTCCTATAAAATAAAAATAATTTATTGCTTTTACTTTTTACAAAATTTTTTTTGCGATGTTAGGAAAAATAATACAAATAAATTTGTTTTGCTGTATGTTTGAAAAATACTACAGTAGAAAAACGCAGCTTAGTTTAATTACACTTTTCTTTTGTTAAAAGTCTACCGTGACGTCAAATACTAAAACTTTTATGAATTAAACGCGCTTCAAAGGAATTGTCAAAGTCTGTAGATTGCGACGCATAATTTGAAGACTCCGATTAGTTGAAAAAAATGGAGAAGACGAGCTTCGGCAAAAACAACAACATTTGTTTTTCACGGTATGCATTCATTATTTATTTTTAATCAAAAAAATTTGGTTCAAACCTTTTTTTTTAACATTATCTTTAATATGAACACAACATGTGTTGGGAGTTTGGGATCCCTTTAAGAAAGCAATCGTGACTGTTTAGACTCAAGAAATAACGCTGGAATGTTGCCAAAAATTAGTTAATTCAATGCCTGAGAGGATAAGGGCTGTGATAGCCAACAAAGGGCAGCCCACCAAATATTGACTTTTGAGACAATCGCGCCTTTAAGATGCTTTTTTAATAATAATTTAATCATATTTTATAATTATAGCACAAACTAATTGTTATTGGTGTTAACTGCTTGTTATATCCAGGTTCTAAAAGCCATACTATAAAAAAAATGCAGCGCTCTCATATTTATGGCCATGACTGCGTATATATATATATATATATATATATATATATATATATATATATATATATATATATATATATATATATATATATATATATATATATATATATGTTGCAATGAGTCTATTCTAGATAAACATTTTAAAATAAAACAAGTTATGCTTTTCTTCAATATTGCAGGCATTATGACATAACACAGAATAGTTGGTAACTAAAAGAATTTTAAAAAGCACAAGTTTATATAATTTTATAAAAAAATTTATAGTTTATTTGATTGTCATTATTTTCACATATAGCTGGTTGACTGTTCCTTAAATAAAATCTAGGAAATTACTAGAAACTTATAACTACCAAGTGCATTAGCAACCTTGAAAAAGGTTTTAAAATTATTGAAACAAAAAAATTACAAGTTCAATTTTTTGCATGAAACAAGAAATTTATTACCCAGTTTCCCAGGAGTTTTTTTGTTTAAAAAATCATTTCCTAAATAAGTTTATAAACACAAGACACAATTAAAACAACATGTTATTTTATTTCAAATTTGTATGTATGTACAAAATTTGTATATAAATATATTGAGAAAAATTAATTTTCCTTAAATAAGTGAATATTTTTTGAACTTATTTGGTTGGGAAATAACTTTTTAAAATTGTGAGGCAGTCTAGAGATAAGTCACTAAGTGAAGATCTTCGTTTTGTGCAGTTATTAGACGACAATGAAAATACTCTCTTGCTTTCTATTGAGGTGGCTTGTATGCAAGTTAGGTTTGTCTAATGCCTGTACAGTTGTTTTGATTTGTTGAAGAGCATGTAAAATATTTTTCAATAGTGAAATTTAAATATTGTTAAACAGCTTTCAATTTCTCAATTCGAATTCAAGTTCTTACTATAAAAACTAGAATCATTTTCTAAAGAGTGAATGTGACAAATACTGAGATTTTCATTTCTTTTATAGATAACGTCCATTACAGTGTGCCATAGTTAAAACATAGTTGATGTATAAAACCAGATCTCCCAAATTTGATCATTACTTCAGTAGCGTAAATGATTGATGCAACAACATTTGAAAAAATGATTGCAAACTCTGATTTTTCTTTACCTAGGTTAATTGTTTTTCTTTTACTAAGTTGTTGGCTGTTTGGTCATCAAAAGTAAGACTAAATTTTCCACTTATTTTTTAGTGATTTTATTTTAAAATTAAGTTCATTTTTTGCCATAGCATAATATTCATAATATTCATGAGTTTCATTACATTGTTTTTACCTTTTGGAAATTGAAATTATTTTTCACTCTATGCTTTTGCGTATTTCTTGGTGTGAAATCTATCAACAGTCG
Organism: Hydra vulgaris; assembly: GCF_022113875.1. Classification (NCBI taxonomy): domain Eukaryota; kingdom Metazoa; phylum Cnidaria; class Hydrozoa; order Anthoathecata; family Hydridae; genus Hydra; species Hydra vulgaris. The sequence continues at coordinate 52,501,255 of NC_061162.1, read as the reverse complement.
CAAGTTTGCCCACTATCTCTTCTAAAAACTGTTTCTTAAATAAAAAAGTTATGCAAGAGGCTTACTTGCTTTTGCAGGGATTGTCTTACAGTTACTAGGACCATCAATTTGATCGTCATTTAAGTTTTTTTTTCTAATATTAGAGTTATGAACATGTTGTAAGTATCTTATTAATCCATTGGTTGATGAGCCCTTACACTTAACAATCCACTGGTTGATGAGCCCTTACACTTTATAACTTATTTCCGCATTTCAAACATTTTTCTTTTGAAAAATATTTCCACACAGAATCAGCCATTATAAAACAAAATTTCAGCGATTCTAAATAATATAAATAATCAAATATCATATAAAAATAAAATTATCTCAATCAATGCTGATAGTATAAATTTAACATCAAACGTAAAAATAGCTAACTGATTAAATAAACAATTTTATGAAGCATTCACCTAACCAACTGATCTAGAAAATGATTTAACAATAGGTTTATCACCAAGAACAATTAAAAAATATACTTTGAATCCATCTGTTCTATTCTCACCATTAAATGTTAAAACAAAACTTGACTTATTAGATGAAAGTAAAGCAGCTGGAATCGAAAATATTTCCCCTTATATTTTAAAAAACTGTAGTTCTGCTCTTAACCTGCCACTTAGTTTATTGTTTATCAAAGCATACAACACTGGAACTACACCACAACTATAGAAACAAATAAATATCACACTGATTCCAAAAAAGGGAAGAAAAATGATCCAACAAATTATCAATCTCATCATTATCAGTTATAAGTAAAATAATGCTAAAACTAATAAAAGATGACATAACAAGTTACTTAAACCTACATAACTTAATAGCTAAAGAACAATATGGATTCACAACAGGTAAATCATTAATCACAAAGTTACTTGAATCAATAGATGTAATAACCGATGCTTTAAACAGTGGATTCTATGCTTTAATGGTTTACCTTGACTTTGCTAAAGCATTTGATACAGTAGATTATAAACTACTAATTGCTATAAAAAAATCTTGTGGTTTCGACAAACAATTTTCAAATTGGTTACACAACTTTCTCTTAAATAAGCAACAAATGATTGTAATTAATAATGAAATAACTGAATGGCTCCCAGTATTAAGTGGTGTACCACAAGGCAAAGTTTTATCTCTACTTCTATTTAATCTTTTTTTTTTTTTTTTTTTTTATTTGCATTCACTCCCAACAAGGCTGCAAGCAACCACTATTAAGTTGGGAGTTACTAGGAAGAAAAAAAAGAACAGAGTTATAGAGCAAGGAAACGGTTGACAGAAGACTTAAAAAGTTGAAGGTTGTATGAGTCAGGGAAACATGAAGATGGGAGAGAGTTCCAAAGGATTGAAGTGCGGGGAAAGAAACTAGATGAATAAAAGTTTTTAGAGCATGCAGGGACAGATACAGTAAACAAATGAGACTTAGCTGAATGACGAGTAAAACGAGAATGAATTTTAGTTGATGGAACTAGAGATGATAACTCCTTTGAGTAGTGACCATGATAGTATTTGTAGAAAAGAGAAAGAGATGCAACTTTACGACGATGGGAAAGAGGTTCAAGCTTAGCAGATAGTCCAGGTCCAACAACATTTACAATGCGTTTTTGGACCTTGTCAAGAAGAGAAAGAGAATCGTTAGAAGAACCAGCCCAAATATGACAACAGTATTCCATAAAGGGTCGAATAAGAGATTTGTAGAGGTAGAGAATGGAATCAGAAGTAAGGAAATGGCGAGCACGATAAAGAGAAGCAACCTTAGCAGAAGCTAATTTAGCAATCGATTGTATATATGGTTTCCATGAAAGGTCAGTAGTAAGCGATAATCCAAGAAGACGTAAAGAGGACGACTCAGTAAAAGGATTGCCATTCATTAATATAGGAATGTTGACCATATTACGGTAGTTGTTTGCAGTAAGCAATTGAGTTTTTTTAGAGTTGAAATTCACAAGCCACTGTGAACCCCAATCAATTACTGAAGTGAGATCGGATTCAAGATCAGCTGCTTGTTCTAGGCGATCGAAAAGAGAAGACTTTTTGTCAAGACAGGAGTATAAAGTTGAGTCATCAGCAAAAAGAGCTACTTTAGATGAAAGGTTGTCAGGAAGATCGTTTATGTAGATAAGAAACAAAACAGGGCCCAGGATGGAACCTTGGGGAACCCCAGAAGTTACTGGAAATAAAGAAGAGTGTTGGCCTTCAAGGATGACTTTAATAAATCGTTTAGAAAGAAATGATTTGATAATCTCAAAAACTTTTCCAGAAACACCATATGAAGCAAGCTTATGGAGAAGACCAGCATGCCAAACTTTGTCGAAAGCTTTAGATATGTCGAGAGCAATAGCCCTAGTCTCACCGCTCCATCTAATGCACGATAAAATCTTTCAGTTACAGCAGTTAGCAAGTCGGCCGTAGAGCGAGAGGATCGAAAACCGTATTGATTGTCTGACAGCAGTTTATTTGAGATGTGAGGAATTTGTTGATCAAAGACTCAAAGACCTTGCTAATAACAGAAAGAAGACTGATCGGACGATAATTGGAGGGATCAGAATTTTCTCCAGAGTTTTTGAATATTGGAACTACAGATGCCATTTTCCAACAAGCAGGAAAACAAGACTCAGTCAAACACTTGTTAAATAGTTTAGAGAGAATTGAAGAAAGTTCTGGAGAACAATTCTGCAAGACTGTGACAGGAATGTTGTCTGGACCACAAGCTGTAGACAAGTTTAATTGAGATATGACTTTAGCAACAGAAGCCGGAGTGATTTGAATGTCTAACAATGGGTCAACCTGTTTGACTGGAATGGAAGGAAGAGAATGTCCATAAGATTCAAGAGTGGAATTAGAAGAAAAGTTCTTTGCAAACAGTTCTGCCTTATCCCTGGGAGAGGAAACAAGATCAGTCCCATGAATGAGAGATGGAATGTTAGATCTACCCTTGTTAACAATGCTGTTGAAGATTTTCCAAAAGTCTTTAGAGCCTAACTTCTGCGATAAGATGCGAGATTTAGTGAACTGAGAATAATGGAGTTTAGCATCAAAAAGCACCTTTTTACATCGATTTCTTGCAATAATAAATAGCCGTTTGTTCTCAAGAGAGTTGTTCTTTTAAAAAAGATAAAAAAGATGATTACGATTAGATATAGCAGCCGCACAAGAAGGAGAAAACCATGGAGTAAAATGAGGCTTGACTTGAAACCGACGCGAAGGAATAAAAGCTTCCATTCCAGTCTGAATCCAGGAGGTTACGTAGGAGGCGCATTTGTCAGTTGAGAGAGAAAAAACATCAGCCCAAGGACCATCACGAAGAAAATCACGAAAAGAATCCCAGTCAGCTTTAGGGTAGTAGTAGGTGGTGCGATGATAAGGTGAGCCCAAAAAAGAAGTACGAGAAGAAAGATTTATAGAGATCATTGCATGGTCAGAACCACCTAAGGGAGAAAAGGAAGAAACAGAACATAAGCTAGGGTCAGAGACAAGACGTCTCTGACCCTAGCTTATGTTCTGTTTAATAAGTCAAGGAGTGAAGGTAAATGATTAGGGTTGTCAGGAAAACGAGTCACAAAGTTAACTATCTGAGTAAGAGATTGAGAAACGCAGAAGTTAAAGGCTTTAGTGCCAGCAGGATCAGTGGTGTTAGAGCCAAGCCATTTAGTGTGATGGGCATTAAAATCACCAACAACAACAATATTGGCAGAGGGGTAAAGAGAGAGGGCATGGTCAATTTGATCAGAGATAACATCTAAAAGAGTGCAATCATGGGAAGAAGGAGAACGATAAAGAACAAAGAGAAAGGTGATAGAGTGAAGAGGTGCTAGGCGAAAGCACATAAAAGAATGGTCAAAGGATTCGAACCTGATTTCACGACAAATAGGGGAATTAATGCGTATGAATACCCCTAAACCTAGCATGTGACTATTGGAGTCTTTACGAATCAAAGGATAGTACCCATCAACACTGACATCTGAAGAAGGAATTGCAGAATTTAAATTTGTTTCACTGAGTGCAAGCAAGTCTGGTGAATTTTGCAGGAGGTAAGACTCAACTGATAGAAAGTTGCTTCGTAGACCGCGAATATTTGTAAAAGATATATTAAAATATTTAGGTGGTGAGGATGGTTTTTTAGGTTTTAAATTTTTGGTTACTTTGGTCATGATTTGGATTTAATGAGAACTTGACTCAATTATAGATAGAGCACAGCCTCCTAATCAATGAGCTATGCAATTGTCTCAGTCCTGTTAATTAACCCTAAGCCGTGACATAGGGCTCCTTATGTGGCCTTGACAATGCACACCAAAAGCATTAACAGGGACACCATCCATGCGCAACATGGCACTGTTAATACTCTGATATTTTGCAGCTGTTGATGGAATCAGCCTCTCTGAGAGCTACCACAGAGTTCGGGAAACCTTACTACCAGCCGGCCTCAGAACCATTAAACTGAGTTTTAGAGCTGTACCCTCATATGGAGATAACAGGAAGAGTTGCATAGCCATTATCAAGGAGGCATAAGCAAAACTCTATGAATAGAGTCAAGGAGATCCAGCATTCATCATCTTAGGCAGGAAACAATGTAACACAGGTTACATCTACGCCAGCCTAATAGATGAAGAAGGGGTTCGAGGCTGGTTAGCAGAATTTTTCTGCTGACCCCTAAAGTCTTTGCCTAGGAGGCCTTCTACAAGACAGTAGCAGGATGCAGTTAACATCTGCCCAAGATGAGTATTTTTATCAAGACACCATCTCTAGCCTTTACTCAACCAAGAGCCCCAAGGCAGGGGATGTTTAGCTGGATGCAGTTAACATCTGCCCAAGATGAGTGTTTTTATCGAGACACCATCTCTAGCCTTTACTCAACCAAGAGCCCCAAGGCAGGGGAATTTTTGGTCGGAGTTTATTTCTCCTAGCCTTTGCATAAGAAGAGCACACTCTGCAAGGCAGCAGGGCTTGTGGCAGGTGGTACTGGGTTACGTGATACCAGTAGCAAGAATGATCTCGATTATCCTGACCTGACCTGGAGTAGTTAAAAGGAGTTACTTCCCGCAACAGTACTTTGATAAAACCAGGCATGACATTTTGGAAGTGCATTAGGAAAAACACTGCATCTAACAAAATACAGGAGTCTAAGGCGAGTGTACGTTTTGTAGTTGGAGTAAGTAGTTAGTTACTGAGCTCACGCTGCATTAGAGTATAAACAGAACACAAACAAACATAGATCAACTTACGGGTGAGTCAACACCGCGCCAGAGGTTCAGACAGAACACAAACATACATAAAAAAACATAAAAAACATAAACATAACATAAACATAAAGTAACTTACGGGTGAGCGAACACCGCGCCAGAGGTTCAGACAGAACACAGACACACATAAAGAACATAAAGTAACTTACGGGTGAGCGAACACCGCGCCAGAGGTTCAGACAGAACACAAACATACATATAACGTAGATTACAGGTGAGCTAATACAGTAACTAAAGCACCTCCAACTATATGGGAAAAAAAAAAAAAAAAATTACTATAGGCATGACTGGTATAAGATAGTACTGATGACAGGAAGAACACTCCTTTTAGCCTTTGCTTAGATAGCAAATCCTGCAAGGCAGCAGAACATGGAACAGGTTGCACTGGGTTACATGTTACCAGTAGCAGGATGATCATGACGACCATACTCCTGACCTGACACAAAAACTTCTTGTTTAAAATACTTTGATTTTACCATAATATAGCTGCTAGAGAAAGAAAACATAACTTGTAAATATCTTGTAATTGACATAAAATTCAATTATCAGTATTCAATAAAAAATTTTTTTTCATTAATCTTGAAATTAGCAAAGTCTGTCAATTTTTTTCATTAATCTTGAAATTAGCAAAGTCAATTTTGATGGTTTATTCATACAAAATTGTCTTGTGTTTTTAACATTTTTGTTAAAAAAAAAAAAATTAATTTGCCCTATCCATAAAAACAGAGTTAATGGTTTTCAAAAACTGAAACTTTAAATGTATTTTATTTATTAAATGACATTTAAATGTGTTTTATTTATTAATGACATTTATTATTTTATTAATGTCATAATGACATATATTATTTATTAATGTCATTTATTAATGACAACTTTAAATGTATTTTATTTAATTATGATATTCCTGAACTAGTTCACAATACCTGAAAGCTATTTGCTGATAATAGTAAGTTAATTGCTGTAATCAAAAACCAGAAAGATCATGAAATATTACAAGATGATCTCAATAAAATAGTTGAATGGACAAAAAATTTGAGCATGAAATTAAATTATGAAAATTGTAAAATTATGAAAGTTTACAGTACAAAATCAAAAAAGTTAATTGACCAAATAAATCAAGCTATTCCACTATATATAACAACCCACGATGGAACAATCATCAAAATAAATGAAACAATACAGGAACATAACCTAGGTATCAACATAAGTAATAATCTGAAATGGAAAGACCACATCACAACAATAACCAATAAAGCTTACTCAAAACTAGGTACACTAAAGCAAACATTTAAATTCTGGTCAATCGACTCCTTTACTAAACTATATACAACTTATGTTAGACCTGAAGTAAAGTTTTGTGCACAAGTTTGGAATCCACATTTGAAAAATGAAATAAAAAACTTGAAAAAGTTTAGCAAAGAGCTACAAAGTCCCAGGTCTCAAGCACAATTCTTATGAAAAACGTTTATTAAGTTTAAAGTTAAAAAGTTTCGAATCCATAAGAATTAGCGGGGACCTCATCCAATATTATAAAATAAAATACAAACAATCTTCTAATATCAGAGGAGAACGACACAAAATGTACAGAGAGTTTACTAAACACAGTTACCATAAAAATTTTTTTAGCAACAGGATAGTGCCACATTGGAATAATTTACCAAATAACTTAGTAACATCAAACAGTTAACAATTTTAAGAAAAAATATGATATCGTAATACAAAACAAATAATTAACTAATTGTTACTATAGTAACAAACTATAGTAAAATTACAATAATCCTACTCTGCAAAGATTTGTAATATCTGTAGAAATAAATAAATAAAATAATTTTTTTTATTGAAGATTTGAAAATAGTTTTTCAAGTTTTGTATATATATATATATATATATATATATATATATATATATATATATATATATATATATATATATTTAGATTCGAGCTTTGATATGTTAATTATATTCCAATTTAAATTTTTTTTATAAACATGGGTTATCTTTGATTTGATATACCCTATTAAGCAAATTTAATAAAAAAATATTAACATTTACCTTAACATGAACCTACAGTTTTAATGCAACATGTATTTGGTAATTGATTAATAGTTTAATTTATTATACATGTAGGGAGTATTAAAGATTGACATTTTGGAAGCAAAGAATCTTATTGGGAAAGACACAAATTTATTTAAAGATAAAACATCTGATCCATATGTTCTCACAAAGGGTAATCTTTTCATGATTTATTTAATTAGGCTTTATCTCATTGTGATTTGATTGGAATGTTGGGTTGTTTTTGTCATTTTTACCAGATAAAAATAATAAGTTAAAAGGTTGATTTATATAAGTTTGACTTATAGCATAACTTTAATGTTCACTGAACTATAATTCTATATATTCCAATTCATTATATTATAAAATAGATTAACTCAAAAAAATTCTGTATAAAATTTTTGTGTACAAATAAAACAAAAACTACTTTGACTTTCAACAATTAAAAGAAACCTAAGAAAAGAAACTTCTTGAATTGATGAATAATACAAAAATATGCTAAATAAGTTTTTAGTTATTTTTTTATGTGTTGTAACTAATAATCAGATACCCATATAAATTAGAATATTCTCAGTTTCATGTTTTACTTGAGTTAATAATTTAAACTTTATTAATATATTGTAGTTAAATTTTCTATTATAATTTATTTATAATTATTATTAATATATTATTAATATAATGTAGTTAGACTTTATTAATATATTGTACTTAAAATTATAATTGTGTTGTAGTTGTTGTGTTTTCTATTATAACTGTGGTTATAACAAAATCTCTCTCTTTAAATATATAATTATGTATACATATAAACACTAAAATATACATAGATATTCAATAAAAGGTATTAAATAATTTGATATTCATCTAGTGATGGATTATATTGTTTTTTTAGTGGGATCAAAAGTTGTTCATAAAACTCCTGTAATACAAAAATCTCTCAATCCAAAATGGAACAAAGAATCAGTTTCGGTATGATTTCATTCTTCTTAATAATTCTCTTTTGAGTTTAAAAACTTTCTCCTAAAGTTTTTAAACTCATTATATAATTCCACTTTTTTTTATGTGTAGATATTCATTCAAATTGTAATTGGAAAAAAAATAAAATTTGAGCTATATGATTCTGACGCCATAAAAGATGATGAGATAGGAAGGTAACTGAGTTTAATTTTCGTGAATCAAATTGACTAAAATTAATGGTGAAAGATTACTTAAATGGTGCTAGATTTTAAATTAATTGATTTTCATTTAATTTTCTTAAAGTTAATCGATTAGTTGATTATTTTCTGATTAATTCATAACAATTTTAAAAAGGTTAATGTTAATTTTTATGATTTTATTTCTCTTTTTTTTATTAGATCTTAAAAAACATTAATTTAATAATTATACAAGTCATTTAAACTTGTTCTTAGTAATAAATAAACCAGAAGCACTAAAATTTTTTTCTGCTTTTAGGCAAAATGGAAGAAAAGCTTTGCATATCATTTTAAAGCATATCATTAAGTCAAAATTTGTTGAAGGGATTACATTCAAATTAGGCTATTTATACTTTTCTTTTTAAATATATATATAATTGTGGTGACAACCCTCTCTCAACACTATAACTTTGAAACCCAAATGTTTCTGTTTATGTTTCTGATTTAAAAATTTTAAATCTGATTTAAAGTCATCTGGATTTTGTAAATAGCAAGAAAAACCAGTAGTAATTTTTTCTTTCAGTAATAATCTCAGAAACTACAGTAAAAAGTTTTCAAGCAATTTTAGTTTTTTGTTCTCTAAGATCTTTTAGTGAAAAACGAAATAGTCTTATCAAATTTTATCAGGTTGCAGTCTCCTTTTCCCAATGCCATAGCGCTTAACTCTACAACATGAAGAGCCTAAAAAATATATAAAATGTGTTTAATTTCTTCTTCTAATAAAATCAAATCTGCACTGGTTTTATCCACAGAACCTTTTCTTTTTTTCTTTTTTTTGATTAAAACAAAAGAATAAATGCGTACCAAGAAAAACTAACTTTTTTTATTTTAGTTGAAGCTCGGGTTCTCCATTTTGTTGCAGGCCAAAAAGTCAGCATAATATTTATCACAATCTACAGACTTGATAATTTATTCAAGTGTGTTTTATTCGAAAGAGTTTCAGTACACGATGTTATTGATTTTTTTGTTTGTTTACATAATCGATTTTTTACACAAACAAAAAAATCAATGGGATTGTCAGAGAAGGCAAGCTTCTAAAAATAAAAAATTAAAATAAAAAAGTTAATTTTTCTTGGTGTGCATTTATTCTTTTGTTTTAATCAAAAAAATTTAATCAAAATATTTTTTTTATCATTTTCTTTAATATGAACACAACATGTCTCGAAGGTTTGGTCTCCCTTTAAAGAGTTGAGAGATGGTTGTAAACACAATTAAAAAAAGAAAAATTAGCCTCCTTGGCTAAAATGTTGGGGACTCAGTCTTGGGGAGGTGAATAACATAAAGACAAAAAAGCAACAAAAAAAAATACTGATAAGAGAATTCCATCTTGTTTTAGTATCCAGAATAAGCTTAAGCTCTTTTTTCTAAATCTGATCTACAAAAAGGTTTTAAAGGGTATAATGTTTAAGAATTTCTAAATAGCTTAACAATTTTATGACCCTTTGATCTGATAATACCATGGTCCTTATTAAACTGCATTTCCTCACTAATGAAAAGGGTGATTTACTAATGCACCATCAAAAGATGTTGATAATTAAGTTCAAAATTATTTAACTTTTTAATAACAATATTAACAGCTTTTTCTGAAGGCATTGAGACATTCTAATGAATCATATTGAATATTGTCTTAACAACATACATTAGAAAAAAAGACTTACATTAGAAATATAACATATATTAGAAACAAATACCTTACAGTTCTACCTCAAATCCACTCATTAGGAGAAGCTGAAAATCTTTCTCCAGTTAATTTTTTTTGCTGAAGATCTTGAGCCATTTTCAACTTTATTGAGCTTGCATAGGTTATAGCAGTTGCCTTTATAATATGTTGATATCAGATTTTGAATCCTTGATCCTTCTAGCCATCTTTAATGTTTTTACTATTGGCCAAATTTGAAAAAGGGACATGATCTGCAGCTGTTAGATAAACTAATACTTCTCCAGCTTTGTTAACTATTTTATTACAGTAGGCAGCAATACTTTGACTGTATATTTTTTGTCAATAAAATTTTTGATTTGTCAAAAAACTGGATTAAAAAAAAAATTGGATAAAACAATGCATATAAATATTAGTTTTGTTTTACTTCTTCCAAACAGTTTTCTCCAGATAAAATTGTAAATGGCAGTCAGGCTACTAGACAGACACACTGTAAATTATTTTAAGAATTGTATTATTCGTCTACATTTCACACTGGTTCAGGAAGTAGCGATGTGAAATGTAGTACTGGAAGGAAGTACTGCTATATGTGTTTTTTTTATTTTTTTAATAAAGCTAAATTGTTGTAATTAAATGTAAATAAAAAGAATTATAACAATCTTGTATTTTTAAAACAAAAAATTAATCGGTTTTCATTTGTCATTAATCATTAGTTAGTTAAGCAATTAATGATTAATTTTTCAAAGTCAATTAATTAAATATTTACCAACCCTAACTTTAATCTTAGATTTAACAAATTCTAAACTATATTTAAACTGGAGCTGATCAGATGATTAATCCACTGAGCAGTTTATCATTGAATGCTGCTGTGTAGTTTCATTTCTTCAAAAGAGATGATAACAAGTTGTACTACATGGTATTTGTTGGTAGTGAACTTTATATTAGGTGCCAACAGTTTTAGGTATTAAGTTGCTTCAAGTTGGAGTAGATTTCATTTGAAAAATAAAAAATTTATAAAAAAAAGTTTTCAAAAACAACATTTTAAAAGGAGACTAAAGTAAAAAATAAACCATTTTGAGGAACCCACGGACATTGTATGTATGCAACCTGAAATATCCATTAAAGTGACTGAAAATTTTGGCAAACTACGTACAACTCGTTCATATTGATGCCCAACATTTTCAGTCCTTGTCCTTGGATCCTGTGAAATAGTTTATTTTTTATTTTTTAGTTCATTTTTAAAATGTTGTTTTTAAAAAGTTTTTATATATATATTTTTTTTTATTATTTACTTTTTAGTCTGCTAAGAAAATTAAATGATTAGTTCAATTGCAAGTACTATCTTCTGGTAGGTATTGGTACATTCTTTCTATTTCTTGGATGGCATCCAAATACATTTCCTGCCAGTACACCGCAGTCTAGTTCTTCGATGCGTAGTCCATCCAATGATTGAACTCAGTTAAGAGCTACATAAGCTTGGCCATAGGCGAATAGTTTTTTTGTAAGGTATTTAGTAGGCAAATAGTTTTTTTGGCAAATTTTTGTTTGTTTAGCAATGCGTCTGTCTCTATTTTCTTCTGTATCAGCCGCCTTTGTTGTTCTCTTATTTTTTCTAGCCAAGATGCTCGTTGCTCAGCTAATTCATTTGCTCTAGCTTGAGATTTCTGTTTTTTTTCTCGAGCAAGACAAGCTAATTGATCAACTTTAGTTTCCAGCTTTTTTTTCTATATTTAGCTTTTTTCTTGATATCTCTACACTGATAAGATTTTTTTAATTTTTTTTTTTACTTTAAAAACTTAATTTAAAAGCTATTTATTAGTAAAGCATTTTAATACTTTATTTTTTAAGCATTACTTACTTTTTTATAGTAGAAAATCTATCAATTTCAGGTTTCAACTTTTTTATTCATTCATTTTTTTATTCAACAGCGATTCTATTTATTTAAACTTAACTAAAATGTTAAAAGTTTGTTGTTTATTGTTTGTTTTAATTACTTTTCATAACGATTTCTTTTATTTACGCTAAACTAAAGTCTGCTTTGCGTTCTTTGTTTTAATTACATTTGTTAATGATTTCTTTTATTATTACCGCTGACCTCGTGTTTGTTTTGTGTGGACAATAAAGAAAAAAAAAAGATACCATTTTTTTTTAGAGTTAAAATTTTTACATAAGAATGTCAACCATGTTGCAATAGTTGTTTGCATTAAATAACTGAGTATGGTTGGAGTTAAAATTTACAAGCCACTGTGAGATTCAAAATTGACTTCCTGTTCTAAGCGATCAAAAAGAGAAGACTCTGTCAAGACAGGAGTATAAAGTTGAGTGATCAGCAATAAGAGTTATTTTAGATGTAAAGCTAGCCATTTTAACAGGACCCAAAAATGTCTAAAAGTTATAAAATTTAAAAAATAAATTATTTACATTCCATTATATATGAAAATACATGGGAAAATGTTTTACACTAACATTTGTTTTTAAAATTCATTAATTTGTGACAACTCCACTATTTGGATTGTGTAAAATTAATTTGGTATTTTGATTGATTAATTGTTTATTAAGAAGGATAAATAGAGAATCAGACGCTAATTCCTCATATATTTTTCCATTTTGACATATGCTTGACAAATTGTAGTAGGTCAAGCACATGCCGAAATATTGATTTGTTGTAAATAATATATGTATAGGTCTGTAGTGCAGATTTGTAAATAACAAATCCATTAAATTGAAATGTCAAAATTTATTTAGAAACAAGTCATTTATATAATTTATTTAATAAATGAAAATATTTTTGCAATTGCTTTAATTTAGTACAAAATTATATTATGCAGAAATTTATCAAATGATTTTATATCAGTAAATATTATGTTAATATGCAACCTTGATTATTTACTTCATCATATATATCTTGTGTTTCAAGTACATAAAAGATGCATCCCAAAAAAAATAGCTTTACTGTGGCAGAGTTATGAAATTCTAGAAATTCTGTTTTTGTAATTATTTTAGACAGTGTTTTTGTAATTATTTTAGACAGTGTTTTTGTAATTACTTTAGACAGTGTTTTTGTAATTATTTTAGACAGTGTTTTTGTAATTATTTTAGACAGTGTTTTTGTAATTATTTTAGACAGTGTTTTTGTAATTATTTTAGACAGTGTTTTTGTAATTATTTTAGACAGTGTTTTTGTAATTATTTTAGACAGTGTTTTTGTAATTATTTTAGACAGTGTTTTTGTAATTATTTTAGACGGTGTTTTTGTAATTATTTTAGACGGTGTTTTTGTAATTATTTTAGACTGTTTTTGTAATTATTTTAGACAGTGTTTTTGTAATTATTTTAGACAGTGTTTTTGTAATTATTTTAGACAGTGTTTTTGTAATTATTTTAGACAGTGTTTTTGTAATTATTTTAGACAGTGTTTTTGTAATTATTTTAGACAGTGTTTTTGTAATTATTTTAGACAGTGTTTTTGTAATTCTGTTTTGGACAGTGTTTTTGTAATTCTGTTTTTGTAATTATTTTTTGTGATTATTAATTAAACAGTAAACAGAAACTAATCTAACCTCGTATATTTTTTAATGTGCATTCCCATATAATAAAAGGTATTGCAAATGCTGTGTCAAAATAACTTATTTGCCATAGTTATTGTTTTGACAAGTCTTTTCTGTGAACTAGCATTAGCTTTTATTAAGTCTGGCACCTCTAATGGTTTGGAAACAAATACACAAAATCATTGAAAATATCTAAAGCTTTTTGGTTGAAATTGCAGGTTGAATTTATATTTTTAAAAACTGTGTACAGTTAAACTAAATAGATTTAAATATTGACTGATATGTTATAGTTTTCACTTTTGAAAAGTATTAATATCTGGAAGTTGACAAAATTTAAAAAAAGTATAAATATCTGGATGTTGACAAAATCAAAAAAAAAAGATTCCACCTAATCAAAAAGAAAATATAACATTAAATTTAAAAGTTGTTTATTAGTAGAGTGTGTTAAAAGAGTTCTTTCATTTTAGATCAACAATCTTTTGAGTCTTTTTATATATATTTTTTAGTACATCTTTAAGCTTAGAAAAAGTAGTTGGTTCTAGCTTTACTGATCTGGTAAGTTTTATCTATTATAATTGTTTCAATTTTTATAATTGTGTTATATTAATTTATAAAAGTTGTAATATAAGTATTACTAAATATCTTTTAGTGGCTTTCTCTCGATAATTCTACAACAAGTGCACTTCATATTAATTGTGGTTGGTTTAATTTGAGTAACAATGTTGACGATTTAAAAAAAGTAATGTTTTTATTTTTTAACAGCAGTGGATATTTTATAAAATCTATATCTTTTTTGTGAAGTATTTTAAAATTGATCTGTGTATTTTTAATTAATTTTTATTAAACATTTTTGAAGTTTTAAGACAAATATGAGATAGAGATAAGTTCCATCGTGTCAATTTAAATATTGTACTCAACTTGTTTTTCTGTATACAAGCCTTTTTCATTAAGGTTTTGTTTTTCTGTACACAAGATTCATGCTTCAAAGTTATAGAGTTTAGAGAAATAATTGAGAAAAAATATGAAATAAATGCTTTATAGAGTATAGTGGTTTCTTTACAAAGCTTTAGGAAAATCAGTATGTTAAAAAAAAAATGGCTCTAAACTCCAAAGTATTTTATGGAAATTCCTATCTCTAAATATAAATATAAAGATAAATATGCATATAAGTATATATATATGCAAATTTTAAATAAATATATATGGCTATTTCCACGATGGAAGAGATAAATTTCTTTTTTCAAAAAACTTTTTTTCTTTTTAAACACCTTAAAATTATTGTTAAATTAAATTTTGATAAGAAAATATTTGAACCGAGTAGATAAATTTGACGAATGTTAGTAATTGTTTTTTTTTTTTATTATTCAAAAAAATGAGTATAATTTGAGGGCAAGCTATTGCAACATTAAAAAAAAAAACATTTTTTTGTTTAGAATCTTTTAGATTATATATATGTCTTAAGTAAAAAAACTTTTACTCTTTAAAAATAATTCAATTGTTTTTTGTCACATACACATCTGCAAAAATTAGGTTGCATCACTGAACTAAAAACTAGAAAAATTTAATTATTACAATGAAATTTGTTTGGCTTTAAGGCAAGGTTTTTTTAGAAGTTTTAATCTAAACTTTCCACCACTATTTTAAAAAAATTGGTTAAAAAGCATTATATTAACTTATAGTTATATATTAATTAAGCATTATATTAACTATATAGTTATAACTTAAAGTCAAAATATCATTCAAATGTTCAGATTTTGTTGTAGATTTTATTTGAATAAAGTTATCGTTTTAGAATTCTGAAGGACTATTAGTAAATATTTGTAAATTATTGGATTTATGTTGTCATTTTCTTATAAAGTTGTAAATTTTTAAGAAATGGAATCGAAATTAGAAGTAAGAAAAAATGTTATGCAGAATACCAAGCTAATTATGTTTCTCAGAATGCTAATAAAAAGAAAGAAATGTTTAGAGAAAAAAAGAGATATCAAGAAAAAATAAAAGCCGATCCTAATAAAAAAGCAGCTTATGCTTTAAAAATTAAGAATTGTAAAAAGTCGGGCTCTAAAAAGAAAACTTAAGATCAATTTCAAAGACTAAGCTCATTTATCAAGATCTAAGAGATATCAAGAAAAAAAAAAAGCTGATCCTAATAAAAAAACAGCTTATGCTTTAAAAATTAATAACTGTAAAAAGTCAGACTCTAAAAAAGAAGCTTAAAATCATTCTCAATAACTAAGCTCACTTTTAAAAACGTTCAACAAAGAGGAAAAGCATTAAAAAAATTTTAAAACCACTACCAACTTTAAAAAAGAAACAATCTGAAATTCTTTTTATTCTTTCAAATAGCTCTGCTTGTAAAGATAATTCGTGTTTACCTCCAGCATGTTCAAAGCTGTATGGTCTTTCTGAAAGCGATGTTTTAGCAGTTATAAAATTTATAATGAAGATGTTTCCCAAATATCACAAAACAAAAAAGATGTCACTCGAATTCAATTATCTGACAGAAAAACAAACAATTTTCCAATGCGTCATTTATATTATATGGTGAAAGAAGCTTTCGAGTTATTCAAGAAAAAGCATTTCTTTGCAGCAATGCGCAGGAAAGGAATGGTTGAAAGAATTGGAACTACTGTTAAGCAAATCACACACCTGAGAGTTAAATCTAGTCGATATGAAATCAGGTCAGCAGCAGATTTTTCGTTAGCATTACAAGATTTGCAAATACCTGTAATTTATATGTCAGAAAGCAACACAAGACAAAAAAAAAAATGAACTTGGATTAAGTTCAAAGCTATATTACTATCACATTATTTTTATGCTCAGAATGATAATGTTGTTCTGACACTATTTTCACCTGAGTATAATCAAAATTTGTTACAAAATAACAAAACTTTTTAAAATGATTTTAATTCTTAAATTTAATTTTTAAAATGATTTTGATTAAAAAATAATTTAATTTTTTTTTTTTTTTTTTTTTTGTCACTGAATGTTGCATCACTGAACTGTTTATTTCTGTAAAATAAAACGAGATGTAAACTTTGTTGTTTGTGGGTTTTTTTATGACTGCCTTATTGCCAAATGAATAAATTACAACAAATAAATCTAATTACTCTATCAAGAATTAAAATTTCAGCAAAAACTCCCTTCAAGAGTATGCTGATAAAATAACACTTATTTTATCAGCATACTTTTGAAATTTATAGTTGTAAAAAGTTGTATAATTTTCTAAATATACATATATATTATGCATATTTTTCAGCAAAAGTCCTATAAATATACATATATATTATGCATATTTATCAGCCAATGTGCTAATAATTTAAATATATACTAAGCATATTTATAAGCAAAAGTCCTATAAATATACATATATATTATGCATAATTATCAGCGAAAGCCTATAAATATACATTTATATTATGCATATTTATCAGCAAAGTCCTATAAATGACTTCAGGTTTAGAGACAAATATTAACTGTTTTTTACCTCTTTTTATTTATTTATTTATTTATTGCAATAAACTTAGGATTTCTTCTGAATATAACATGTATATATAAAAGTATTTCGAATTTGGATATTTACAGATCCTATATAATTACATAAGAACAACAGATTTGCAGCTGTATTTACTCTTTGTTAAGCTTAACAGAGCTTTTATCTGAAATTTCATTGCATTATTTCAAAGTAAAGAAATGACGAAAACTTTATTTATATTTGTTTAAATAAAACAAATACAAAATAAAACATTTATTTTTAAAAAAATTATATTTTTAAAGAATTTTTTTATTAATGTATTTGAAAAGAAATTTTTAGCTAACGCTACGTTAAGATTAACAGAGAGATGAGAATATGACCCCTAATGTTTAGTGGTTAGAAAAATTGTTTGACAGTTTATTATAAATTATATTTTGCATTAATTATATTTTACAGTTTGTTATAAATTACTTTATTTATTAAATTGTTATTTATTTGTTATAATAAATTTCTATAGCAAGAAGAATGTTGTTTGGTGGTTCTACTTGATCATGCCATGAATTTAAATGTATGTTTTTAATAAGATTTTTTTTTTTTAATCTTTATTGAATAATAATAATAATAATAAAGTGATTAGAACGAATTGAATTTTTCAAAGTTCTCTTAGTCAATTATAAAATCTCTTAATGGAATGATAAAGTTTAATTTGATTGAATTGGATTGTAGTGTGGTGATGCCAATACAATTGTTATAATAATATATGACTACAGCTACCACACTATGGTGGCTGTTGGTTTTGATATTTGGTAACAATAACATTTTCCTTATAGTGAAAACTTCAATAATTATCTTAATATTTTACTGCCAACAGATGCCAACAGATGCCAACAGTTCAATTTTCAACAAAAATATAATCTTTCAATATTTTTTAATATTTTATTAATCTTTTAAATCTTTCAAGTAGTTTCTTATGCAAAATTTTCCTCTATGGCTTTTAGCATTGTAGCTTTCTTTTTCAATACATAAATAGTAGGACTGCAGAAACTCAAAATTAAATTGCAATTTATGTTAGTTTATTATAATTTATGTTCACTGCATCTTTTGATCCTCAAAAGTATAAAAATATAATTTTTATATTATTATACGTATTGTTGGGATATTATTTTGCCTCATTATCACCAGGGTTGGAATCAAACAAGTATCTGTATTTGCTAATAATAGGTTATATTGTCGTATTTATATTTGTTTTTTATTTGATTTAAAAAAATATATATATTTGTTGTTGTATTTAACTGAAATGTGTTTGTAGTTCCACAAACTGAAGTTTACTGACGTTTGTAGTTCTATAAGTTGACTGACGTTTTTTGGGGGAAAGTCTAAAGATTTGTAGAGTGATCTAAAAAATTAAAAGATTTATAGAGTGATCTAAAAAATCTAGAGATTTCTTGTTTTTTCACTGTAAACACTAAAATAGTTAAAAAATTTAGTTTTCAAGTTTCTAAAAAGACTTGTTTTCATTCTTTTATTTAGTATACCATTCTATCAGTCTTGAAAAAATCTTTGTATTTTTATAAACCTTAAATATAAATATTTGTATTTGCAAAATGCCGATTATATGTATTTATAATTGAATTTATATTTGGGAATCTAGAATTAACGTATTAGTATTTGACCTGAACCCTGGTGATCTTTTTCCTTCGTGACTAGCGGTTATCTTTGAAGATTCAAAAGTAATTTCTGAACCTTAAATAAAAGTTCTTTATTTTGGGCCTGCCCTCTTTTTATGTGGTCTATTTGCTAATCGAAATTATTTAACTGAATCATTTTCAAATGTAAAAAAATGTAAATAAAAATTTTGAATTCTTAAAACCTCTTTCATACGATTTTAAAAAAAAATTATTTTTGTAATTGAGTTCTAAAATACTTATATGTCTTCGAGTTCGAAATGTGGCGGTTCAATATTTTAAATTAGTCAAAATTAGTAAAACAGTTTAATATTTGGTATATCAATCACTAGTGGAAATAAACCGCATTATTCTAATATCAAATATTTTTCGTCACTAACTACTGCAGTTCTAGTTAATGGTTGTAATGTGTAGGTGTATATTAATTAATTCAAATACTTTTTAGAGATCACTTTTTATATAGGTTGCAAACAAAAATAGCGCTAGTGCATATGTGGAAATAACAGTGAACAACACAACTCTTAAATCAAAGGTTTTATTTTTTTTTTTACATTTAAAAAATTCGAATTTATTTTTAATTATCAATTTTGTACAATTTAAATTGATATTGATTTTAGACTCAACGCAATACAAATCATCCAGTGTGGGAGGAGACGTTTTCATTTTTTCTCGGCAATGTTTTCAAGGATATTGTCAAACTCAGAGTATTTTTTTTTTATCTTTAGATAACTGTTATATGTTGCTTGCAATATTGCAATATATTGCTTGCACTATTGCAATTCATAATTTTTAGAGCATAATACGTAATGCACATATTTGCTATGCATTTTATAGTTAGTTTATTCGTGATTTTTTATTTTAGGTTTTTGATGAGAACGAAAACAAACCTCTTGGAAAGATTGATTTTGCTGTTTCTGCACTTACAGATCTCCCTGACATGCGTCTGAAACAAAACTTTACGCTAAAGAACTCTTTTGAAAATTCACAGATATTTATGTCTCTTGAGTTGAAGGTATTTTTATTTGTGCATTTTATTTTTATTTGTATTATTACAATTATAATATTAATTATTATGCCTAATATTTTAGAATTATTACTTCTTTTAATTTTTTATTTTGTTCAGGCATTGGTTCCTCCAGTTTCTTCAAAATAAGCAAAATCGTTTAACCAAGATTTATATAGTTATCAATTTATGGTTATTAAACTTTTTTAGTAATTAGAAGTTTAACCTTTCGATAGAAAATTTTTGTTATTAGAATCATTTAGAATCTATTTAAACTTAATTGTTTGCAATCGTTGTACTTTTTCATCCAATCGTTGTGCTTTTTCATCCAATCGTTGTGCTTTTTCATCCAATCGTTGTGCTTTTTCATCCAATCGTTGTGCTTTTTCATCCAATCGTTGTGCTTTTTCATCCAATCGTTGTGCTTTTTCATCCAATCGTTGTGCTTTTTCATCCAATCGTTGTGCTTTTTCATCCAATCGTTGTGCTTTTTCGAGTTCTTTAGAAGTTTTTCAGATTACGATTAGTTTTTATCCGATAACGTTTTTATTATAGTATTTTATTTTTGGGGTGTTTTTTGGTGTATAACCTTTGTTAAATGCAAGGAGTTACAGAGGAAGGTGAAAAAACAGTCTACTTAAAAAATAGTTTGTTAAGCTATCTAGAAAAATGTTTCTGAAAATGAAGTTTTTTTTTATTCAAAATTTATTTATGCAATTTTTTTTTATTTATTATAAGCTTATGTTTACGTTTGTATAATTATATTTATGTGTGCGTATGTGTGTGTACGCACGCACGCGTTTTTAAATGCTTTTTATTTAATAACTATAATTATTGTTATAAATATTGTATTTATGTATATAAAAATGAATCTTTATATGTTAACTATGGGTTATACCAATCATCCGATCACATGTCCAAGAGCATTGGAAAAACATTTCTGCAAACTCGTGTTAAGGCCGTTTTCCACAAGTTTTCCGTGTTAAGGCTGTTTTGATTTCCACTTATTTTTTTTTTTGCGCTACTTTTTTTTTTTGTTGTCAACAATAAAAATGACAGCAATAAGTTTACGCTGTATGTTCTATTATTATACTATTAGCAGTAAGCAACCCGTAATACGCGTTGTTAGTAAATAAAATTAAAAAAAAAAAACCGCGTATAGAAAAGCCTAGAAACTACTTTAAAATAGAAAAGCCTAGAAAATGACGTAGTTTGACTAATAATATTAAATTAGCGTATTGATAATATCAGATTATTACTTTTTAAATTACTTTAAAGCAATCATTACTTTTTTAGCATACTTTCTATTTTGAAGCATGTGAAAATTTCTTTCCATGCATTAATTTTAACACTTCTGTCTTTATATGTTGGATGTAATATCATTTTGTAATATAATTTAGTATAAAGTTTTTTT
This sequence comes from Hydra vulgaris, assembly GCF_022113875.1. Lineage (NCBI taxonomy): Eukaryota > Metazoa > Cnidaria > Hydrozoa > Anthoathecata > Hydridae > Hydra > Hydra vulgaris. The sequence goes on along the minus strand of NC_061162.1, from coordinate 52,479,964 downwards.
ATTAGAAAGTATAAGAAAATGCTAAACTCTGATGAACATTTCTGTTAAACTGTTACTGTGAGAACGAACAGCAGGTTTATCTCTATGTAGGGTTTTTCACAAAAAGGTTTATCTTCGTTTGGTCACTTGAAGATAAACCTTCTTATGAAGTGTAACTTTCGAAATTGACAGTGTGCATTCTTAAATTCTCAATTTAAGTCTTATTCTTTATTTGATGAATTTACTAATGCTTGTCAATTTTCAGAGTAAGTTCATATAAAATCAATAAGAACGCCAGGTTAAGAATTTTGTTTTTTGTAACTTCAAGGTGGTACACTAGAAAAAAAAAATGACAAAAAATAAATTTTTTTTGATTTATTTTTTAATTTTATGAAAGATTGACCCTTTAAGTTGACTTTTTAAAAAAAAATTTGATATTCTCGTTAAAGTATATAGCTTAACTTTGACCTACTTGAACCCCACTATTATATAAAACTCCTTAGCAACAAGTTTTAACTTTATTTGGAAGTGGTTTTTAATAGCAATTTTAAGATGAAAGCATAAAGTCATCAATATATAATTATTTTTGTTTTACCCAGTCTAAACTACATTGATAGATGTCGCAAATCTTTTTAAACAGTTCAAAATCTTCTATCTCTACATAAATAGTAGGACTGCAGAAACTCAAAATTGAATTGCAATTTATGTTAGTTTATTATAATTTATGTTCACTGCATCTTTTGATCCTCAAAAGTATAAAAATATAATTTTTATATTATTATACGTATTGTTGGGATATTATTTTGCCTCATTATCACCAGGGTTGGAATCAAACAAGTATCTGTAAATTCAATTATAAATACATATAATCGGCATTTTGCAAATACAAATATTTATATTTAAGGTTTATAATCTTCAAAATGGTCTATTTTTTTTTTTTTTTTTTTTTCTTTGCATTAATGTTTTATTTATCAAATCATGATAACTTAAGTAAACTTTATGTTTATGAGCTGAAATTTTCAGGAAAAATGTTTATGCAATATTGATGCTCCGTTTGACCCATGGGTTTTTCTTGGATTTGGTTAAATAAAAAGTTATTGCTTTAAATAAAAAAAACAAAATTCTCGCGATTTTCTTTAATATACCGTGGCCCATACTTATATAACAAAATAATACTTCAAAATATGGAACTTAATAAAATGGATAACCTTATTGCTCTGAAAAAAAAACTAAAACATATCATAATTAACTTAACCAACTTCATCGAAATGTATTAAACAATTTGGGAAAAATAGTAATAATAAAAAGCCCTACTACTTCTACTATATAGTAGATACCAAATACTTATGTTTATTTGTTGAACTAGTTCATTAAAGTTTATTTTATGTTTTAAAGGTTCTCGATGAAAAGGCTATTTTAGTCTTCTGCGAGTTTCTTTACAATTTTATATATAATTATATATATATATATATATATATATATATATATATATATATATATATATATATATTCAACAACGACCACAAGCAAGTCCCTAGTAGCCCTGTGGTACGACGGACTTGCATATATTTTTTAAATGCATGGGTTTTATATTACTTTATATTATAAACAACGAATAGTTACCTTATTTTGTACATTGTACAACGCACATGCGCTGAACAGAATTTTGAATTTTGTCTTGTAAAAATTTTAATGGTAAAATTTGTCTTGTAAAAATTTTAATGGTACAAAAATTGTTAAATTGTAGGTTTTGTACTTATATGTAAAAATATGTAATTTTGTTTTATTGAAATATATACGGATACTTGTGCTGTAAAAAAAAAAAAAAAAAAAAAAAAAATCTATAGAAGTCAAAAATTTTCAATTTTTTTAGTAAACTCGTGATAAAAAAAAGTAATTTTCAAAAAATTTAAAAACGCATGGGTTAAACGGTGTATAAAAAGTTGTTTTATAACTGTATCGATTTTCAATCCATAATCTTTTCACTAGATCAAAATATTATGTTTTGAAATACAGCCTTTATTGTTCTTTTTTCCGCCATTATGGATTTTTCAAGTTTTAAAATTTATCTTTTTAAATAAAAATAATTATAACAATTTATTAAAGCTAGTTTTGATCAAAAAGATACAAAGTTTCATTTTTTTCCTGGTGTACCACCTTATAAACAACGTGCTTTCGCTTTTTTCACTGTTGACATCACGTGATATAATATTCAAAATTTGATTGGTTTTCGCTTTTGGCGATTCGCAAAAAGTAAAAGACTTTTTCTTCGCTGAAGCGAAAAAAAATCAGTATAATTGCCAGAAAAGTTTTATTTGCGCATGCTTATCGACTAAAAAATTCGCTTCTCGCAAATATTTCGTCTTGTGGAAAACGGCCTTTAAGGTTACAACCATAAGCTAAGCTTAAAATTTTAGTCACTAGCAAAAAAAAAAAACTTTCGAAACACGCTATAGTAAATATATTTAATGTTTTTGTTAAATTAGTTTAGTTAATTGCACTTAAATGCTCTTTATTTAATTATTCAAATTGTTAATTGTGCATACTAGTATTTTTATGAAAAACGTGGAAAATAACATGTCAACTTAAATGCAAATTTCTAAAAATTAAGTTTAAATTCGATAAAGATTAAAAATTGAAAAGTTGTTAAATGAAAATTAAATTTAATTTGTGATAAAAAACTTTTTTTTCGGATTTTGTAAAAACTATCGAATAGCTAAAGTAATTTCGGAACTTTAAATTTAATTTTGAAAACTCATTTTAATTTCGAAAAATATATATATACTAAAATAACTTTGAAATTTAAGTTGAATTTCGAAAAGTTAAATAAACTTCGAAAAAAAGTTGAGTTTCAAAAAGTTAAATTAGTTTCGGAAAAAAAAAAACATTTCGATTAGTTAAATTGTTTTCGGAAAAAAAAAAAAGTTTTACAAAGGTAAATAATTTTTGAAAAAAAGAAAATAAACTTCGATATGATAAATTGATTTTGAAAAAAAAAAAAAAAGCTTTTCAATTAATAGGCCAGCGTCTGTGGCTTCAAATTCCAACACTTTCGTTAACTAAGTTTACTAACTTGCGTTAAAACGCAAGTTAGTAAACTTAATTACTCGATAACTAAGTTTGATAACTTGCGTTTTAAGTACCCTAGAATCTAACATAAAAAGTTCCCATTCTAAAAGTGTCCCAAGCGATCAGTATAGACCCCCAAAGTAACCCGTTATCGTAAGATTTCGATTTCATTCAATTTTCAATAAAATATTTTGCAGAACCACGTTTTACTCTGATTTTGCCGTCTAAAACCATTCTGCATTATAATCTAATTATAATTATAATTAATACATGATCCTTAACATTCTACTTTACAATTGATCTTTATGAATTTTTGATTTTGTTATAATAAATATAAATAGATCTGTTCATTTGTCAAAATAGGACTTGGATATTTATCACGCGTCAGCAAATTAGGAAATAAGAGGCTTTTTTTTTCTTTTTTTTTTTTTTTTTTGTGGGTTTTATTAAAATTTCATATGCTAGTAAAAATAAGTTTTTTATTGCCAAAAACTGCCTACATTAAATTCCATATATATTTAACTTTCCATATACTGCTGCGAAAAATAAAATAGCACCACCACCAAAAATTGGTTGAAATTAGAAACTTTAACTAATTTTGATGGTTTGAAAATCTTTTAAATACATATTTGAAAGTAAAATGGTTTATAATTTTTATAAAAAACAAAATATACAAGTTTTAATATATAGTATTCATTTATTAAACAAAAATTCAAAAAAAAATCAAATGAAACGCGAAAAAAATAACAGCACCACAGCTTTAATGTGTATTTTGAAATAAGGAAATATTATGAGATCAATCGTTTTAAACATTTTACAACAAATATTAGTTATTTCTTAACATATTAGTATTTTGTAGCGTGACCTTTATTTGCAATAACGGCTACACAAAGTCTTGGCATCGATTTAACCAAGTCCTGACATCGCTTTAGCGGAATTTTGCTCCATGTCTCCTTAACTACGTTCCAAAGTGACTCCTTCGTGGTGGGTTTGGCAGCAGCAACCACCTCCTTTACGTTAGCCTCAAATTTTCGATTGGTTTAAGATCTGGCGACTGTGCTGGCCGTAACGTTCACTTTATGCTTCTCAAACCAATTCTTTGCCTTCTTGCTTGTGTGCTTTGGTTCATTGTCCTGTTGGAACTCCCAGGACAACGGTATTTCATAGTCTGCATACGGCAACATCACTTTATCCAATATATTAACATAAACGTGTTGGTCCATAATAGTAGTAATGTGATAAATGGGCTTTACCCCGTAATAAGAAAAGCATGCCCATATCATTATACTACAACCTCCATGTTTAATAGTTTTGATGGTTTATTTTGGATTGTATTCTGCATTCGGTGGTCTTCTGAAATACGCCCGAAAGCCTTTTCCACCATAAAGCACAATCTTACTTTCGTCTGTCCATAAAATATTCCTCCATTTTTCGAGTGGCTAATTTGAGTGTTTTTTAGCAAACGAAATACTTTTCTGGGGCTACAGGCTTTTAATCCATTAACTTGCAGACAACTCCGAACTGCTAGTACTGTTGCATCGATGTTAAAGTCCTTTTTCAGCTCGGTAGCTGTTTTAAAAGGTTCCTTTTTAGCCTGTCGGACTAAGCAATTGGCCAGCAATGTTGAAATAGAACGTTTTCGACCACGTATTTCAGGCTTTTCTTGAAATTTGTGGCATTTCTTATCATTTTATTGGAACACTCAACTAAACAACCAACTACTCTATAAGATTTCCCTGCTGATATTACCTTTTGGATCGTTACTTTTTTTTTGTGCACTACAATGCTTTCCGCTTTTCCATTTTTATATGTAAATGTCTCCTACTAATACTCACTAACATAAAACGAATAAAACAGCAAAAAAAAAACCCCAAAGATTGCTATTTTCACAATAATTTCGTCATCAGAATATTTTACAACAAAAGAGTGTGTGGTGCTATTTTATTCTTCGGTCAGAATTGGCATTTTTGATTAAAATCGAGCAAGCAGTTTTTTTCCCAAAATGACATCAAGCAGTTTTTTTCCCAAAATGATTTGTTTTAGAAAATAAACATGTTAGCTAATATTTTAAACAGCAAAGCTATTTAAAAAAAAATTATTTTACATGGTGTTTTCTTAACAAAAAAGAAAATACCCTTGGTGGTGCTATTTTATTTTTCGCAACTGTATGCCAGTTCCAATGTTAACAAATTCTTTTGGCGCACTTATGCCAATTTGCATTTATTCTAATTCACCCTTAAGCCAGTTTGCCAATGTTTTAAATGTATTCGGCGCACTTATTCTAGTTTTTGCAACTGCTTCGCACTTATAAAATTCGCACTTATTCAGTCGTCCAATCAAATGGTGCCTAATACACATTTAAAAAAGCTAGAACTTTCTAACCTAAGGTAGGATATGTGTTATACCCTTAGTAAAATATAGTTTTAAACCTTTTGAGGTAATTTTTATTCTAAAAATAATGATTTTTTATACAATTTTCTACCTTAAAGATATCGTTTCCTTCCTTAAAAGGTAAAAAATTATACTTTACTAAGGCTATATCACATATCCTACCCTAAGGTACAAACTTCGACTTTCTTTTTAAGTGTATAAACGATGAAAAAAACGCATTAATCGCATAAATTTTAATTTATAAATGGGATAAGTTGTCTGGAACACCTTCTAAACATGTTTCCGGTACCACCCACTATTGTCTGGAACACCTTCTAAACATGTTTCCGGTACCACCCACTATTGTCTCATTTCAAATTACTATTTTATAAAAATCGTAAAAGTTAAAATAAATTTTTTTTTTTTTTACAAATGTTGTAAATTATATTTTTATCATAAATAACTAAAAAGTTAAACATATAAATAATAATTAAATACGATTATAAGTAAATCAAATTTGATGACACTGTTATTCTGTTAACTACCATCCGATCACAATGGAATATTGAATATATTGCAATTGAATATATTGAATATATTAAAATGGAGTATTGGGGCAAATTTGGGGCAAATTTACATTAAAATCACTAAAAGGAAGTTTTTATAGTACACAAAATCAAAGCTCCTTTAGTTTAAGCAGTACACCAAGAGTCCAGGGCTATCCGAATTTCCCCTACATGTCAACGTATCCATATAATACTATTAATTTATTAATTCTTCTTCTTATGAAAAACATCAATTTAGTCATCTTATGAAAAATACAATCAAAAACACTTTTAATTGATATTTCCTGTTTTAATCTAATTAAAAATATTACAATAGTAATTCGAAGTTATAATGGAGATAATTTGTTTAAAAATTTGATCTAAAAGTAGCTTTGACAATAATAACAAACATAGCTTTATTTATATATAGCTGTTAAAAGCACTAATCAAAAGTAAATTTAAGTTACGTATTCAAGGTGATAGTCGAACATATGACCATCCATTTTCTCCAGTTTGTTGATGTTCATAATTTGATGACTGAACAAATTTAATCCGGTCATGAATGCGACCCGAACCACCACACCAAAACTCAAAATCTTTTGGTGTCAACAAATAACCACCCCTATATGTGCAAAACAATAAAATACAATAAAGCCAATAAAAAATAAAATTTTTAAATAAAAAGCTTTGAAATGATAAGTTTATAAAACATTTAAAAAAAATTTGCAAGACAGTGTTTCTTGACAAATTTTGAGCGTGTTAGTTCGCACAAGCGGGAGATTTTATTGTATAAATTTATAATTGAATCTTGTTTAAATTGTACCAAAGTATACCAGTTTCCAGTACACCACCCAGACTTTAAAATTTCGTGGTAACTTTAAATTTATTTTTATGCTAACATTTTATTATTTTTGTATATCGCAACAAACTACAGTGGCGTACTAATGTAATTGGACAAACAGCTTTTTTGTTATATTTTCTCATTAAGTTAAATTTATAAAATCAAATTTCTTATAAGTATGTCATATTATACTACAATAATGAAAAACTAATGAAAAATTTAAATTTGGAAGTGATAACTCAAAATTTAACACTCCCAAAGAGTGCAAATGATTGGCTTAAAAGTAATTAACACTCCTAAAGACTGCAAATGATTGGCTTAAAAGTCATCAACACTCCCAAAGAGTGCAAATGATTGGCTTAAAAGTAATTGGACTAACTAAATACGTCCTTTCAAAACAATATTGACACAAATGCTAAACTTTTAGGATATCTTTATGATAATTTCTGTTATATATAATGTTACATAATGTTACATTTAATTACATACAGTTTATAAACTGTAAATAATGCTAGTATTTGGTTGAAAAACCTTTTGCCTCAATGATAGCATTGCATTTACGTGGTATTGAACCAACCAAATTATTTATAAAATGACTGGTATTTCCTCCTTGGTACATTTAATCAACTCAAATAAATCCTTTTAATTAGCTGGCTTGTGACCACAAATTATTCTGGTCTGGAGATTGTGCTGACCATTCTAAGACTCAAACTTTTTTGGGGGGTAAAAACTTCCGGGACTAGCTTGGATGCGTGCTTTGGATCGTTGTCATGTAGGAAAGTCCAACCATGCGACTTTTTGTTCATTGCATGTGGCAGCATTATGTCCTTGATTATTCCTTTATACATGTTTTTGTCCATAGTGCCTTGAACTTGATAGATCAGACCTACTACATCATCAACTTGATAGATCGAGCCTACTACATCATCAATTTGATAGATCGGACCTACTACATCATCAACTTGATAGATCGGACCTACTACATCATCAACTTGATAGATCGGACCTACTACATCATCAACTTAATAGATCGGACCTACTACATCATCAACTTGATAGATCGGACCTACTACATCATCAACTTGATAGATCGGACCTACTACATCATCAATTTGATAGATCGGACCTACTACATCATCAACTTGATAGATCGGACCTACTACATCATCAACTTGATAGGTCGGACCTACTACATCATCAACTTGATAGATCGGATCTACTACATCATCAACTTGATAGATCGGGCCTACTACATCATCAACTTGATAGATCGGGCCTACTACATCATCAATATGATAGATCGGACCTACTACAACATCAACTTGAGAGATCGGACCTACTACATCATCAACTTGATAGTTCGGACCTACTACATCATGGCTAAAAAATGACTAAACCATTACTGAGCCATCACCATGCTTCACAGTGTGAACTTCATCACCATGCTTCACAGTGTGAACTTAATACTTAACATCATTTCGGTGACCTACTGAACATCGAACATATTTAATATCACTAGAGCTAAACATATTAAAATTTGACTCATCGCTCCATAATACTTTTAACCATTGCAGTGCTTTCCAATTTAAATGCTCTGTAGCAAATTTCAGTCATATTTTACAATTTTATTGCATAAACAAAATGTTATTTAATGAGACGGCAACCAAAAAGGTTGTTTATGGAATGTTTTTATTTAAAATGTGTGTTTATAAAAAACAGTTTTTTTAAAAAAAGTTTTAAAAGTAGTTGGAAATTAGTTTGCCCATTAACTTTTAAAACAATCATTTCCATTCTTTTATTAAAATTTTGAGTAATTACTCTCAAATATGATTTTTTTTTTTTACAACTGTAGTATAACTTGACATACATGACAAAAAATCTAATTTAAAAAAGTTAACTTAATGAGAAAATATAACAAAAAAGCTGTCCAAAAAACAAAAAAGCTGTCCAAAAGTATTTACTTTTGGACGCTACTGCATAAACAACAAACTAAATAAACATAAAAATGTGAACGGTTGTGTGAGTGCTTCTGGGACACAGAACTCACAAACCCATATTTGTCATAGTTTGTTACAATATATAGAATTGTGGATGTGAAAACACAAAAGTTAATTGATCTAAATTTATCAAATTCTGTAAAAAATTCACTAACCTTTATTACCCCCTATTGTATAAGGTTAAAAGATTTTTATATCATTTAAAACCGCTATATTGTTTGTCTATCGTTTATCAAATACATCTATGTATAAAAACACTCACCAGTTATCTGGTTTTGGAACAACTTTTCCACTAAATTCTTCTGTCAATTTTTTTCTTCGTTCTTCAAGGTACTGCAATAATAATGTATAGGATTGATTATACATTCAAATAAACAAAAACATTCAAAAAAACAACTATAAAAAAATTTATTAGTAAAAAAAATATTTTTTTATAGCTGACGTATATTTAAAAAAGGTTTTATAAGAAATATAATTTTTTTTTTCTAAAAACACTTCTTTGAACTTTTTATTTCTCAGTCAATAAAACATAGTCTGATTGACTGAGAAATAAAGAGATAATCATTATGTGGCTGAGAAATAAAGAGATAATCGTTGTGGTTGAGAAATAAAAAGAAAATCATTATGTGGCTGAGAAATAAAGAGATGATAGTAATAGAGATAAAAAAAATAAAGGTAATAGTAAACTATTTAGTAGAAAATTTAAAATATTTAAAATTTAGTAAAAATATTTTCCGTTTGTTTAACAAATCTATATTGAGCAAAAGCAATTTGTCTTCAACCTGTTACCTGAGACTTGCACAATACTGAACCTTTTTTTTATTTGATACAGAACTAGTATAGTATAGTAATTACTCCCTTTTAACTCGTTTACACAAATTTACACAATAAAGTTGTTATACACGCGCTCTCTCTATTGATCTGAAATAAACATACTTATAATAAAAACTTTAATATTTTTATCAAAAACACAATACTTTAAATACTTTAATACTTTAAATACTTTACTTTATAAATACTAATACTTTAATACTTTAAATACTTTAAATACTGTTAAAAACAGGATTCTGTACTTGTAGTAAATCTGTACTTAAATGAAGTAAATATTTTTAAAAACACTTAGTGAACTTCAATTCGAGGCGCATCTGTACTCATTAAAAACAATTGGACAAACTTCATAAAAACTAGTGACTTTTTGAAGCTTCAAAATATCTACATTTTTTTTTTCAATTTATAGGTATATACATGGCAACTACAAAATTTCTTAAAACAATTATAGAGTTTTTATTTAAATTTTTAACCAAATAATCATTTTACTTTGAATATATGTTAAATGTCAGCCTGATCATGTGAAAATAAATTAAAAAATTTTTAATCACTTTTTATGAGGCTTTAAATTCACTTTTTAAGTGTTCAATAAACTTTAAATACCCAGGAAAAATGTTTACTGCTCGTTCACAAGGGCTTTGATTCTCACACCAACAATGACCACTAAAAAGTCTTATATCTTTATTTCAAGAATATTTTTATAGACATTTTTTCGCAAAGAACATTCATTCAGAAATTCTCTCATCGCTTTTAATTTTCTTCCTCATTTTTCTTCCATTCAGATTGATGCTTTAAATGTTTTCATGAACTATGGACACATGTACCATGTATGGACACATGTACCAATTGCTATTAATGCTGCAAACTCATTAAGCTTGTCTTTTTACTAGTCATGAAAATTAAAAATTAAAACCATCTGAAGATATTTGAATCATCTTATGTGAAGCCAAGATATACCTTGATTTTATTTATTAACTTGAATCCCCCTTAAAATTCTAGCCCTTCTATTTTGTATGGTCCCAGATATCTTTTAAAAATCTTATTTGATTTAATAATTTTATTCATTGTTTTATTCATATATTCATTAATTGATTCACTCGTTATTTTATTCATTGATTCAGAACTGTTTAGTGACATCTTTATATGGTTTAATGACTCATCAAAAGATACAAAAACAGGTATTTATAATATTTCTTTATACAACAAACCAAAAAAGTATGGTGCAATATAGTATATTTTAACATAACCACACTTTGTTCCACCTTAGCTGAAACTTTTATTGCAAAATTAGTATCAGAAATAATTTATATAAATAGCGAGATCCATTTCAAGATATTTGAAAAGCTTTTGATAAAGCTACATATAACACTTGTCTAATTTCAGCAGATATAACTTGTGTATTTACAAATATTACATCCAATGTCTTAGAAATTTCAACAATTATTGTATATATATACACTTACTAAAGCGCATTTTTATAAGCATTTGCTCACTTTTTTTGCTTACCTTAATTCATACGGCTTTTTAAGAAAAAGAAGAAAAAAAATAAAGAATGATGAATGAAACAATTGCCCCATACCTAACCCTGAGTTGATGTAGCAGCACTCCACTGCGAATCAGGCTATTTGTCAGTCGATGTATGTACTGAAGCCCCCAGCAGCAGGCTATTTCGGTATGACGTCAGACTGCTTACCTTAGTACGCAATACTATTTGTAACAATTTAGATTGTTGAAATATTATATAAATATTATATAAATATTATATATAACATACAATGACATAAAACAAGTTCACTAATAAAAATATTTGCTTATTAAAATGGAAGATCAAGAAAAAGTCATCATTATCATTAACAAAACCTTCTGTGATTTGACAACAGTATCAGGATAGAAAATTTACTTGTTGAGTAGGATTGAGGAAATTCACTTGATCTGTTGCTACATAAAACTTGATCAAATCTTATAACAACATTACTCTGTTTTATTTTTCTATTCTAAAAAGTTATTTTTTAATATTTTTTGAGGTTTTCATTACATTCTTATGTTTATTTTCATCATGTTGTATTCATAATCATATTATTTTCCAAAACCTCTGCAAAAAATTCTCAGCAAAATAAAGTTTTGTATACAATATAAAGTAAATGTACAACAGCACCATACCAACAATATCTTTTTTAGAGTTTTTAAAATATGATATTTAAATGAAAAAATAAGACAAATTGTTATTGGTAAATATTTAGTCATAATAACCGAAACTACGGGCATTGCTAAACAGACTTTGATAAATGATGCAAATAATTAATGAAAACTCATCAATTTTTCATAAAAAACAAGATTTTTTAAAGGTTGTATTTTTGTTTTTTTGTTTTGAAAATTTGTATAGAAAGGTTGTAGGTTTAGCCTTCCCTTTTTATACTGTTTCTATAATATAAAAAATCTGAAGCATTTTCTTTCCTTAACTAAAGCTTATTCATACCATAAATAATGCACTCTGCCCAAGTTTTTTTTTTACCTCTACCATTTTCTCCTGAAGTTGCTACCTCTCTACATGTTGATACCCAAACCACTTTAATCTTCACTGACAAACTTTGTTTAATACAACGTTTTAGTTACCTCTGAATAATAAAAGATGAAAATTGTGCAAGTGAAAATTAAAACAAAGTTGATTAATGAATGTAAGATAATATAACATAAAAATTCCTTGTTAACAATAATATCAGCAATATGAATATCAGCAGATAAATAATATATAAAAAATTATTGTAATAAGACTAACTAAATCTTAATAATACTGAACTTAATAGTAGTGCGCTTTCGAGCCTGTTTGACACGGTACCCTTGGCAGCCATTGCAACTAAGGTAATGGTGAGAAAGAGTTGCAGCAGCTTTGTTTTATAAGAAAATGTGAATGAAGGTGTATCTTTAGACGAAGGTGTATCTTTGAATTAAACTGTATGTTTAGTGTATTTTTATTATTTATGTAATAAAGTTTTGTAATAATAAATAGATAGCTTTACAGTTTTACTTGCATTGCGACATCTTCTTAATTTTGATCAAAAGCATTTATTTCCCTTTTATATAGACTTTTGATTTTTAAATATTGTATAAAAGTCTAAAGTATAACATGGCTGAGCGGTTAGTGTGCCGACATACGGAGGTGGAGATCGGGGTTCAAGTCCTATCGAAGGAATCCTTTTTTTTTTCTATTGATTTTTTTAAATAAAAAATAAAACACTTTAAAAAAGAATAATGAAATTGTTTTGTTTTGCATTTTAAAAATAAAAAAAAATTTTTAAAAAAAAGCAAGCTTGCCAGGCGGCAACCTAAACTTTTTTTGAACACAGTAAGTTTAAATAAAATGTTTTTACTAAGAACAAAATAAAAAATCTTTTTTCTTTTTTGAATAATAAGTTTGTACGCTATGTCTATAATTAGTATTTTTGTAGTTAATCAATTGTTAGTTGATGATGCTGTTGTAGTTTACTTTTTTTTGTAAATAAAACTTTTTATATATTTTGTTTTGTTATTATGTATAAATAAATTAATTTACATTTAATACATGTGGTGTACTTTTTCTTTTTCAAAAAAACTTAGTTACATAAAATTGACTAATTAGATAAGTCATTAAGTAGAATGCCAAAAATATATATGGCGGTTTTGTTGCTAAGGGTGACTAATAGACAAGTAAATTATAAACTAATCAGGGTTTTTTACCAAAATTATTTTATTTTACCAAATACTATTAAAGTAAGTAAGAAATGATCTGTGTGGAATAAATTAGTATAGAAATGTTCGCTTTGGTAAAGACCTATATTTTACTGGTCCGGAAAGCTAGGATATACATATAAAGAAAAAGTATAGAAAAGGTTGGTGTGAAATTACTAGTTTTTAATTAACTAGGGCTATTGCTCTCGACATATCTAAAGCTTTCGACAAAGTTTGGCATGCTGGTCTTCTCCATAAGCTTGCTTCATATGGTGTTTCTGGGAAAGTTTTTGAGATTATCAAATCATTTCTTTCTAACCGGTTTATTAAAGTCATCCTTGAAGGCCAACACTCTTCTTTATTTCCAGTAACTTCTGGGGTTCCCCAAGGTTCCATCCTGGGCCCTGTTTTGTTTCTTATCTACATAAACGATCTTCCTGACAACCTTTCATCTAAAGTAGCTCTTTTTGCTGATGACTCAACTTTATACTCCTGTCTTGACAAAAAGTCTTCTCTTTTCGATCGCCTAGAACAAGCAGCTGATCTTGAATCTGATCTCACTTCAGTAATAGATTGGGGTTCACAGTGGCTTGTGAATTTCAACTCTAAAAAAACCAATTGCTTACTGCAAACAACTACCGTAATATGTTCAACATTCCTATATTAATGAATGGCAATCCTCTTACTGAGTCGCCCTCTTTATGTCTTCTTGGATTATCGCTTACTACTGACCTTTCATGGAAACCATATATACAATCGATTGCTAAATTAGCTTCTGCTAAGGTTGCTTCTCTTTATCGTGCTCGCCATTTCCTTACTTCTGATTCCATTCTCTACCTCTACAAATCTCTTATTCGTCCCTGTATGGAATACTGTTGTCATATTTGGGCTGGTTCTTCTAACGATTCACTTTCTCTTCTTGACAAGGTCCAAAAACGCATTGTAAATGTTGTTGGACCTGGACTATCTGCTAAGCTTGAACCTCTTTCCCATCGTCGTAAAGTTGCATCTCTTTCTCTTTTCTACAGATACTATCATGGTCACTGCTCAAAGGAGTTATCATCTCTAGTTCCATCAACTAAAATTCATTCTCGTTTTACTCGTCATTCAGCTAAGTCTCATTCGTTTACTGTATCTGTCCTTTGGAACTCTCTCCCATCTTCATGTTTTCCTGACTCATACAACCTTCAACTTTTCAAGTCTTCTGTCAACCGTTTCCTTGCTCTATAACTCTGTTCTTTTTTTTTCCTAGTAACTCCCAACTTAATAGTGGTTGCTTGCAGCCTTGTTGGGAGTGAATGCAAACAAAAAAAAAAAAAAAAAAAAATAGACTTGCAAAGACCTGTTTTTACAGGTCCGGTCAGGTTAAACTTTTTATACCGATAGTCATGTTTTAAGCAGGTATTTTGACAAGTACTAATAACCAATCAGCGATTTACGAAACGGTTACCATAACATTTAAAGATTATTAAGTTAATTATAATAGAAATTTTCATTTTTCATAGCTTTAAGATGGAAACAATAAGTATAGTTTTTCTATATGTATATAGCTATTTTTCTACAGCTCACTACAAAATATTTTCTTTACTTATTCCTTACTTCATAAGGAATAAGTAAAGAAAAGGCCGATGTGAAATAAATTTATCAAGACCTGTATTTTACAGGTGATGACAGCTACTACTGTAATAAAACCAGATAAATTTAAGCCAAATGAAAGGTTTTTTTGGGTGATATAACCATGATATAAGTCGTGATATAAAAACTATATATGAACCGGGAAAAAATATTGTTATAGATTCTAACAATATTTTATATATAGATAATATATTTGATTAAGTTATCTCTCCTTTTCTTGATTAATCATTATTTTCTCTTTCAACAATTACTACACCATATAAATACTAAAGTTTATAAAAATATGTAAAGATATTGTATACTAGCATCTAAATAAATAGCAAACATCTATGTTTATATTCAAATTATGTATAAATGTGACTCTTACTCAGTTGGTTAAAGCATCAAACAAAAAAATAAAATTCGGACTGTTGTACAATATAGGTTCAAATCCTGCCACCGCCAACTCAGTGTTTGAGTAGTACTTCTGTACGCAAAAATGTTGGTCAATAACATACGCTACTTTGGATTAGTCTTAATGACTATTTGTGGCTGTTCCTATGCTAAGCCAGCAATATTTTAGGATATACCATTGTATAGAAAAATATAGCATGAAAATTCAAACAAAATTAAAAAAAAAAAAAAATTTTAATTTAATTTCATTCTGTAAAAGTTTTAACATTATTAAATTCTTTCTAACTGCAGTATTAAAGTCGTTCTCTTCTTCATTTCCAGTCTACTGAAAGGTTCATTTCTCCTGTTTCTTATTTACAATGATGATCTTCCTGACAATCTTACATCTAAAGTTGCTCTATTTGTTGACAATGCAAGTTTTCTTGTTTTGAGAAAAAGTCTTCACTTTTAGATGAACAAGCAGCTGATCTTTAATCTGATCTCTCCTGTGTGTCGCTTAGTTGTGGTTGGTTGTGGGTTGTGGGTTGTTGGGTTGTGGATTTTAACTCTAACAAACCTAGTTTTTTACTGCTTAGAATTATTACAATATTGTAAACATAATATTGTTATAACAACCTTCTCACTTTCAGACAAAGTCTAAAAAGACAAACAACAAATGTAGTTGGACCTGCTTTATCTGCTAAGTTTGTGTGACTCTCCCATCGTTGTAAGATTACACCTCTTTATTTTTTCAACATAAACTATCATGGTCTCATTACAAATGAGCTATCAGCTCTAGTTTGATTAACTTAGATAATTAAAAAATTTTATATTATGGAGAGACATATACAGTAAAACTTTGTTGCATCCTTTTACTTTATGTCTCTCCATGAAATAAAAATTATTCATGTCTTCAGTTAACTTTTTTCTTTCTCTTTAACCATATCTTTTGTTTTCTAGTAACTCATAACTTAATAATGGTTGCTTGCATCCTTGTCAGAAGTGTATGAGTTTAATATATATATATATATATATATATATATATATATATATATATATATATATATATATCTGTGTGTGTGCCGGTATTTAATATTTAATAAATAGTATACAAATATACACATAAATTTATGGTATATAAAGTCCTAACTGCCAAAAATTGTTTTTTTTTAGAAAAAAAATTGTGATCATTGACAACAAGTCAAATTTCCTTTATGAAACACTGAGCTTTCTGGCAACACAGGATATTATATTTCTGATTTTGATGCAACACCTAATGAGTTCAAACTCAAAAGGAAGTAATGAGTTCAAACTCATGAGCCAAAATTTATAATTTATGTATTACTATTAGCCTTGTCTGAGAAATAAGTCTTAAAGCATTAAATTACTCATTTGGGCAAAAAAGCCAACAAAGATTTGTACTTTTTTAAATGTCTGGTTAAATTAAAAAAGTTCATCAACGAGGTTCATAAAAAAAACAAAATTATTTTTTGGCCTATTCTAGTTGTCGTACATTATTCAAACAAAGCGCATGTTTACCTAAAAGGTAAAAATAATGAATGTACCAAAATAAAACCCTGCGAATGTGCCTGAATTTGCATCCGATCAAGGATTTTTGAACTGATATCAAAAGATTGGTGCATACAGACAATTAAGCTGAACATTTTGAAACATTTTTAATTTTTAAACTTTTATCTACTATGAGTAATTTGCTCTTTTACCTGTTCAAAAACCTGTTCAAAAAAATAGTGCATTAGTTCTGCAGAAATATTGTAATCTGTGTCCTGCAGGTGGTTTTTGGACCAAACACACTTGCATGCAACAATTCTATATGACATAACTCTTTAACATGAAAATTCTATATGACATAACAATTCTATATAACAAAACTGTTTAACTTAAAAAAATTTTATGACAATTTTTACCAATATCTAAAATATATAATAGCCATTATATAATCAAAAAATATGAAAAAAAAATTTAATATAAATAGTTAATATGAAAAAATAGTTTAATATAAATATTTAATATGAAAAGCAGTTTAATATAAATAGTTAACATGAAAAGTAGTTTAATATAGTTTAATATTGTAGATTTATCAAATGATTCAAATATCTAATAAATCAGATTTAGAATTTTTAAAAGTTTTTTATAAAACTTTTAAAAACTCTTTTAATCTTTAAAATATCTAAATTTATTTTAATTATTTTTTTTATTTATTTTACTAATTATTTATTTTATATATTAGTCACAATAGAAACTTATGATAAAATATAAAAATATTACAATTAAAAAATAATACTTGTTCTGATGGAATAGCTGAAGATTGATTGCAGCTAACAAGAGCTCCGATTTGACTAGCAAATGGTCTTGAATGAAAATACTCTGTTGATTCTTCTTTTGAAATTTTTTCCACTCTTCCAGTGATACGAATCTTTATTCAAAAAGATTAAAAACTTTATTTAAAACATATATAGCCATTAATTTACATAATATACAGTGTAGTAATAAGGCACTATTTTAATAGTAATAAGGCACTGGTTTAAAAAAGGTATGCAGTTCAAACCCACTATTCACACCATGCACCATGTAATATGTTCAATTCAATTCTGTGTGCAGCAGCCTTTTTTTTAAAGGATTATCTTTTGTATGTATGATGTGGTTATGTTTTGATGATGATACTAAAGATGTATGATGTGGTTATGTATTGATGATGATACTAAAGATGTATGATTATAATATATATATATATATATATATATATATATATATATATATATATATATATATATATCATATATATCATATATATCATATATATATATATATATATATATATATATATATATATATATATATATATATATATATATATATATATATATATATATATATATATATATATATATATATATATATATATATATATATATATATACATTATAGGGTGTTATATGTATAAATATATGTATATATATTAGGGTGGTTTAAAAAACAACATTTTTGAAAAATATCAGCAGCTAGCACCATAATGAGTTCTATATGATAATTAACACTGGATTTAAAAGTTTTTGAATAAAAAATATTTTTATGGGTGCCTCAAGACCCTCAAACATTTAATGGGTCACTAATAATATTAAAATTTTTTTATTTTTTTCGAAAGTAAGCCTTGTTGGGTCTCAAATGAAACGAAGTTATATAAAAATTTTAAAATAATCATCTTTTTTTAAAAAAATATTATTTTCCATTTTACTGCCTAAAATAAAATAAAAAAATTGTGTTTTTACAAAGTTTTTTAGTTTTTTTTTTATCAATGTTTTTTTTTTTTTAAATAAGTATTTTTTTTTTTAATTTTTTAAATAATTTTGCTTCTTTTGAGATCCAACAAGACTTACTCTAAAAAGACTTTATTTTATTAATATAAAAGACCCATTAAATATTCAAGGGTCTTGAGGTACCACTAATAATATTTTTTATTCAAAAAAACTTATAAATACAGTGTTATTTTATCATATAGAACACATTAAGGTGTGAGCAATACCAGATATATTTGTATATTGGAATTAGTTCTCATTAGCATTTACAAATTTACAGCGGTTTTTTAATGACAATAATTTTAAGGCCCAATTGTGGCTTGTTATCCAATAAAAATATAAGCAAAAATTTGAAAAAGAAGAGCTTATTTATAAAAGATTAAAACACCATATTTCTTTGTTATGATAAAAAAATTGTGGTGTTGTACAAGAAAACTTAATCTTTATCTTCATCATTCCCGCTTCTACCACACTGGCCATAATACTATAATTTTTAATAAAAACTAAAAACATTTGTTAATTATAGTTTAAATAACGATAAATAAAATAAAATTTATTTGGTAAAATAACAATAACATCATTATAACAACATCACTATAACAACATTATGATAACATAACAATAACAAATTAACAATAACAACATCACTATAACAACATTTCTATAACAACATCACTATAACAACATCACTATAAAAACATAACAATAACAACATCATTTTAACAACATCACGATAGTATAAGAATAAGAACATTATTATAACAATACCACTATAATAACATCATAATAACCTAACAATAACAACATAACAATAACATTAATATAAAAAAATTAACTATAACAACATCACTATAAAAATACCTGCTTTTGTAATGGTTCCCAATAAAATGTCAATGCCGCATTTGGATTTTCATTCTAAATATGAAAAATTTATATATTTTAATTAATATATTAACAATATAATTATTATTATTTGAATAACTATTGACAGACGACTTGAAAGATTGCAAATTACATGAATCAGGAAAACAAGATAAAGGAAGTAAATTCCAAAGAACTGATGTTTGAGGAAAAAACTAGACAAATAAGAATTTTTTGGAGCAGTTAGGAACAGTCACAGTAAAAGGATGAGACTGACAAGTAACACAAAAATGAACTTTAGTCAATGGCACAAGAGACGCTAGCTCTTTAGAGCAGTGCTCATTATAGTATTTATAGAAAAAAGAAAAAGAAGCAACATTACCACAATGTGAAATGGTTGAATGTTGGCTGTGAGAGCAGGTCTAACTATGTTTAGAATGCGTTTTTGTACCTTGTCTAAAAAAGAAAGGGCATCATTCAAAAATCCACTTCAGACATGGTAACAGTATTCTATACAAGCAGAGATTTGAGATTTATAGAGACAAAGAATAGAATCCTGAATAAGAAAGTGGCAAGCATGATAAAGAGATACAACCTTAGCAGATGCTAATTTTGCAATTGATTTGATATATGTTGATAAGTTGGGGTTAATCCTATAAGATGAAGGGAAGATGACTCATTGAGTCCATTACCATTCATAAATATAGAAAGATCTAGACTATTGTGATAACGATTCAGTGTGATGAGCATTGAAGTCACAAACAAAAAAGATATTGGCTGATGAATAAAGAGAGAGGGCTTGGTCAATTCGATCAGAAATAACATCAAAAGGAGTGCAGTCTTGAGATGAAGGAGAGATGAACCATCAACACTAAGACCACAAGACGAGACAACTGAACTCAAACTAGTCTCATAAAGAACAAGTAGGTCTGATGAACTTTGCAAAAGATAAGACTAAACAGAAGAAAATTTACTTTGAAGACCAAAATATTAATAAATGGTAGATTAGTAGATAGATTTAAAGAACTTGGTAATGACTATGGTTTTTTGTGTTTTATAATTTTTAATACTTTAGTCATTTTTTGAATTGGTTAAAGAACTTGACTCGAAGCACAGGTTGTACTCAGTACACTATCTTATAGTCCAAGCAATTGCCTGATTACTACTAATAAATGTTAGACTAGACAATCCACACTAAAAGTATGAACAGGGACACTATCTATGCGCAACATGACACTGTTATTATTCTGATATTTCACAGCTGTTGATGGATATATATATATATATATATATATATATATATACACAAATATATATATATATATATGTATATACAAAAATATAAATATATATATATATATATATATATATATATATATATATATATATATATATATATATATATATATATCAGGGATGTGAAGTCCCAAAAAAAGGACTGCTTATGAAAGCTAAAGCTCTTTATGGTACTTTACATCCCTGATATAAATACCTTAATATATAAATTATAAATTAATAAAAATAATAGAAAATAACTGAAAAGTTCTTACAAGTTCTTTTCCTTTTTGGCTGTCATAATTGGTAAAAAAACGAAAACCTTTATTTGAATATCCTTTCAAAAGAACCCATCGCGCTGAAGGAACACCATCTCTTAAACATAAACTAATTATAAAACTCAAAAACTAACCAAGTATTTAACAATATATAACAATAATTTCTCTGTTAAAAGCTAAAGTAGACTACATTTACGAACTTAATATAAAGAAGACTTTATTTGTGACCTTCATACAAAATAGACCTTATTATAGACCACAGCACTAAATTATGACCAATTTTTGAATAGAATTAAAATATTAAGTAAAAAATAAAGAATATTAGTAGTTATGAAATTATTTTGACAATCGCATGAAATTTTATTTAAAATTAAATACTTTTTTAAAAGTTTTAAAAAAATTTTTAACAACGGAATTATTATTCATTCAATACTTGTAAAACAGTATTCAATATTTATAAAAACTTTTTTCAAAACATAGTAACTTAGAAATACAAATTAAAAAAATAACAAAAAAATTTTAATCAATGTAAATCAATCCGTTTTAAACATACAGTAATGGTGTCGAAATTGTAAAAGGTTATTTACCAAAAATAATTTAATCATTTTTAAGATAACAAATCAGGGAAAGAAAAACTTAACTGCAACCATATATCTTGAGTGATTCCCCTGGACAAAAGCCTATTATCAAACAAACCATTAACAAAAACTTGTTAATTTAAAAGTGTTTTCCAACTCTTAAAAAAAAAAATTATGTACTAAGTAAGAAAACTTTGTACTGGAATACTATTATTTATATGTTCATTTTAATTTTACCTTATTTTATGATAAAAACAATCATGTTATTATTAATTTTTTTATAATGTATGATCATTTATGAAGTAAATTTTACTTTGAGGCAGTTGCTAAGTTCATTGCATTTGCTTCTTTT
This sequence comes from Hydra vulgaris, assembly GCF_022113875.1. Classification (NCBI taxonomy): domain Eukaryota; kingdom Metazoa; phylum Cnidaria; class Hydrozoa; order Anthoathecata; family Hydridae; genus Hydra; species Hydra vulgaris. The sequence goes on along the minus strand of NC_061162.1, from coordinate 52,457,965 downwards.
ATACCAGGGTTATTAGCAGCTTCCTGAAACCATAACTGAAATAGCAAATAAGGATCTTTGGCTGGAAGCATATCATCTGGTAATCTACTTAAATTGTAATCAATTCGCATGTCAGAAATCTTAAAATAAAAAAAATTAGTATTTTAAAACTTTAAATTATAATTATTTGTTTAAGTTGTTAACTTTACATTAAATGCTTAAAATAAAATTCAAAAGAAATATATATATATATATATATATATATATATATATATATATATATATATATATATATATATATATATATATATTATTGTTAAATTCACCTCCTAAAGCTCAAGAGGGAGCTACAGTCAATTAGATTAATCAGCTTTCTTTTATTTAATTTTATTTGTAACTCTCTTTCAATCTTTTCAAATTTCAATTCGAAAACACAAATTTTAAACAACGCCACTGTGCAGAAAAACAGATTGATACAAAGTCAGGTTTAATATTTATTAATATAATTTTCCATTTTGGCAAAGTTAAAATTATTTCACAAAGTCATACACTAGCCTAGTTTTAGTGTTTAAAAAAATGTTGAAAACATTTTTATTTTATTTATTTTTATTTATTACAATTAAATTTTTTTATTATTATTATAATAAAATATTTTTTTAAGATTTCTAACATTACCTGATTCACTCCCAACAAAGATGAACTTTGCAATTGATTGTATATATGGTTTCCATGGAGTTAAAATTTACTACTGCAAGCACTTAAGCGGTAGTGGTATCATGGGGGAGTGCTCGCCTCAGTGGTGTCATGGGAGAGTGCTCGCCTCAGTGGTGTCATGGGAAAGTGCTTGCCTCAGTGGTGTCATGGGAGAGTGCTCGCCTCAAAAGCGCAAAGTCCTGAGTTTAATCTTTACCATTTCTCTGGTAGTACCACGCTCAACTCGTTTCTTTGCACAGCGGCCTTCTTCAGCAACCTTGTTTGTCAAGATTCCTGTTTTGGAGTTATAGAGTTGAGAAATAGTTGAAACCACAACTAAAATAGTCTCCTTGACTGTAATGGCTAATGGCTAAGTAATTTCATGCTTAGACTCTTCTGCACCTTGTTGTCCAGACAACATACCTGTTATAGTCTTGCAGAAGCGTTCTCCGGAGCTGTCATCTATACTTTCAAAACTATTTAACAAGTGCTTATCTAAGTCTTGTTTTGTAGCCAGCTGGAAAGCAGCATCTGTTATCCCTATTTTCAAACATTCTGGAGAGCAATCTGGTTTGTCTCACTACTGCCCCATTAGTCTTCTTCCTATCATAAGCAAGGTTTTTGAGACTTATAAATAAACACTTAATCTTGAATCTTGAATCTAATAACTTTCTGATCGTCATTATGAACTTCGATCTTCTTGTTCTAATGCTGATTTATTAACAGTAATAACTGATAGATTTTATTGTGCATTAGATAGATTTGGAGAGGCTAAGGCTATCGCTCTTGATATTTCTAAAGTTTTTGATAAAGTTTGGCATGCTTTCTTCTCCATAAGCTTTTTTCTTACTATGTATCAGTTAATATCTTTAAGAATATTGAATCCTTTTTTACCACTTGTAATATAAAAGTTGTCTTCGATGGGCAGCATTCTTCTTCTTATCCTGTAGCTTCAGGAGTTTATCAAGGTTATATCCTTGACCCTATATTCTATTTAATTTACATTACGATCTTCCAGAAATTCTCACATCTCATCAAGGTGCCATTATTTTCTGATGATACTATCATTTATTTTTGTCTATATAGGAAGCCAACACTCTCTGATTGCTTAGAGGGGGCATTTGAGCTTGAAAGGGATTTCACTCCTGCTACAGCATGGGGCTGTCAATGGCTGGTGAACTTTAACTCAGATAAACTCAATTTTTTTTAGCTAATTATTATCACAATAATCTAGATTTTCCTATATTTATGAATGGTAACGTACTCAATGAGTCCCTTAATATTCTAGAACTAACTCTTACTTCCAATCTTTCTTGGAAACAATCAATTGCAAAATTAGTATTTGCTAAGGTTGCATCTCTTTATTGTGCTCACCACTTTCTCCTCTTTATCTTTATAAGTCTCAAATCCACCCTTGTATGAAATACTGCTGCTGCAGCTGGGCTCATCTTTGAACAATGCCTTTTCTCTTTAAGACAAGGTGAAAAAACAAATTGTAAAGATTGTTGGACCTGCTTTTGCAGCAAACCTTCAACCATTATCACATTGTTGCAATATTGCTTCATTTTCTCATTTCTATAAATACTATATTGGGCACTGCTCTAAAAAGCTAGCATCTCTTGTGCCATTTACAAAAATTCATTCTCGTGTTACTCGTCATTCAATCTCATGTAACTCGTCATTCAAAAAGTCTCATCCTTTTACTGTGAGCCAGCAAGATCAGCAGTGTTAGAGCCAAGCAATTCAGTGTGATGAGCAATTAAGTTACTAATAACAAAAATATAAGCAGAAGGTTAAAGAGAAAGGGCTTGGTTAATTTGAACAGAAATTACATCTAAAAGAGTACAGTTTTGAGAGAAAAAATAACATTTAAAAGAGTGCAGTTTTGAAAGGAGGAGAAGGAGAACTATAAAGAAGAAAGAGAAAGAGGTTTAGTAAACTGAGAATATTGGAGCTTAGTATCAGAAACATCTTTTTCTTGCAATAATAGTTTTTAGATTGATTTCTTGCAATAATAAAAGAAAGTTTGTTCTCAAGAGAGTTCTTGTTTTCTCTTGTAGTAAAGATTAAAAAAATATATTACAATCAGAAATAGCAGCTGCACTAGGTGACAACTATGGAGTAGTTATAATAACTATGGGGTAGTTATGATAACTATGGAGTAGTTATGACAACTATGGAGTAACTATGGAGTAGTTATAACAACTATGGAGTAGAATGAGACTTGATTTAAAAAGACAAGAAGAAATAAAAGCTTTTGTGCCTTTCTGGATCCAGGGGATTATGTAGGAGGCACATCTTTTAGCAGAGAGACAAAAGATATCAGCCCAAAGAAAATCACATAGAAAATAAGGAAATAAATAGTCAATTTTAAGTAATTAACTAAGACTGCACAACTTTAAGTAGTAACTACTAATACTTTTATATTTTACTTCACTTCATGAAGGCAACCATGAAGCGAAGTACAATTTAAAGAGACCATAGCATGATCTACCACATATAGGAGAGCAAGCAAAAACTGAACACAAGCAAGAGTCAGAGACAAGACACAAATAGATGAATTGATGCATAAGTATATATCCAAGCCAAGCATGTGACTAATGGAGTCTTTGCGAATCAAAGAATAGTACTCATCAATACTGAGATCGGAACAAGAACCAAATACAAATTAGTTTCTTAAAGAGCAAGTAAGTCTAACAAACTTTGCAAGAGGTAAAGATATTTGTAAAAGATATATTGAAACAGTTAGGTGGTGATTATGATGGTTTTTTAGGTTTAATATTTTTAGGTCAATTATAAATTTTTTAGGTTTATTTTATTTAGGTTTTTTTAAGGTTCATTTATAAATTGAGCATGGCATCCCAAGCATTGCAGTGTTTTCGGTCCTGCTAATTAACCCCAGTCATAACTTAGGGCTTCTTACATGGCTTCAACAAGGCACACCAAAAGCCCTAACAGGGATACTATTCATGCACAACATTGTACAGTTAATACTCTGATACTTTACAGCTTGGACTAAACTACCACAGAGTTTGGGAAACCTTACTACCAGCCGGCCTCAGAATCATTAAACTGAGTTTCTGAGCTATAACCTCATTAAGAGATTGCAGGAAGAGTTGCATAGCCACTATCATAAAAGAGACAAGCAAGATCCAGCATTCATCATCCTAAGCAGGAAACAGTGTAACACAAGTTATTAATATAACAATAAATATATAACAATAGTAATAATAATAAAATTTAAACACCTTTTCAGGATCTATTTGAGACATTTTGAAATAGCGACACAACTTTATATGGTTAAAAATCTTCAATAAATGCCTGGAATAAACATTATTTAAACTTATTATTTAGAACATTTTTCATACATATTTTAAAAAACATTACAAATCAACATAATCATCATCCTAATATATCAAACAAATCAGCATAATCATCATCCTAATATATCAAACACTTTTGTATGTTAATGTTATCTGCATTTTTAATTGCAGAAATCTCCTTAACCTTCTATTAATCAAAGAAAAGGCTTGAAATTCATTATCTCTATATAGTATATATCCTATATATTATTTTTCATTATTATATATTGTTATTATTACTTTGATACATGTAATTGCTTATATATAGCAGATCATATCGAACAAAAATACACTAGCTTTATTATTATTATTATATATCATTATTTTAATTTTTTTTAAATATGATTAGTAATAAATATAAAAAAATAATAATTATAAAGAATAAAAAAAAACTCAAATCTTTTTATCAAAACTAATTTAATCCTAACTAAATTTTTTTGTTACTTGTAGTCTAACATTGTAAGTAAAAAAAATAATAATAATAAGGCACTGGTAATAATTGATTGTGAGTAATTTTTTTTATCTTTATACAGAATGTGTGAAACAAAAAAAAATTAGAAAAGATCAAAATTATTAGAAATGTTTATTCTAAGAAATAACTATAACTTTTTGTTATAACTTTTTTTCAAAATGGGAACTTATGGTTGTCTAACTGCAAACATAGTAAAAATAATCTTTTTAAAAAAAGAAAGTCATAGAAGATACTATAAATAAAAAAAAAGTGTTCTCCATCAAGGACAACTTGAATACTGCAATTTGAAATGAATCAATAATTTTGAAAACTTTCATCTGATTTTTTTTTAAGAAAACCTGAGACACCTCCAAAAGCTGAAAAATGAAAAAAGCTTTTGGAGAAGATCAACTTATGGTTTAGTACCATACTCGATATCGATACTCCATACTCGATATCGATACTCCATACTCGATATCGATTATCGATACATAGATAAGATCAGCAAACCAGATTTATGGAGAAGATCAGCACACCAGATTTTTTTTTTTTTTTTAGAGCAATGGCTAGAAATGCAAGTCATTATTTGATTTTTTTAGTTTTTGGACAAGAAAACCAAGGACTTTGTTTAATGTTTGTTTTTTTTAAATAAATAATTTTCTGATTTTAAACACTAAAATAATTATAAATTTATTTTTAGAAGATGGTTATTTAAGAACAATTTTTATTCTTATATTTAGCATATCATTTTATAATTTTATTGTTTCTTAAAAAGTTCTATGTTCATCAAACTTCAGTAGTTGTTCTCAATTATTAATTTCTTACTAATTTATTTCTTGCATCTTTTTCACAAAAACAATATCTGAAGAACAAACATCATTTTGATGCTTTTCTAAAAATTTTATAAAAACTAATAAATGTCCATTCTTATGTACTAAGCACATGAGAGTAATTCAAAATGGATGCAAAGAATTATTCAAAATTATTGAATCATTCCTTTCTACCCACATTATAATGTTGTCTTTAACAGATATTGTAAGTAACTTAAGGGGTTCTACAAGGTTTCATCTTTGATCCTGTGTTGTTCCTCATCTATTTCAACTTCTTAATATTCTTACCTCTGAAGTGGTTGATGACATAACTATATACTTCTTAATACCAATGACATATTGCTGATGATATAACTATATAAACCCCCCTCAATTTGAGAGTGTTGCAAACTTTATATGGTCATAATTTTTGAGCACCAAAACATTTTACTATGAAATTTAAAACTTCTTGATGAATATAAGTCTAGTTGGAAACAGTACAAAAAATATTTCATCAACTTGTTGCTTTCATGTTTGGGCCAGAGAGGGTTAGGCTTTTCAGAGTTTTAAAAATAGAAACAGGTGAAAATTTTCAATCAATGAAAAATTACTAGATGTCATTCTTTAACAAAAAAGAGCATGCTAGATTATCAGACCATCAATTATACTAAACTTGAAACACAGAAGCAAAAGTAAAAAAATATGAACTTTATGCTTTTGACAAAAAGAGACAAAAACTGATTTAATCAAGAAAATAGCACACCCTCCTATGTAAAAAATGCATGTATGAAACCAAGTTTCAGCAAAGAACTTGTTCAAAACTACAGACAGTGATAAAAAAACTCTTTTCCAAGATTGTGACAGGAGTTGGAACCTTTTTCAAGGTTGAGTTTATTTTCAAGTAAAAGAGTTTATATGAGAAATAACTTTAGCGTTAGAAAACCTAACGCTAAAGATTGATTAGAATATCTTACAAAAGATTTTGCTTGTAGGGTCTAGGAAGACTGTTTTAGATTTTAGTATCATTAGATTCAAGATAAAAGATTAAATTTTTACAAACAAAAAATGGTTTTTGAAAATAATTCTGCCATATCTTTTAGGTTAAACACAAAAACATTTATAACGGTTAAGTGTTTAAGCATATAAATATATATTTTTTTTAAACATCAGTTTAACCTTAGTATTTTTCTATAATTTAAGAAATACCTTTAGTCTCAGTATTTCCCCAAAAAATGGGTAAATAACTTTAGTCTTAGTATTTTCCATAAATAAGATAACTCTAAGGCTCAAAAGAAATTTGGAGACCTTTTTAAGTTTTGTCATTGTTAAGGTGACACATTTCTTATAACTAGAAAGGAAGATGCAAATGTCATAACTATGAAAACCTTTTTATTTCTGTAAAAAAAATCACATTTAACAAAAAAATATAGCCAAATAAAAATAAATCACAAAAAACAAAATCGATAGTTTGAATCACTTAATTTATTGAATCTGAATCTATTAAATCTATCAAACACAAATTTATAAATATTTATAGATGCAATAAATAATCTAAATAGAAAATAATTAGAAAGATGAACAAAAATTTTAAACATTTTGGTAGATAAAGAGTAGAACAGTCAAGTGAGGAACGAATTTTAAAAAGAGGAGTGCCCTGTTAAAAAAAGAACAGTTTTTTTTTTTTTTTTTCATTATTATTGTTACTACTAGCTAACTAATAATTTTTGAAGTGAAGTACAAAGTAACTTTTTAGAACCAAATATAAGATTTTTAAAAACAAAAAAGCACCTTTTACTCATTATACATTGCTTTAAAATTGCTTTATTGCTTTAAAAAGTAATTTAATTACAACATAAAAGTACTTTAGCGGGCTTTTAGAATTCTACCTTTTTTTATAAAATAATTAATATTATTAATAATTTATATAAAAATAATTAAAAGTAATATCAATTATTGGTATTACTTTAATTGTTCATAAAATATACGGAAAATTACAGTTATTACAAGCGCTTTCGTTTTTTATAAATCATTTTTTCAAGTTAAGGATTAGGAGTCAACATGGATACAATAAAATTAAAAAAACTATTTGATTTTTTTTTTTTTTTTAATGTTTTTTTTTAAGAGAATTTTTTTTATATTATACAAATTTATAAAAGTGAGTTAAAATATTTCAAAACTTAAAAAAAAAAAACTGATTTTCATGACGAGATATTAAGAAAATTTGATTAAAAAATAAACTTACAAAAAAAAAATATTTTCAATTTTTTTTAAATAAATTTGAGTCGCTTCATGGTCAGAGGCAGGTCTGCGGCAAAAAACATTTAACCAATTTTGTATTTTTCGGTTAACAATTGACTAACCCGAAAACTTACAACTACAACTGTACAACTGTAGAAGCTTTTTATTGGTTACACGTGTTGTTTTGAGTTAGAAGTGCTTTTTTCCAAACTTTGCAGCTCTTTTTGCACCTCTTGATGCACCCTCCGCACCATCCGCACCCCTTAGTGACGCCACTGTTAATAGTATAATTATTTCAGTGGCATATCAAAATGTGTTGAAAAAGCAAAATTTTGAAATCTAGTTTGTAGCCTTTGAAAGCTGTAATCGAAATGAATTATTCTCCTAAAAGTTGAATGTTGAACAACTGTTCGAACTATCAAGAAGTAATCTCAACAAGAACCACGATCTGCATAAAGTAATCGATTTTTGAATAACCTCTATATTAGGTATAAATATGAAAGTTTTAAACAACCTCTACTACTTGTTTGAACCTTATCTTTTGCTTTCTTGTTAAGCTGCAGGTTTTTTATTTTCTTATAGAACAAAATTTTCGGCAAGGAACTTATATTTTCGCTGGATTTAATAACAAATAGATATATCTTAAATAATGAGCAGGGTTTCGAAGTGGGTGGGGGGTGACAACTGCTAATTTTTTAAAAAAGTTTTCGATATCTAGAATTTTCTTATAATAATAATAAAAAAAGGCCCTTTTAAAAAAAAGTGGGGGAAGGAGGAAGACACGTGCTCACCCGGCTTCCCCGGTACCGTCGGCCCTGTAGAGATATAAAATACCTTTTTGTAAATAATAACCATAAATTCTTATCCAGACTAGGGTTTTTATTTTTCATATCCTCAAAGGGTGTTTAAAAAAATAATGGTATCCTAGTTTATTCATAATCATTGTTTAAATTAAATTTGGCGCTAATACGCAAAAAAAAAAATGTTTTTTTGTTTTGCTTAAATTATGCGAAATCTTTTTTATAATTCAAACGACAATTATATAAAAACCTGGATACACAACAATCTTAGGGATCGTCCATAAATTACGCAATGCAAAAAGTATTTTAAGAACAGGAGATAATAAACTCTTTTACGCGGCAATTTTCATTTAACTTAATTTCCTATTTATATTATTTATTTAAATTAAGACTCTGCGAGGGAAAACCTTTGATCTCTTTTTGATTTGTTTATTGTGAAATTTTGCGTTACGTAATTTATTGACGATCCCTTAAAAAAATTTGGACCATTAGGGGTCGTCCATAAAGTATGTACGCTTTTTTTTTGCCAACCCCTTTCCCCCCACCCACCCACCAATTTGCCGTACGCTTTTTTGAGTACACTCTACCTCCCTAAAAGTACTTACGTTTTTAATCTACTAAACCAACATTTTTTGAAATTTTTTTTTAATTTAGTGTCTCCATATGTTTATAATTGACCTACTGCCCCCTTATCTCACAAACGCCATTTGCAGACCTCCTCTTCCTCTCCGAGTGTACGTACTTTATGGACTTTATGGATTTACCTTGTGTTTAAAGTCAAATAATTTAGGAGCAATTTAGGGGCTGTCTATTAATTACGTCAACAATTTTTCGGCAATTTTTACCTCCTCCCTCCCCTTTGTCAACAACTTGTCAAACTTTCAGTGACCTCCCTAAAAAATTACGTCAACATTGGATACCCCCCTCCCCCTAAAAAAAAATAAGATTGAAAAAAAATGTTTTAAATTGATAAGTTTAGAAAAACAAACAATGTAAACTTTTAACTTTAAAACATAATTCCAGTTTAAAAATACAAAGAACTCTTAAGAAAAAAAAGATTAAAGGGTTCACAAAAATGTCTTATTTAAATTATAATCTATTTCAAATTAATAAAATTCTCCTCACTTGAACATTAGACCTAATACAAATTTACAGTGAAAGCCAATTATTTTTGATCGAGTCTAGAATAAAAAAAAAAGCATTTATCAAATTGTATAAACCAGGGATTGGCAATCTTTTGAGACGGAAGAGCTTAAAGTTACAATATACAAAGTTTTTCATTTTTTAGAGAGCTGCCAACATCTTTATTTTAATATTATATTTAGGGATGCGGAGTCCCGAAAAGGACTCCGGATTTGAATATCACAAAAAGATTACTTCTTCCAATTTTTTGTTATTCAGGAGCTCTAATAATATAAAAACGCTTGTGGATTACTATTGGTAAGACTTTTAGTTAGAGGAACAATCTGATTTTAAACCCGGAGTCCTAGGTACAATGGCAGCTAGGACTCTGGGACTCAGAGCTTAAAAATAATATGTTTCAAGTCATTAAATTTCATGAGTTTTTTAATTTAGCAAATCTTAAATCAACCAACATATTCAGATCTTTTGGACACAAGAGGCCAGTAAAAAACAGAGATATAAAACCGGAGTCCTTTTGGGACACCGCATCCCTGATTATACTAACATTTGTGCATGTCAAGATAATAATATTTCGATGTCAAGATGCAGCTAAAGAGCTTTAATTGACATCTAAAAAAATCACAAGAGGCTTGCGAGCTGCAGGTTGTACGCCTTGTATAAACGTTTAAACAATGTAATGTAGACAATGTACTTACATGAATCTTTTTTGAATGCACAGCAGACCGAGAAAGCAATATCTTTGAAAAAACTAATAGCGTTACGAGTCTTGTGCGTAGTTATTTAGTTCTGTCGGGTCACTTTAAAGCACAAAACGGTTTTTAAAAAGTAGGATTTTAAATTATTTGAAATTAAAATATTTGAGCAGCCGTGGCGCAGTGGTTAGAGTTCTGGCTCAGAACCCAGAAGTCCGAGGTTCGACGCCAGCTCTAGCCCAACAAGTGACATTGGTACGGAAAGGAGGCGTGAACTTCCTGTTAAATGCTCTCCCGCGGTGCTCTATGATAAGACCGTAAGGACTTCTGGGAGCACCTAAATACACCCAAAAAAAAAAAAAAATTATAGGATAGGAATTAAAATACTGAAGGTTGAGCGACTATGTAACACAGGACTATAAACGCTGCCTGATATTCCTTTTTTTAAATAGTTAAATTTATAAAAAAAGTAACATGTTCAAAAACAAATAAAGTGTTGACGTCAACTTTTCTTAACCTCCCCCCCTCCCCTTGTCAACAATTGTCAAAAAAATTCAAAAAATTTAATGGACAGTCCTTTAGGGCATTTTTAAAGATTGCCGCTTGAGCACAAGGTAAATGTTAATATTTTTGGAATCATACTTTTTTTATATTTGCTCCAAATTTGGCTTCTTGTGTATTCGCGTTTTTTTTATAAAAACTATATTTTATTGAACACCCCTAATTCAGACATTTATTAGTTTAATTTTAATTCAGCAATTTATTATTACTCGTTCAAATAGCACAACATAAAAAAGTAACAACAAACTCTAAATATTGATTACAAATTTTTCAAAACTTCCATCTTTTATTTGCAATGCTTTCATCGCTCATGACGTTTTTAACAATATCATTGGATAGTTTTTTTAAAGTAAAATGTTTTTTTGTATATTTTTTATTATGTTAACTTTAAATAATGATGACTATGCGGTATTTAATTTCAAATTATGTTACTACTCGGTGTAGTTAAGGGATCGTCGATGAATTACGCAACCCTAAATATATTTAATAATTAGGAGAGTGCAAATTTAGCACTTTTGTGGAGCAATTTTCATTTAACTTGATGTGAGCTTTTTAAGTTTCTATTTTTAGTTTCATTTTACTGATTTCTAGTGGGTTTTTTCATTTAATTAGGCAGTTTTTTGCATTCAACCCTACGGCTTTTTGCATTCAATCTGGCGGTTTTAAAATTTTTATCAATTTTATAATGCATGTTATGAATTGCTGATCTGATATGAAAATGATTAGTATTAAAAAATATTCTACATATTCCAGTTAAAAATAATTAAAAAAAACGTACAAGTTCGAAAAAAACAAATTTTTAAAAATTACGACTTTATTCTCTATTAATGTCATCTCCATTAACACATTGCGTAATAAAAGATTCTCAGTGTCTCACGAATGTTACGGCAAGTTTTAAAAATTTCTATCGTTTTAATTTTTTTGTCTTGTCATGGATCATTTAATGGGTATATGGGTATGGGTTAGCAAAATATCACGCAGAAATATCATACAGACTGCAATATTTTAAAATCGCCATAACTACACCGAGTACCGACACTGTTCCTTGAAAAATGACATATTTTTACTTCGTTCTCACTACATCTATAGCGAATCTTAGCGATTGCCGATAAATTTCGCAACGATAAATTTATTTAAAACAAACAAAGTAGAAGATCTAAAGCACTTTTACGCGGAGATTTTCTTTAAACTTAATGCTCTATTTTGATTTTTTATATAAGTTTAGACTCTGCGAGGGAAAGTTTTTAATTTTTTTTGTTTTGTTTATCTGTAAAAGTTAGCTTTAAGTAAGTTATAAAAAAATGACTTTAAATTAGAGGAGGTCGGGGGATTGATGTCCTCTAGGGTAATTATGGACATATGATATTTCTATATTTGTGTAATTTAAGTGAGATTTTTTATCTGTACTGGTACTTATGTTCTTCTAGAAGAACTAATAATTGGTCCAAGTTCTTGGTTCTTCCTACATAAGTGACGCTAGTTGTCTGATGTTGTTAACTGTCATTTACGTATTAGAAAGAAAAATTATTGTGCTATTAAGTAATGTTAAAGATGTTGACTAAATAACACCAATAATAAGAAATATAATTATTTTAGTTTTTAAATATATATAATGTAAGTATCTTCTTATTTGCAAATATGTTTTTATTTTTGTTAATAAAAATTGATTCATTTTAAGGTTATGATTATACGGGCCATTTTATACGGGCAATCTTGGCCGTATAAAATGGCTTAAAAATAGAAAAGTCTTCAGATATTTGTTTGGTTTGTGGGGAATTTGGTAAAAACCGAGAATGGTGGGTAACTTGTGCTGCATGTGGTGACTGGTCCCACAAAGACTGTACGGATCTCCTCTATAAAAATAATATTTATATTTGTGACTATTGTATTTAATAGTAATATTGTACTACTTATTTTTATTAATTCTTAAACTCATAAACTTATTCTCTTAAACTCTTATAAAACTAATTTTTAATAATTATTATTCTTGTTTTCATTATTCGTATTCGACAAAAGAATTGGGGTAATGCTGACCCCAAGTTATGGAGTAATACTGGCCATTTTGTTTAATTCTTTTCTTGTAATAACGCGTTAATTATTTTTTGTACGTATTTGCCAATAAAGTACTTTATTATATACATTGTAGTAATTCTTCTACCATAGTTACAGCTCGGACCATTATAATACAACCCTAAAAATGGCGAAAAACCTTAAGGGGACACCATTCCCCCGACTTCCCCAACTGCTTGATGTTGAAGTACTAACCTTGTGAATTTTTGATAAATGTACTACGAGTGGGATTTTTCTTCACAGAACTGTCTGGATAATAGGATAACTCAAGCTTCAAATAAATATTGGAACCGCTCCTAAATTGAATTTTTACGGATTTATTATATTTATTAATGGTAATAAGTTTTATACCACCACAACTTTGTCGTTTTTGGTGCTACAAATAGCATAAAATACCCAATAGAAGCGAATTAATAGTTTAAAATTTTAAAATATTTCATATATATATATATATATATACATATATATATATATATATATATATATATATATATATATATATATATATATATATATATATATATATATATATATATATATATATATATATATATATATATATATATATATATATATATATATATATATATAATTTAAAATATGTATTTCAAGTATAGTAATGTATTTAATTGAGTAAAAAATAAAATTTTTATAAAAATGTTACCCATTTGAATCGGAAAAGAAATTACCTGGAGAAAAGAAGTATTATTTGCTTTGGATGTTGGAATAAGAACAAGCAATGTATCAACCTACAAAATCCAGCGCAGATTACTTTAAGAAATCTATTTAGAAAGCATAAAGACGGAAACTTTGATGTTTTAGTGAACTCCATTCCCACTGAACTACGTCCAAAATGCAAGATTGCAATTTACAAGAAAGAGTTATTCATCCTCAATTTATTTTGAATAACTAAAATAGATTTTTTAAATGCAAGGTATAAATGAATTTTTTTTGCAAAAAGAAAACTGTCAACAGTGCAGAAACTTGAAAATGGAAATGGAAAAAGTTACTACTTTAATGCTTTTTTTTTTTTTTTTTTTTTTTTTCCAATTTTTGTCAAGCAACCATTTACAACCCTTACAAAAAAACCCAGCGAACTTCCAGCGAAAGTTCGCTGGAAATTAAAAGATCACTGGAAATTTACTAAGATCACTGCCCAGTAAACTTGCCATGCATGGTCCATGCATGGGATTCATCGGTTGATGACCGGCACCACCGCGCCAGTGATGCCGGTCATCAACCAATGGTTGGCCATGCTTGTTTTACGATCGGCCAACTTTGCCGATCTTGCCGATCTTGTGCCAGGCTTAAACAATGTTTGTGATAAAATAAAGGTTTTGCGTTTGCGCATGTGCTATTTTATAAAGTTTGCCATCTTAGTTTTTACCTTACGTCAGTTTCCTTATTACTTTTTAAGTATTGATCAGTGTTGCCAACTGGCATTTTTTAATGCCAAATTTAGTAAAATTGGCATTATTTTAACATGTTTGCATTTTTTGGCATTTTGGCATTATTTTGGCATTTTGGCATTTTTTTTGGCATTTTTAAAGAAACTGTTGAATTGATTTTTTTTTCAGTTGGTTTGTATTTAATTTGTATTAGAACATTAAGCACAATGTCGAGGGTAAATTCAAGAAAGTACCTTGAAAAATGGGAAGCGGATTATCCTTGGCTTAAAAAAAGCTCTGATGGTACTGAATCAGCATTCTGTACCCTTTGTCGTGTAACTATACAACCACGGAAATCGTCTGTAGAACAGCACAGTGGTACTTTTAGACATGCTTCAAGAGAAAAGTATCTTAACACAAAAAGCCAGATTACGTTTCCTTTAGTATCAAAGAAAGCAGACTGTGAAGCAGATATTCATCTTGCTCTTTGCGTGTGTTGTCATGCACCCATTTCAACGATAAATCACCTTGGAGAAATCATTTCTCTTTATGGAAAAAATAGTCCCCTTGAAAACCTTCGTCTGCATCGAACCAAATGTACCCAAATTATTAAAAATGTAATTTCTTCATCAATCGAATCAGAAATTTCTGAATCAATGGCAGATAAACCTTTTCCCATCCTGATTGATGAATCGACTGATGTTTCTTTGACAAAACATCTTTGCATTTGTGCTCGATACTATTCAGATGAACAGAAATCAGTTATCGATGACTTTCTTGGTTTAGCTGCTGTGATATCAACCACTGGTGCAGATCTTTTTGCTGTTTTGGAAACAAAGTTGACGTCTGTTGGATTGTCTTTAAAAAACTGCATTGGGTATAGCTCAGACGGAGCTTCAAATGTCATTGGATTTCACAATTCGGTTTGGTCTCGTGTTCGGGCAGTCTCTCCTAATTGTCTCTCTAATAATAATACCTAATATTATATATATATATATATATATTATATATATATATATATATATATTTATATATATATATATATATATATTTATATATATATATATATATATATATATATATATATATATTATATATATATATATATAATATTTAAATATATATATATATATATATATATATAATATATATATTTATATATATAATATATATATATATATATATATATATATATATATATATATATATATATATATATATATATATATATATATATGTATGTATATGTATGTATGTATGTATATACTAGGATGTTAGCCAGCCCAATGGCACTGCTCATACAACAGATTTCCCAATCCAATTAAAAATCAATGAACCGTTATTTTTTAAATAAAAATAAATACTCCCAAAATTGAAAAAACGTGGAATAAATTATATTACAGGTTAACACCCTGTATACATACAGGGCTATTTTGTTTTAATGAATGTTTTATTGTTTGTAGTTTTATAAGTTTTAATGTAACACATATGTAATCAAATGTACGCCAAAGCAGTGTACATATTTTGACTGATTTAGGGAGGACACACATTGTCTGAGGGTTGTGGCAGGGGCCTAGGGTAGTTATACCCTAACTAAACCTACGGGGAGGTTATAAATGTCCCCTTAGAGTAAGGCTTCCATCAACATAAGGCTTATTTTTAGCCTGAGTGTATATATTTTATTTATTTTAAAAGACCATGACACATTACTTAGTTGTAAAATTTCCAGAGGAGGATTCAGTGGAGGTAGTTCCGGAAACATGGTTTTCTCATGAGACTGGGAAGTGTTTTTTTCCATCAAAAATGGACTTAAAAACATTTAACAATTATGTTTTAAAAATGTTCCCCCCAGAAGACAGTTGGAAAAAATTTACAGGCATTGCTTTGTGGAAAACAAGTAATTTTTACAATAAATTTGTTTTTAATTAATTTTTAAAGTATTCCAATAGAGGTTACAAATTCTGAAGATAAGTTTTATAAATGTTTTTCTTTTAACCGTATGTGACTACTATCAATATAATTTAATATTAATTTTAAATTTATTTTTACGAATAACAAATATTTTTTGTACATACATTTATTTTCATTTATTGTTTTTTTTAGCTGATTACAAAATAGCGCACGATAAAGCCACTCTAGCATTAGATACTTCAGATCTTAATACTGATACAGAAACAACAGGAAAAAAGAGAAAGAGAAAGTAGTTATTTTTCAAAATTTAACAAAATTTTTAAGTCTTTAAAATTTTGTTGTCCTTATTTATATTTCTAAGTAATTTTTTGCTATCTTGTAGGGAAGTTCAAAGATTTGAAATTCTCAATGAAAATGATGAGCCTAATGTTGATTTTTGTCCTAATAAGTATGATCGTTGGGTTTAAATAGATGATTAAACATAGCCACTCTAAGTGTTAATGTTGTCAGTGTTAATGTTGTCAATAATTTTTTAATTAATTAATTTTATTGGCTAGGTTGTCACTTCATGGAACATCAAGTAGCACCAGAAACACGTGTGCCCCAAATGTAGAGTGTAAAATTTTTCCTCCTAGTAATGAGAAGTCGATTCCTTTTTCAATATTTAACAAAAGTTCTGTTTCATTAAATAGTTCTTTAGGTGAGTTATTATACTTAATCAAATCAATTAATAAGTTCAGTTTATTAAAGATGATCTTACAAATTGGTTAAATAGTCAGATTTTTTTTCTCTCTTTATTGTTCCCAAAGTCTGAGAGGGCCACTTCAGTCAAGGAGGGTACTCTTTTATTTTTTTGTAAATTTAATATGGTTATAGCCCTCTCTTAAAAAATATTATAAAAATAAAATCTCTCTCTCTCTCTCTATATATATATATATATATATATATATATATATATATATATATATATATATATATATATATATATATATATATATATATATATATTTATATATATATATATATATATATATATATATATATATATATATATATATATATATATATATATATATATTATATATATATATATATATATATATATATATCTTATAAAAATAAAATCTCTTTTAATTTAGATAATGACACTAGTTCATATTTTCAAAATGGTTAAATTTTGTCACCAAATAATAGGACAGGTTAGATTTTTGATCATGGTAATTATGATGATGATGATCATGATAATGATGGTGATAATTGTTTTCAGATTTAATGATGGATAAGATTTTAGAAAAGCTCGTTGTGATGGAAAACAGGCAGAAATCCAATGAAAAGATATTAAAAACTATTCTTATGAGGTTAGAAAGCTGTACAAATGAGTCTTCAATTGAAGATTTACCTGTCACATTGCCTGTTCAAAATTGGCAGGATTTGATAATATTAGATGAAATGAGTTCTTCTGTTGGTTTGGTAAGCTTCAAAAGTTTATTTTTAATAATCTATTTCCAAATATATATATATATATATATATATATATATATATATATATATATATATATATATATATATATATATATATATATATCTGTAGTTATATAAATATTATATTAGTCAAGGTTGCTTGGTGTAATTGGTGGGAGCAATTTGAAATCAATTACATATAACATAATGAATCAGCTAGTATGTCATGAACTAGCACTAAAAATGAATTGGAGTGATGAATACAAAAATAAACACGCCTTTGGAAAGTTAAAAAAAATTCCTGGCATAGTATATAGTAAGTACAATAATGTTCATTTATTTTGTGGTAATTAAGTTGATCCCATATATCTTGTTAAAAATTTAACAGTTGCAGTTCAAAAGCATGAAAAAGGAGGAAGTAATGCAGATGTTGAGAAGTGCATAAAAAGGTGGCTAATGCAAGCTCCGGACAGAAATGGTGGCCGCGCACAACGTGCTTTAAAAACTTTAACTCAAAACTCTTGAATTTTCTTTGATATATTATATTTTACTTTCATTACTTAAGTATAACATTTTTTTTATAGTATCATACTTTTATATTTTACTACACATACATACATACATACAATATAACAGAAAATTTTTCAGTGCAGGATTAAGGCGTGGACTTTATTTGTTTTGAAATTTTGAGTTTTGAAATTTATTTTTTTGGTTAATACCTTAAATTTTGCATGGATTTTAATGAAAGGTTTTCTTCATTTTAACATATTTCTTTTTAAAATCATCGGTTTAAGTTTTTGACCAGTGCACTGATTAAAAACTTACATACATTTATTAACAAATACATACATGTATGTATTTATATTTTAAAGCTATATTTGAAATATATATTTATTGTAACTAACCTATTTTAATGCTTTTTGTTTAATATTTTTTTGTGTTGCTATTTATAGATTATTATAGATGATTATAGATGTTATAGATTATAGATGACTAAAAAGTGCTACATGCTAAAGCTACGTAATCATTAGATACTTTAGAAAAGAAGCCATAAAAGATATATCCTAGTTATAAAAGTTTAGTAAATTTTTTCTGATTCTTGTTAGTTTATAGTTAATGCTTATTTATTGTGCTAAATAGTTTATATGTATCTTCAAGTATATAGACTTAATACGCATCGACATCTGGTACCAGTGGTAATGTCACAAGCATCTTTTAACTACAAGTATATTTTCCATATATTTTGAAGGAGTTGTCTGCTTGTTTTCTTTTTGTTTTTGTATTTGTTAGTGACATCAACATCTGGTAGCAATGGTAACGTTCTAAAGTATCTTTTCGAAATAGCTGTATATAACCAATCAAATTATTTTATGTACTTTGTTTTTCCTATGATAATCTTACAGATTATATCTTTTTTAATTCATTATAAATGACGTTCTAAAGATGTTTTTTTCTTTTTATCTATTGCATTTTCTAGTCTTTAATGGCATCTGGTAGCAATGGTAAGTTTGTATCTTTTCAAAATAGTTAATAATGACTTAGTAAAAGAAGATGTTTTTTTAAGTTATTGTTTATTTTGTAGTATTTAGGGGCAACAGCATTTAGTATTTTTTCGTTTTGTAGTCTTTAATGATATTGACATCTGGTAACCTTGGTAAGGTTGTATTTTTTCAAAATGATTATATTAATTGTTAAAGAGGTTATATGTTTATTATTATTTTTATTTCGTATTCCTAAGGTACATCCAAACTTAAAAGCAATGGTAAAGTTATATCTTTTCAAAATGATTGTAAAATACCTTTTCATAAGGCTATTATATATTTTAATTTTTAAGATGTCGTTTGATAACTATGTTTTATATTTTGCATTTTTTAGCGGCATCACCATCTATTAGCAATGGTAATGGTATATCTTTTCAAAATGACTGTAAATGATCAATATCATATAAACATAATTATTATTTCCAAACATTGTAATTTTTTTTCAATATTATGTTTATTAATGTTGGATTAGTAAAATAAATATAACAGCAATTATAACGCTTCAACCGTTAGTTTATTTTTTCTCAATATAACGCCAATATAACGGCACTTCGAAGTGCCGTTATATTGGCGTTATAATATAACGGCAGATCGGCCTTTATATTTAGTGTTATATTTGCTCAACTCGAGTTGATGTTAACGCTAGATCTGGCGTTATATACTTTTTGTTATTTTGGCGTTAGTTTTTTTACAATGTGTCTTTCATTACGATCGGCCTAATTATTTTATTTTAGATCTATCAGGAGCAGTTTAAAATGCGAGAAAAATTGCGTAAAAATGTGAAGTAGAAGATTATTGATAGTTAGCACCATAATGACGAATAAATGACGGTTGAAGAAATGATGGACAAGCTTTTACTCATCTTAAACCTTTATATGAATATGAATTGTATTTTAGTTAACTTTTATTGAAATGTAAAAAATTTATCAATATATAATGTATTGCAAAAACGGTGGACATAATTTTCTAGATTCCATTTTACAATATTTTGAAATATCTCATTAATTATATGTTTTCGCGTATACCTTTTTTGAGTTAGGTAAACATTAACTTATTTTTCGACAATTTATTACGTCTTTGAGCAAAGGAAGAACGAGGAATTCCTCTTAATTTAAACTCTCTTATGTGCTAAGTATTAGTTATAAATAAAATAAACAAATAATAATAATAAAGCAAAATTAACATAGATATGAGCAATAGCTATGCAACTGATAAACGCCGGTTAAAAGTTAAAAATAAATAAAACAAATAAAAAATGAACCAAAACTAACATAAAAATGAGCACTGGCAAAGCAACGGCTTAACGCTGGTCGAAAAACGGCTGCCATGCATGGACCATGCATTAAACGGTGAGCAACACTTGGCTTGGGCCATGCTTGTCGGCCGATGGTGGGCCAGTCATGGCACCGATGGTGGGCCATGCATGGAGCAAGCATGGCGAGTTTGCTGGGTGGGTTTTCGGTAAAGTTCGCTGGATTTCCATGGAAACAAAAGACTTCGCTGGAAGTTCGCTGGAAATCCAACGAAAAACTTCCAGTGGTCTTGAAGTTTACTGGGTTTCTTGCGAATTATTTCGCCGTTTTTCCAGCGATTTAAAAAGCGTTGCTGTTACAACTTCTGGAAGCAGTTAAAACTTGGAAATATTATTTAAAAATAATATTTCAAATTTTTGTATAAACGTAATCCTTTCTATTTTATTTTTTGCATCTAATAGATGAACTATAGTGCGAGTTTTAATTATTATTAGTTCTACTCAAGTTACAAAACAAAATCATCTGGTATGTTGCTCAAAATGTTATTTTCTCTTAAGTATTGTTTATTATGCATTTTATTTATCAAATTCAACTTTATTATTTTATAAAAATAATTTTTATAAATGTCTTTATGATTAAGTATTTTATATTAAAAAGAATAAATAATAAACTGTTTCTCTCTCTCTCTCTGAGAAAGAGGGATATATAATATATATCCCTCTCTCTCAGTATATATATATATATATATATATATATATATATATATATATATATATATATATATATATATATAATTTAGATAAGTGTTTTTACTAATTTATTATTGCTTCTGTTCTTTAAGAACGTTGAGCACTCTATTTGTAGAATAAACTAACATACTTTATATATATATATATATATATATATATATATATATATATATATATATATATATATATATATATATATATATATATATATATATATATATATATATATATATATATATATATATATATATATATATATATGTATATATATGTATATATATGTATATATATATATATATATATATATATATATATATATATATATATATATATATATATATATATATATATATATATATACATACATAGGGGAGAGCAGGTAGGATTCGTACACCAGGAGCATTCGTACAGTGGTCATATCTACCAAATTATAGGTGTTGACAAGTTTGTATTATTGTGTGCGTAAGGACCGCTTATGTTTAATTAAAAAAAAACTATACGCCGTAGCAGTGCATCAGAAACCTTCATCGGGGCAAGTCAATAAGCGTTTTCACACAACAAAAGTAATTTTACTTACTATCTTTGAAAACATATATTTGTAATAAGTATTGCTAAAGTTGTCAATATGATTTACTATGCTGTTAAATAAATGCCTAAAATTGATATGTAAACATCAACTTTTGTGCTAACCTTAACCATTATTTTTATTTTGAGTTTATAAGTTGATTTTTTTGTTTGGGGTACATTCGTACAGTTATTCGTGGGGAGGATTCGTACTGTACGAGTCCTCCCCAAGTGAATTTGGAAAATTTGTTTCATAAAATTATTATTATTTTAGGATAATGCCGCGAATATACATAAAAAAAGAGACTAGAACGAAAGAGGTAGACGAAGAAGCAATGAAGTCTGCGATGAACGATGTTTTACATAAGACTTTATCTATTAGGATGTCCGCACAAAAATATGGGATCAAACCAACAACACTTCAAAGTCGCCTAATTAACTCCCATAAAAAAGCTGCTAACAACACTCTGTCGCGTGTGTTTAGTTCCAAGTTTACATCGAACCAAGTGTTTACTGCCGAAGAAGAGACTCTATTGAACAAATACATAGTGAAATGTTCTAAAATGCATTATGGGTTGACAATGGTACAAGTTCGAAGACTGGCATACGAATATGCTAATGTAAATCAACTAAAATATCCACCTAGCTGGAATCATAACAAAATGGCTGGAAAAGAATGGCTTGACAGTTACCGTAGACGTCATACAAATTTAAGTCTAAGGAAGCCTGAAAGCACCAGCGCAGCACGTTCTTTTGGAATCAACAAGACAGCCGTTACTGATTTCTATGCAAACCTAGAAAAGATTTTGAGAAAATATACATTGCTTGCAGATAGAATTTATAATTTTGATGAGTCAGGGGTGTCTACAGTAATGACTGATGTTGACACAAAAAAACCTAAAACAAATTGGTCAGCTTGTTTCGGCTGAAAGGGGAGAACTAGTAACATTTGGGGGAATTATATCAGCAAGTGGTAACGCAATACCACCGTTATTTATCTTTCCCAGAGTGCATTTTAAGGATCACTTTATGGAGGGTGGTCCAGAAGGCAGCCTAGGAATGGCTACTAAGAGTGGATGGATTAATTCTAGTATATTTTTAGAAGTCTTAAAACACATTAAATTAAAAACATGTTGCTCTAAAGAGAACCCTATTCTGCTCCTCGTCGACAATCATGAAAGCCATGTGACAATAGAAGCAGTGGACTATGCTCGTGGTAATGGCATTATTTATTTGTCTTTTCCTCCTCACACAACTCACCGTCTCCAGCCTTTAGATGTGGGAGTATTTGGGCCTTTTAAGGCCAAGCTTAAGGTAGCATTTAATGATTGGGATGTGAATAATCCAGGAAAAACCCTTAATATATACAATATTCCGAAACTGGTCAAAATTGCCTATTTTGAATCATTTAATAGCAAAAATATTTCAAATGCTTTTGAAAAGACTGGAATATGGCCATTTAATAAATTAAATTTCAGTGACGAAGAATTTGCTGCTGTGCAAGTATACCATTCCGATTCTTCAGCAGTCACAGTCACACAACAAATCGCACCTGAAGAAATAATTCTTACTCAACAAAATTTGATAAGTGCGCTTCCTGTATTGCCATCTACATCTCTTGTGGGATTAGTAACTCCAGAAATAGTAGAAAACATAACATTACCATCTACATTATCTGTGGGATTAATAACTCCAGAAATTATTCGACCGTACCCTAAAGCCAACAGGAACGGACCTAAAAAAAAGAAGAAAGGAAAACTACTAGGAAAATCAAGGATATATACAGATACTCCCGAAAAAAACAGACTGCTAGAATTAGAAATTACAAAAGAGACGAAGAAACAAGAGCAAGAGAGAAAAAAAAAGATAAGGAATTGAAACGTGTATTAAATTTGCCAATAGACACAAATATAAAAACCAAACCAAAGAAACAAAAAAAAAAAAACAATAGAGACTGATAGCGAAGATGAAACTGATATAAGTTTAAGTGAAAGTTCTTATTCACCCTTTAAAGAGATGACAAGTTCTTCATCTGATATTGAAAACGAATTTCCGGTTAAGCAGGAAGATATTAAAGAAAAAACATTTGTGTTAGTGAAATTTGATCAGAAAAAGACCGTTGTACATTATATTGGGCAGGTTGTAACCAGGTACAACCCCATGGAATACAAAGTTTCATTTCTGAGAAAGAAGCCGGGTACTTGGAAATTTGTTTTTCCTAATAACAAAGACGAAGGGACGGTTTACTTATCAGACGTGGTATGTGTATTGCCGCCAACCAAATGTGCTTCTACAGCAAGAACAGCCAATATATTCATATTTAAAAAAAATTTTACAATGCTAAATGCCAATACCGACCTAAAAAATTATTGAAGCCAGATATCTAGATAATTCACCAGCATTGAAAGTTTTTTAAAATCGCTATTGGTTTTGCTTTAAAATGACTTAGAGTAAAAAGTGTACGAATCCTATCTGCTCTCCCCTCTATATATATATATATATATATATATATATATATATATATATATATATATATATATATATATATATATATATATATATATATATATATATATATATATATATATATATATATATATATATATATATATATATATAAAGTATGTTAGTGTATTCTAAAAATAGAGTGCTCAACGTTCTTAAAGAACAGAGCAATAATAAATTAGTAAAAACACTTATCTAATTTTTATTTTCTTCTACAGCTTGTTTCTCCATCAGTAGGATCATCAGGAAGGAATCTTCCTGATGATCCAACTGATGGAGAAACAAGCTGTAGAAAAAAAAAAAAAATTAGATAAGTGTTTTTACTAATTTATATATATATATATATATATATATATATATATATATATATATATATATATATATATATATATATATATATATATATATATATATATATATATATATATATATATATATATATATATATATATATTTATATATATATATATTTGTGAAGTTGCTTTAAGTACTAATAAGCAATGTACAAAATGTTTGAAATATTTTACATTATCCTATCTTTATTAGAAATGCAATTATTTTCATATTTTAAACATAAGCAAACAGCATAAAAACATGTGTGATAACAATTGGATACATTTAGCAAGTCTTAAAGAAAATGGGCAAGCAACAATTAGACTTGTTGTTAATACTGATGGAATTCCTGTTTTTAAATTATCAAAATGGACCTTGTGGCCTTTGCTAGCATCCATTCATAATTTTCCATATTCGTTGCAAATTACTAATATTTTGTTTTTTGGTTTCTGGTCCAGTTTTAAAAAACCAAACGTGCAATTATTTTTATCTTGCTTTGTTGATTTTTTTACTAAACTATCCACTACTGGTATACTCTTATCTAATAATGTTCGTGTTTTTTTTTCATGTATCTATTTTTTTGTGTGATACAATTGCAGGAGCTATGGTTTTTTGTTGTAGGTAGTTTAATGGTTATAATGGTTGCCATTGGTGTTCTTCTCAAGGGGTAAGAGTTAAAAAAGGTAGGAGGTCTTGTATGACTTATCTATTTTCTGATGTTAATGGGAGTTGTAGAAACCATACAGATTTTTTTTGGATTAATGTGATTAAAGGGTTTTTAGATTTTTCTACATTTGTAAGAGTACCTAATTTTAATTGTGAAAATGGAACAGTTGTTAATAATCTGCACTGTATTGAGTAGTGATCGACCGGCACTGAAATTTTGCCGGAACCGGAACCGAACTGAAAATAGATTTTAAATATTCCTAACCGGAACCGGAACCGAAAGTAAACCCTAACCAGAGCCGAAACCGAAACCGGAACCGAAAATAAATAATAGTTTTTGTTTGCAAGTTTATTCCAATTAAAACGCAAAGTTAAATCAATAAAAAATGATTAATAGCAGAATCCAACAATTGCAAGATTTTCTCGACAAAAAAGGAGTTTTTCCAAATTTTCTGGAAGGAGTCTGTTTCTTTCGTTAGATAGAATATCTCCAGCCGTAGAAAACAATCTTTCAACATCTGTGGATGTTGGGGGTGGTGTGAGGTACTTTTTTGCCACCTTAGTCAATGCTAACTTGATTTTGCTAGTCGCATTTTTTTCATAGTTTTTCCAAAATTCTAGGCAATGAGAAGCCATTGGACAATCCAAAAAATCCTTCAACACTTCCCTCGTCATTTTGGAAGATGAATGCTCATTTGGTCCTGTTTGAGACTGTGCAATAATTTTTGACATTATGTGCGAGAATGCCGTGTTTTTTTCATTGTCACCAGATGGAATTTGAGTAACAGGAGCCAATTCATCTTCAAGAGGTTCAAAATTCTCCATTTGGGACATGACAATGTGTTTGGCATTTTGCAAAGCAGCTTGAGATCGGAAAAAATACCATTTGTATTTTGGATTAAGTAAAGTAGCAACTGAATAATGTTCTGTTTTTTCAATTGCTGAAAAACGTTTTTCCATTGCATTTTTCATAGCTATTTTCAATTTCTGAACACTGACGTCGCCGGAGGTTGTTTCCAAAGCTTTAATTATTGTTGTCACAATTGGAATGCAGGAACTGATACAAGAATCACTACCTGACAACATTTTTGTTGCCTCCTCAAAAACACTTAAAATCCTCACCACTTTTTCATAGAGGCTCCAATCTTGGACGGAAAATTCAATTCCCACAGAAGGAAATTTGAGTAAGGTTGCAGCAATGGCTGGTTTCAGGTGTAAAATTCGCTCAAGCATGTAATAGGTAGAGTTCCATCTTGTGGCAACATCGTTTTTTAAGCCAAGTCTGTCTTTTCTATCCATTTGGATTTCTTGCTGTCTGTAAAGTTCAGTGTAGAAACCAATAGAATGGGATGCGTAAGAACAAAGTTTTCGACTCTTTTCAATCAGTTCGTTGATGGTAGGATCTGATAATAGGTCTTTTTTTATCACAAGTTGAAGGGAGTGGTTAAGGCATCCAGCTGACTTATAATTACAGCTTGGCTCATTGAAGGCTGCTTTTACATTTGCTGCGTTGTCTCTTAAGCAAACTCCAATTTTTGAAGAAATTTCCCATTTCTCTGCTGCTGCTTTGATCTCTTTGAAAATATTTTTTGCAGTATGACTTTCATCAAATGGAGAACAAGAGATGCAGAATTTGACACGGTTCCAGTCTATGGAAATAAAGTGAACAGTCATTCCCAGATAGCCATGATGAAATGATGACCATGCATCAAGGCAGACAGACACATTTTCAGCTTCTGATTGAACCAGCTTTTCCTTGAGAGCAACTTTAATTTTTTCGTAAGTTGGATCCAGTAAACTTCTGTAGTATTTTTCGCTAGCAATTTCGTAATTTGGAGCAATAAGAGCATGGTGCCTCAAAAATCCAGCATCATTGACAATAGACCATGGTTGGAGGTCAAGAATCATCATTTCAAAAATTGACTTGTGAAATTTTTGGCCTTTTTAAGAATTAGAGTCAATTTTTGAAGAAGCTTGAACCCAGTTTGGAATTGTAGATTGTAACATGTCGGATCTTTGTTTTTTTGATCGCATATTGAAGACTGTAACTGCCTTTCTCTTGTTGGAATTTAAGTCAGCTTCTTCATTTGCCTTTGGATTTTCTGCTTTTTCGGGCGTAAGTTTGATGTCAGGATGATGATTCTTCAGGTGTGACGTGAGTCCACTTAATCCTTGTTTTTTTGGGTCGTCAGATCCTCTTGAAACTTTGCTGTTGCAGATTTTGCACTGAACCATTCTTGGATTGTTTGCTTCAATTATGAAGTACTTCCACACTAAACTTGTTTTTCGGTTTGAGCTCATTTTATTAGAATGAAATCGAAGAACTTAATCAGATGAGTTTTTTAATGTTGCTAGTTTGAGTCAAGAACAAGGATTTAAAATATAATTAACAAGTTCTTTGTTAATTATATTAATTATTAATTATATTAATTTGTATTAATATTGTTGTTAACTTAACAATATATATATATATATATATATATATATATATATATATATATATATATATATATATATATATATATATATATATATATATATATATATATATATATTTAAGAAAAATTTCTTACGTTACATTAAAAAGTTCAATACATTAAAAAGTTCGTTAAAAAGACAATTAACAATTTAAACGAGAAAACATTAAAAAAGTTATAACGACAAGAAAACATTATTGTTTTAATGTTTTAACGACGAGAAAACATTAAAACAACTTGCTTTAAAAAAATGAATGAAACCAATAAAAACTTTTTTAATTTATTTCAAACAAATTCCACGTGATAATTTAAAAAAAAATCACCAAGTTCGTAAAGATTTTACCGTTACCAATTCCACGCGATAATTAAAATAAATAAATAATCAAGTCCATAAACATATGACTCTACAATGTAGATAACATTGTAGCGTCATTAAATTTGTAGATCATGATATTTTAAACATGATAATTAAAAACCAGATAAAAGTAACAACGCGATCGGACGCAAAAAATAATATAAGAAGTTGAAATAACTAGCAAAAAAATTATTTAAATTTTTTTAATCAAAATATATTTACGCTACAATGCTAAATAATTTATTTAAAATAAAGTTTTATAATATCTATTTTCGGTAGCATTTAGAACCGAAATTCCGGCCGAAACCGAAATCTCAAATCTAGCCGGAACCGAAACAGGAATTTCGAATCCGGCCAAATTTATGACCGGAACCGGAACCGAACCGAATTTCGGTCGATCACTAGTATTGAGCTTGGTGTTATGAAAGCTATGTTTTCTTTCTGATTTGATAGTTATTATTCTGGTTATATTTTTTCTATTAGAAAACACTGTACTGTTGTAAATAATCTTTTATCTGCAATCAGTGTGCCAAGCAATATAAGACAGACTCGACGATCATTAAGTTGTATAAAGCATTGGAAAGGTATTGAGTTTTTTAATTTTTTAGTTTGTTATGGTCCTGTTATTTTATGTGATGTTTTGCCTCCTCAATTTTTTGTCCATTTTATTCTTTTATCTAATATTGCTGTTATATTGAACAATAAGGTATTATCTGAAAGTGTAATTAATGAAGCCACATTATTAGTTAATAGATTTGTTTACGAGTTTTCTGATTTGTATGGTAACGAAAATATGTCTTATATTAAAGAGTTATTTTAAAGCAGTTATTATATATATATATATATATATATATATATATATATATATATATATATATATATATATATATATATATATATATATATATATATATATATATATATATATATATATAGAGAGAGAGAGAGAGAGAGCTTTTTTTAAAGCAGGTATTATATTTTAATGCAGTTTATATATATATATATATATATATATATATATATATATATATATATATATATATATATATATATATATATATATATATATATATATATATATATATATATATATATATATATATATATATATATTATGTATGTATATATATTATGTATGTATATATATATATATATATATATATATATATATATATATATATATATATGTATATATATATATAAATTTTATACAGTGTTTATTATATGTTTTTATAAAATTGTTATTGATGTCCTTTAAATATTGTATAAACCATTTTTTTTTTTTTTAGCTTTAAAGACCCAAACGGAAAATACTTTTAAAGTCAATTTTCGCAATTCTGTTTGTTTTGTTACACTAATTTGTCAGTAGAGATTAACAAATTAAAAATAAAAGAAGCACTTCATATTTAATGGGAAAATTCTAAATATAAATTTATCTAACTAACTTACTACATTATTATTGTTATTTTAATATTAGGAGGTTTATTTTGTCATAATTTGTAATAAAATTTTTAATTGATTTGTAGCAAGTTTATTTGCCCATTAATTTTTTCTCTATATTGTCTTCAGTTTTTAAATTTACTTACCAGAATATATATAAACATATATATATATATATATATATATATATATATATATATATATATATATATATATATATATATATATATATATATATATATATATATATATATATACATATATATATATATATATATATATATATATATATATATATATATATATATATATATATATATATATATATATATATATATATATATATATATATATATATATATATATATATATATATATATATATATATATATATATATATATATTAGTAGAAAGTCACTTAATAAAAGTTTTTTTAAAAAGTTTTCGATGTAGCAGTGTAAAATGAAAAAAAAAATTTGTTAAGTAATTTTCTACTTATTTATAATTGCTCTGTTCTTTTAAGAACATTGAGCACTCTATTTTGTAGAATACATTTTAAAAATTGTTTAAATATATATATATATATATATATATATATATATATATATATATATATATATATATATATATATATATATATATATATATATATATATATATATATATATATATATTTAGCTCTAAAGACCCAAACCGAAAAGAATGCCTAAAGTGGTTTTCAAAAGATGAATTGACGAATTTCGTAATTCTTTTTGTTTCTTTGTGATAATTTGTCGTATGAGAAAGCTAACGATAAGAAACTTTTTAAATAAAGAAACATGCGTAATATAAAGTAAAGATCAACAATACGTTTACATATGCCTATAAAAAAATACACGTTTTACATTAATATTAGTAAATTAACTTTTTAGTTTCTGGTTGAAAATTGTATTCTGAATAAAGGTTTATTTCTGAGAATTTGTAATTATACCTAAGATAATCTAATCCTACATTGTATTTTAATTTAAATAACTCGATATTTTAAAATAAATATATTATTATTTTTTATCGCGCTTAACTTGCGTTTATTGGTTAAAAATTTTTTAAACTTTTGAAACTTTTATAACAAAAATAAATAATCGTTTTTAAAAAAACTTCCAGCGAACCTATTTTTATACATAAACATGAAAATTCGCTAGAAAAGTTCACTGGA
Source organism: Hydra vulgaris (assembly GCF_022113875.1). NCBI lineage: Eukaryota > Metazoa > Cnidaria > Hydrozoa > Anthoathecata > Hydridae > Hydra > Hydra vulgaris. The sequence continues at coordinate 52,427,332 of NC_061162.1, read as the reverse complement.
AGTTCGCTGGGTTTTGGAACAAGTTCGCTGGAAATTTCCAGCGAACTTCCAGTGATCTTTAAAGATCACTGGAAGTTCGCTGGAAAAGTTCGCTGGAAGTTCGCTGGGTTTTGGAACAAGTTCGCTGGAAATTTCCAGTGAACTTTAGAGATCACTGGAAGTTCGCTGGAAAAGATCACTGGAAGTTCGCTGGGTTTTGGAACATTTTTTCACTGAAAGTTCGCTGGGTTTTTTTTGTAAGGGAATTAAAGATAGTTTCCGTAAAATATTTAGAAATATTACATACAAGTACATTTCATTATTTATAATAGTTACAAGACCGGAGAACCTGAAGAAGATAAAGTCTTTTCATCAGTAACCTTTGATAATAAAAATTGGAAATAATCGTGTATTGTTAGAAAAAATCATGTAAAGAATCGTGATTGGCAATAAGTTCGATTATGTTCTTTTTAAATTTTTGAGAGGTATTGGCTTCTTTAAGTTTACCACTCAGACTTGTAAAATGATTCCATAGCATTGGGCCACGATAGGAAATGGCAAAGCTCGTAAAGTTTGATGAACGGAAAGGTTTTTTAAATCTTCCGGTAGATCGCGTGTTGTATCGGTTTAATGTTTTATGGAAAATATTTTTGAAAACCTTCGGCGTTTTTTTTGACTGATGTTGAAACATAAATTGTGTAATTTTGAAAATATTTAACTCATAAATATCAAGTGCCCTCATGCTTTTTAGAAGAGGTTTAGCATTTGTGAAGCGATTTTGAAAATGAATAATGCGTGCTGCATGATTCTGTTGTTTAAGGAGACAGTCGAGTTTAGATTTATTTGTACTACCCCAAACAATATTGCCATAAGATAAATAACTATTTATGAATGCAAAATATAGTTGAGTTAGTGTAGATTTGTCTAAGATTCGTCTGGTTTTATATAAGATGCCATTACTTCTTGAGATTTTATTGCTAATATGATTTATATGAGCTCTCCAGGATAAGTTTTCGTCTATTAAAATACCAAGTAATTTATTTGTGAATGAGCGCTCAATATTGATGTTATTTATATATAGCATTGGTAAGGATTTTGGAATAAATTGAAACTTTCGTTTAGAATGGAATAAGGAAAACTTAGTTTTATCAGTGTTTAAAGATAAGCTGTTAGCGAAAAGCCAGTTTGATATTTGTTCTAGTTCATTATTTGCTACTTGAAATAGAGAGATAATATTACTGTGAGAATAGAATAAAATGGTGTCGTCTGCAAACAAAATAGTAAAAATAGTATTTGATGCTTTATATAGATCGTTGACCTAGATTAAGAATAGCAACGGACCTAAGATGGAGCCTTGTGGAACCCCACATGATATTTTAAGTTTGTTTGTCTGAAAGCCATCATTAAGAGAAATAAACTGCTTTCGATCAGTTAAGTAACTGGTAAACCATTTATGGTATTCGTGGCTTATTCCATAATATTTTAGTTTTTCTAATAAAATCTGATGATTAACGGTGTCAAATGCTTTTGACAAGTCTAGGAATATACCTAAGGTGAACTTGTTATGAGAAGATGCTTCACTGATAACTTCAACAAGTTGCATAAATGCATGTTCCGTAGAGTAATTTGATCGAAAACCATATTGGTTCCTATAAAGAAGATTGTTATCATACAAAAATGCAAATATCCTATTATACATGATACGTTCGAGGATTTTTGAAAATACAGGTAATACCGATATAGGTCGATAATTTGTAACCAGACTTTCATCTCCTGATTTAAAAATGGGTGTAATAATTGCAACATTTTATTTTATCTGGAAAAACAATGCTTATCTATGCTAACATTTTATCTGGAAAAACATTATCAATGCTAACTCAATCCTTGAAAGAAGGCAAGTACTTGCTGAATTATGTCAGCGTTCATTTTTTATTTTGGGAAGTGATACTAGAAGTAACAAGGAGATCAACATCAATTCAATCTTATCACAGGAAAATGAAAGTAGTTCAAGTTCAAATACTAATGCCTCAATATGTGGAGACTGTTTTCAACTAAATTAGAGGTAAAAATTTAATTTACTCATAGATGAAAAAAATATAAACTTTAAAAGAAAGATATTTTTAAAATTGATATCGTTTTGGTTTCAAGACCAAAACGATGTCAATCTTAAAATTTACCCTACCCCATTGTCTATTAATGTCAAACTTCGCAGCACCCCCTCCCTCCGCTTACTTACTTATGGATGTCCCCTAACTTCATACAAAAGAATTTCGGTTAACTAAATTGTCTCTTTTTTTCCAGCCAACAACAGTGACTTTGAAATCGGCTACGGTTGAAAATGCGTTGCTTAATTGGCAGCTTAATACTTGTAGTTAGTAGCTTAGTAGTTAGTAACTATGGACCTCTAGTCCTAATTAACTAAATCAATTATTGTTTTAAAAACAATGTTTTGAATTAGTCTGATATGCTGCATATCAGACTAATTTAAAACATCGTTTTTAAACCAATAATTATCATTTTTACTTCTAATTTACACCTTATCCACATTCACAATGAAAGTAAAAAAAATATTTGTAATAAAGTTTTAACAAATAAAAAATATTTGTAATAAAGTTTTAACAAATAAAAATTTAACAAGTTGTATAAATCAGAGGTCGGCAACCTTTTGAGACTTTTGAGCCAAAAGTCAATCAATTTACAATGTTTTTCAGTTTTTAAGGAGCTACCAACAGCTTTATTTTGATATCATTTTAATATTTGTACATGGAGATAAAGAAACGCATTTTGACAAAGAATGAACTAAAAGAAACTTGCAAGCCGCAGATTACACCCCTGGTGTAAACTTTAAATAATATAATGTAGACTATGTACTTACATGAATTTTTTTTTGTTTACTCAGCAGACTAACCAAAAACAACTTTGAAAAATATTAGTGTTACAAGTAAACATCTTGTGTGTGCTTATTTAGTTCTGTATGTGTCGGGTCTTTTTAAAGCACGGTTTCTAAAAAGTAGTAATATAAATAGCTTTACTATAATATAGGTTGAGCTAGTATGTAACGCATAACTAAAAATGCTGCCTAATTTTCTTTTTTTAAATAATTAAATTTATTCAAAAAATGTAACATTGTTGGCGTCAACTCTTCTTGAGCTTTCTCCTTCCCCATTGTCAGCAATTGTCGAAAAAATTCAGACCTCCCTCTCCCCTTCATCCCCAATTTATTGGCGTAATTAATGGTCAACAATAACAACAACAATATAATTACCAGAAATAAAGATATATACATTTTTTTGGTTTTGTTAAAAGAGAAAAAAATCGTAATTTACTCATTATTCTGGAGGAATATTTCACTCTCTTATAGCAAAGGTAAAACAAGGAGAGCGATCATAGACAAACAAAAAAAAAAAAATAATAATAAAAAAAAAATGGATTAAGTGTAAGATAACATACATACATACATACATACATACATACATACATACATACATACATACATACATACATACATACATACATACATACATACATACATACATACATACATACACACATACATACATACATACATACACACAAAATACATACATACATACATACATACATACATACATACATACATACATACATACATACACACATACATACATACATACATACACACAAAATACATACATACATACATACATACATACATACATACATACATACATACATACATACATACATACATACATACATACATACATACATACATAGTTACATACACACATACATACATACATACATACATACACACAAAATACATACATACATACATACATACATACATACATACATACATACATACATACATACATACATACATACATACATACATACATACACACATACATACATACATACATACACACAAAATACATACATACATACATACATACATACATACATACATACATACATACATACATACATACATACATACATACATGGCAAAAGTTTAATTATTCTTATAGCGTTCTTTACGAGGATCCACAGACGATTTACAATGGGTTTAGAGAGACGAGGCTGTATGTTAGATGAGAATGAAATTGAGCGTAAAAAATAGATTTTAAAGTTTTTTCATTTACTAAGTGTCTCATTTACGATAAAGTACTGTTGTTTGGTTTAGTTGAGATATTATTATAATGATTAATTCTAGTTGAATTCTCATCTAGATTTTTTTTTTTTAAGAAGGCAGTCGGTACTTTTCAAGGATTCACCCACCTCATTTTATTCGTAGAATCGCCTCTGAATAGGGGATCAGAGATGCGTATCTTACCAGCATTGTTTGCATTTTATAATAGCGTTTCATCCATAAGATATGCATTTTATTATAGCATTTCTTTACTATGCTGGGAAGATACATATCTCTGACCCCCTATTTATTTTAAATTTTTTAAACAATTTAAAATTAATTTATTATTAAATATAAATTAACTTTTCACCATAACCATTCATCCTCGGTAGTATAGTGGTAAGTATCCCCGCCTGTCACGCGGGAGACCGGGGTTCGATTCCCCGCCGGGGAGGTCTTTTATTCATTTTTACGGTTTTATTGCAAAACAACCAAATAAAATCATTTTTTAATAAAGGTATTTTTGCTACAAACTATAAAACCTTTTTACTATTGACTAATCAACTATCCTAGTCGCTATATACTTATTATATGCTAATATGTATGTGTGTGCATATATATATATATATATATATATATATATATATATATATATATATATATATATATATATATATACATATATATATATATATATATATATATATATATATATATATATATATATATATATATATATATATATATATATATATTATGTATGTATATATATATATATATATATATATATATATATATATATATATATATATATATATATATATATATATATATATGCAGGGCCGGCGCGAGTAGGTGTCACGTGGGGGGGGGGTGCCATAACAACTTTTGCTGACTAAAAAAAAAAAAAAAAAAATTGCGACATTTGCCGACTGTCTAGATTACCGACTAACCTATATCAAAAGGGTCGACTAACTAGTCAAAAAGGGTCCAATTTGCCGAATTTGCGACTAAAAATCATTGATGGGAGGGGGGGGTCACACCCACCTGCACCCCCTATCGCCCGGCCTTGTATATATGTATAGCCAACTAGATGGCAATTTTCGGTTAAATGTCATTTTTTTTCCCGTTCTGTTGTTTCTTTTTACTTTTTTTACACTATTTTTATGATATTTATATATTTTTTTAATTTTTATTTTATTTCTATTTTTATTTATACATATTTAAATTTGTTATTTTATTATAAAAAAATGTTTTATTTGTTATCTTTTTTTTTTATATATTATATTTCATTTTTTAACTTCATCTATTAACAAATTTAAGCCTTGCCGAAACCCTAACCCTAAGCCTGACCTTGATGCCTGGCCTAACCAAAACCCTCAGTCTATGTAGCAGCACTCCCTTGCGAGTCAGGCTATTTGTCAGTCGATGTATGTACTTTTCGTTCTCTATAAAAGTTTCTTATGGGTACATTTTTTTACAAAAAAAATCAAGCTTACGGGGACAAAAATTAACGGGTACACTAAAATGTCCTTGATAACGCTAATGTCCCCGTAAGTGTTAGAGTGGCGTAGGGAGGTTTTTAAATGTTTGAAATAACCAACTTATAAACAACAAGAATATTTCAAAATTTTTTGTATGACGAAAAGATTCTTTAAAAAAAAAAAATTACTGTGATAGGAGAATGGGATCAAAATTCTTAAAATCTTAGCGCACCCCCCTCCTCCCTAAACGTGAGAGCAACAAATTGATGAAATATTTTTTGTACTATTTTCAACTAGACTTACATTCATCGAAAAATTTTAAACTTCATAGTAAAATATTTTAGTGCTCAAAAATTATGACCATTTAAAGTTTAAACCCCTTTCAATTTGAGGGGTTCCAAACTTTATATGGTCATGATTTTAAAGAGAACAAAAGAATAAGAAAATGATGGCTGTCAATTCACTTCATTCAATCCAATCTCTTTGCAGTTTCTCTCCATTTTGTAACACTTTGGTAAATACTGATGTTGGAAAAATGTGGTTCCTTGAATCCCTTGGGAGGTCTGCGTAACTTAAAGAAGGGCCTATCAAAACGGGCTATCTTGTCTATGCCACGGTCTTCATTATCCACTTCTTGAAATGTTTATAAATAAAAATGAAAACATAAAACATCTTTTAATAATAGAACTTTTTTTGAATTACAGAAGAATATTATACCTGCAGAAATATCATCGTTTTTGAATAGGATTGCTTGATAGTCCTTAGTAGCTTCAGTTAGCCTGGCCTGGTCAGTACCATCTCTTGATCTTTATTTAAATGATAATCAGAAAGACTGACTTGGTTCTTGCGTATATAATGCACTGAACTAACATTTCAACTATCCTTACACAATAGTTGTGATTTGTAAAAGAGATGTGTTGGAGATTAATTCCGCACGAGGAATTCTCGCACGAAAGGAATGAAATCTATAGCGTTAAACTTAACTTAGTTAAAAAAGTTGATTGGAGAAACTACGACCAGTTTAAAGTTATATAATTAGTTGGAGTAACTTAATAAATATACGGAAATAAAATTTAAAGAAAAAATAGTTAAAAGTTAAAAAAAAAACGTTTTTACTATTCTTTTTCCTATTGTTCACGATAACGTTACATGTAGTTTGTAGTTTTCTTTCATGGTTTGAAGAGTTATTCAGAAAGCATATCATAGAAGAAAAAACACGTGGTCTATAAATAGAGAGTCATTAACCGTAAAAATGGTCTTAGGGATCAGTAATTGGTTTAATCAGATTGAATCGAAACAAAATCAAAAATCGAAATATATTAACAAAGTAAACATTTTTAATTTCTTTATTGGATGTTTTCAATTTTTTATTTGGCATAATGGTAATATTTTTTTGTCATCTGATGATGCCCCCATAAACGTGATGGTCGGATTTGCAGAAAACGCGATGGTCGGATCCGTGATGGTCGGATTTGCAGAAAACGCGATGGTCGGATCCGTGATGGTCGGATTTGCAGAAAACGCGACGCAAATGCAAAGCCATTTTTAGTCTTCCGATAGTTCGGCACCAGATAAATGTGTGTGATAAATGTGTAATTTTCAGAATAAATGCAATAAATTAGACAGACCTTCACTCACAAATGTGGCGCTTTTTGTGCGTTTTATCAAGCCAACTAGCCAAGAAATGCGCTAGTCTACTAACTACATATATCTTAGGGAGGCCTGCGAATTGGAAAAGTACAGCCGTACGAGTGGAGTGTTACATTGTTACTTTATTGTGAATGTTACAATTCAGATTTCACAAATGTATGATTCATACATAAATAATTATTCATTGATTTTTATTTATTGGTTTTTTTCAATAGGTAATTAAATGCAAATCACTATAAATTAGTAGTTAAATTAAGGTCACATTTTGAAAATAAAATTTAAAGAAATTCACTTAATGTAATTAAAACAGAATGAATTAGTTTTATTTATTTTTCACAAACACCTTTATTGCTTTTCTTTTTTTCTGAAAATGCAGCAATTATATTTGAAAAATCCAGTTTTTATGCAATATCGTAATTTATATTTAGCATAGCAAGTCCATTCAATTGTTCCTCCCCCAAAGTTGAACGATGACAAATTTTTATCTGCTTTAAAACATTAAATGTGCGTTCGCCAGAAGCCGTCGATGCAGGCAAGCTGATAAAAATGCGTAATGCAATTGTAATGTTTGGAAGGACACTTGAAAGACCAAGTCCAAGAGTTTACTCCAGCAACTTTTTTGGTGTGCAGTCGATTTTAAAATTACCACCATAGATTCTTTTAAGAAATAAAACCTAATTTTCAAGTTCTTGTGAGATTTCTTTGTCATATTTATGCTAAAAATATTGAGCTGCCAAAACAAGATCTTCGTCATTCAAATTTTTAAACTGCCATAGAAATTCAAAAAGTTTACAAATTTCTTGTAACGACTAAAATCGTCGCGTGAGGCCAGATTGAATCGAGTCAACGATGACAAAATATACATTGATTTTAAAATACAGCTCAGTATCATCTTGAATTGGAAAATGACGATTAGTTAAAAACTCACATGAAACACTAATATTTCTTGCAACAAATTTTGGTTTTCAATGTTATCCTTTTCAACACCAAGAGTAGCATGCTGTGCCTCGATGATTAGATTTGTCTGATGAATCATTGTGAGTAGCTTCATCCAGATAGATGACATAAAAATGCAATCAAATTTGGAAATATAATTTTGAATAGCATTGAGTTTCATTTTAGCCTGGGCTGTTAAATGTAGTACCCCAAGTTTATTTAAAGTATTTCTTACTAAATTCAAATATGGTGCAACTGGTTTAACGCCATCAATCTGTGCTGACCATTTTTTTTTGGACATTCCATGCAACAAAACAGGAAGATGTTGTTTTAGAATTTCCACCTTTGAGGACTGCTACTTAATAGATTGTACATTTGCTGAATATAAAATACGTCACTGTTTCTTTGCATGATTCCCGCAGCTAGAAAATATACAGTTTGGATTTTGTTCTATCACAACCACTTGCACCCCGTTATACTTTCCAGTATAACACCGTTGTCGTAAGTTTGACCAATGCAGGCTTTGAAATCCAGCTTCAAAGTTTTCAGTATTTCTAGTGTTCGCGTAGCAACTTCTCTTCCAGTTAATTTTGAGAAATTTTCCAATAAAATAAATATTTTTTCAACTGAAAAATTTGAATTATCTAAAACTTTAACATAACGAATAACTAGAGTAATTTGCTTTTTGTACGAGCAATCTGGAGTAGCATCAACTGTTATTGAAGAATATTTTGATTTCACAATTTCTTGGAGGATCGCTGTTTGAACATATGAACCACAAATATCAATAAATTTGTTCTGAATTCGTATTGCAATACGAATTCAGAACAAATTTATTGATATTTGTGGTTCATGTGTTCAAACAGCGATCCTCCAAGAAATCTTGAACTTCTTAGCAAATATGACCCACTTTGTAATCACAACAGTGTAAGCAGCGAATGCAAGCTCATTTTTTTTCAATATTGAAAAATAATGAGCTTGCATTCGCTGCTTACACTGTTGTGATTATAAAGTGGGTCATATTTGCTAAGAAGTTCAATAATACCTAAAGAGATTCCATTCACTCGATCACCTGTTTGTTGATTTGAACCAAAAAGTGCCAAGTGCCAATCCATATTCAGAAAGAAAAAGAATAACATCTAGAATATGTTGGAATAATTTTTTCCAATTTTCAGTTTCAGTCTTGAGTTCAGATAAAAGTAAATATACAACCTATACAACCGGTATATAACCTTTCAATCTCCTCCAATCTCTACTACAATCTCCTCCAACCTCTACTACAATCTCCTCCAACCTCTACTACAATCTTCTTTTTGACGTCATTTGGTTGCTCAAGGCATATACTTATGTATTAATTCAGTTAATTATTTACTAAATTTACTTTAAATTGTTTCTATTTAAAAAATACTAAATTTTCTTTTTTATCTCAGAAATTAAGTTCTAAAAACATTCAAAAAATCTTAAAAAAAATCATCAAAAAAGTCTAAAAATCTTACATACATGCATGCAACATCTTAAATGCATGGGTCTTCCCTAAGATAAGACAACCTCTCCCAAAGATTAAACAAAAATGCTTGCGTAGAATTTTTTTTTCTATTTCTTTTTTTTAATCTAACAATCGCACTCCTTCAGTCTTCTAAAACAGGTTAATCAAATGTTAGACATATAAATCCCTCCTGCTTCCGTTGCTAAAGTTACTTTTCACCTAAACTCCACTACAACAGGTGGTCGAGACAACGCTACTGTTGTCCAGACATGGTTTTTGTCATAGTTATTTAAAAAATTTCAAAAGAACTCAGTTTGTTCCTCTCTGTTTAACAAATAACCGAATCAGAGATAATCGAATCTTTTTTTTACCGCCTGCTAAAAAATGACATTTGTGGATTGTTAAAAACTCTAAAGATTGCTCTGACCCCTCTTATCATTAATCAATCAGTTTTCTTACTGTTGTTAGTCATATAGTAATTTAATTAACAAACTTCTAATGTCTTACATGAAATCTAACAACTCTTTGACAATCAATAATGATTTTAATTCTGTTGTTCAACTGCTGACTTTTTACCCTTTATAACAAAATGGTTCTCTTTTAGATAAAAATAGCGTCACTAGAGCACCTGGTTTTAACATATCATAGGCTTTTGATTAAGTCTGGCATGTAATGCATGCTGGTCCTCTCCATAAGCTCATTTTATATGGTGTATTTAGGAAAATAAAATCATTCCTTTTTTTCCGCAATATTTAAGTAATCCTTTATAGACAACAATATCATTTATTTTCAGTAACTTCTAGGGTTCTATCATTAGTTCTGTGTTATTCCTCATCTACTCTGTCAGGGTTAGGGGTTAGGGTTAACCTACTCTAATGATCTTTCTATAATCTACAATGTCTATTTGCTGATAAAGTAACTCCAGTTTAACAAAAAATTCTTTATTATTTGATCGCTTAGAACAAGCAAGCTTCTGTTTGAGCTAATGTTTACCAGTCATAGCCACAGCTATAAATAAACTTAGTTTTTAATGTTAAACAATTAGTTTTTAGTATAACGCACTCTTTTTTACATTTAACTTTGAAAAACGTTTATTATTAAAACGTGTAATTTATTTTATTTAAAAAAATATATAAAAAATGTTTGGTATAAATAATTTTTATCAAACTGATGAAATAAATGGAACAAATGCTAATATAAAAAAAAAAAGTTTATATAAAAACAATTGCCTTTCTACAAATACTGAATAGTTTTGTTCGAATTAAAGTTAATTTAAAACAATTAAATCATTATTGTATGGCAAATGAAATTTGAAGATGTTGCCATAGTATGACATACTGTTGCCATTTTCGCCCTAGTTTCTGAGAATCTTTTTCTTTTAGTTATGGTCCAGAAATGCAAAAGTTGTAATTTTTTTTTGTTTCTGCTTTAACTGCCAAGCTTGATCCTTTGTCCCATCGTTAAAAGATTTTTTTTCCCTATCGTTAAAAAATTGCATCTCTTTCTCTTCCATTATTAAAAGTTTGCCTCTACTTCTCTCCCATCGTTAAAAGGTTGAATTTCAAATCAATTGAATTAAACTGTTTATAGTGAACACAGACTATTATTTTAATACATGCAATGCAATATTACAATAAAAATGTTTTTTTTTAAATATTACAATAAAAATGGTTTTGTTAAAAAAATATTACAATAAAAATGGTTTTGTTAAAAAAATATTACAATAAAAATGGTTTTGTTAAAAAAATAATGACTCAAAATGCAATTAGCTTATTATTAGCTTTGCATGCATTTATTTAATTTCTATAACATTTTCTTTGCATACATTTATTTAATTTCTATATATTTGTTTATTTTATACACGTGAAATAAATCTCACTTTCGTTACACACGTATAAAATAATACGCATCAAGTAAATAATAATATAATATATAAATATAATATATAAAAATAATACATAATATATAATACATATATAACAAATATTATAATACGTAACCAAACACCTTACGATTAAAAAAAAAAACATGTTTTTAAAATAACATTTTTGTTTTTATAAAAATTACAAAATTACCTACCAAATATAAATCATATATAAATAACCAAAATTTATTATTATTTACAAATATTACTTTTATTTATATAATTATATATATATTATTTTAAATAGCTATTTAGTAAACAAAATTAAGAAATTTTCTAGAAAAAAAAGCATTAACAGTAAGCTGGAGAAACATTGCTATTTTAATTTATTATTGATTTTTAAAATATTAAACATATTGCATCACTTTCTTTTTTCAACATTTCATTATTTATCACCTTGCCATGTCATCAATTTTGTTAAATGACCACTCCTGAAATTTTACATTAAGGCATGGTCCTACACTTGCATACTTAGTTCCTTTAATTTGCAAACACATATTGAAACGATCGTTTAAAATACGCTGGTTCTAAAAACATAAAGATTCTATAAAACAAGGAAGAACATTTGAACAAAAAATTCGAAACAAAAGAGCGCAGTACTATTAAGACGTTTTTAAAACGTCTAAAACATTTCTTGTGCCCACTGGGCTAGTAAGTCCAAAAAAATGTAATACCTTGTAAGTCCACTTTTGATTTAAACCTAATCCATCGCATTCTCTAATATAAAGATCGTGACCGTTAAAATCCATGCAATTATCTTCCGCTTTTATTTCACCTTTATTGTTGTACGTATAATACTATGATAAAATGTTTATCTATTTGTAATAAAACATGCCCATTTATGCAAGAACACAAATATATAAAAAAACAAACAATGCACCTGATTTCCTCCTTGACCATGACAAGCATACAATCCTACTGGCGCTCCTTCTTGCTTCCCTAAAGTATCTAAGCATATACCGCTTTCTGGATTGCGTATCTGAAGAAAAAGATAAATTTTTATAAAAACTAAAGTGATCGAAAATTTAGAATAAAACAGTTTCTTACTTATTTGTAATTTAAAAAGTTTTCTATTTTTGTAATTTTATTTTTAATACGGTTTATTATTTATGAAATTCTCTATAAAAAATAACAAGAAAAGTTAAAAAAGCTTTAAATATTTTATTAATAATAAAAACATGTAAACAAAAAAAATATATATAAACAACTTTAAAATGTATTCTACAAAATAGAGTGTTCAATTTTCTTAAAAGAACAGAGCAATTATAAAATAGTAGAAAATCACTTAACAAACAATTTTCATTTAACACTGTGTTTCATCAATAAAGACTCATCAGAAATGAATGATTAAATTAATAAAACTTTAATTTATACCAAAAATTAATTTTCAGGAAGTCTTAAATGTCTAAACTACTGAAATATAAATATATAAACTTATAATGTAATATATATATATATATATATATATATATATATATATATATATATATATATATATATATATATATATATATATATATATATATATATATATATATATATATATATACTTTGTTTCTATACAAAAAACAAACAAAAAGTTAAAAATGTTCAACTTACTTCACCAGCAGCAAGAAATTTATCATCAGGAATTTCAAGTTCTGGATAAACATTCTCCAAATACCACTGAAAACTTTTACATTGCAACTTTGAACGAAGTTTTACTCGAGCAGTGACATCATCATGCTTCTTTCTTTTCAAATCAAACCTTAAAATTTAATTTAAAATATAAATGAAGAGTAATAAAAAAGAAAATAGAAAATAAAAACAAAGATATAAAAATTAAATTACTATTTTATCCAAATATTCAGATTTGGATTCAACAGTGTTACTGTGTAACAATTTCAAAAATTTTATTCTTATAAAATAAGTTTTTGTTTCCACTGTTAAAAAACCTTTTTCAGCTGATTTGTTCAGAATGAAACAGATGATTAAAATGATGTATGATAAAAAAAAAAATTAAACATGATATTTATATTTTACAGTCTTAGCATCATTGAGCTAAGTATTACAAAATTACATTTCATTTTCAGACAATGGTTTTAGGAAAAAAATGCCAGAATACGGTAGAAACTAAGAACCACGTAAGTGAAAATGCAGGCACAAGAAAAAAAGCTAAGAAATCAGGAGGTAAACAATAAGAGAAAAGTAGGAAAACACATTTTGCAGATGAGTCAGAAGCCATGATCACCCGACAGCAGATAATGGACAAAGTAAAAGATTTAATGCTATTGACTCACTTTGACACTAAGTTTGTAAGCCAGTACAATAATGAAGAATGAATGTAATCTTGTTGCGCAAAACAGTTTGGAGTCGTAAATGGGCTGAACGTTACACATTAAGTTGATCCAAGACGTAATCGAAAGGACAGATAAAGACTTCAGGACATTTTTAAGGTAAATGACTTTTTAAGGCACATTACTTTTTAAGATACATTATTTTTTAAGATACATTACTTTACAAAAAAATGTCAGTAAAACTGTTTACATTATTTTTCATATATTAAAAAAATTTTTTTTAACAATTACCAAAGCTTGAATTTTAGAGTTCAATTTCGACTCTTACTCTTTTGCATTTTTAAATTTTTTTTTAATCCTAGGTTGTCCAGAAAAATAGACAATTTCCAAGAAAAGCACAAAAAGTATCTGCAGAGCATATAAAGTATAATAATTCTTAACAATTTTTTGTTGCTTTTTTTAAGTTGGGGTTAGTCATAATGGAGGAATAAATATTAACTAAGTATATAATCTATAATTTCCACAAATAAATCCTTCAGGAATTGGGTAAGGTATGCTAGCTCTTGGCATGTGGTAGATATTGCCATTTACTCAGCTTTGCATGTTGAAAGAGCAACAGAGGCTTGTTTCTTAGATTTCCATGCTATGATTGATCTATTTTGTTAAAGACTAAAACAATAACCAGTAATACTTCTTTGATCATTGTAAGATGCTCCCCAATCAGCATCACAAAATGCATTCAAATCAATACTTTGTTGCGCTTTTCTAAAAGTCTCTGCCATATCCGATAAAATATCCAATTTCATTACATGGAACCAACTTTTTACTATAACTTTCACAGGGATAGCATATTGTTCCGAAGATATATAATTTAGAAAGGTTTGGCTTAGTCTTTGTGATAGTTCCATATGGAGTGTTTTCAAGTCTAATACTATAACAATGATTTCTAAAATAAGTTGCAGTCATTAAGTTGCAGTCATTAAGGTATATACATATACATTATTATATATTCAATAAGCATGCATCTGGCAACATCAAATAAAGTTCGCCAATTTCGTTCAGCATTACCATTTTGGTGGGGAGAATTTCGGCAGTTAAGTTCGGCATTACCATTTTGGTGATTCTCATGCTTAATACTGTTCTTTCTCAGAAATTAAAATATATTCATACTCTTCTAATTTGACTAACACATCCAGATGGGTAAATTTTATCACTTTTAAATGAAAGTCTTTACATTACCATATGGAGCAATGTCTATAAAGAACTTTTCTGTAGCATGTGCAGCGTCTGACCTATGCTTTAAAAAATAAGTGTAATCATAAACCAGAATAATCATCAGTAAAACAAATAACATATTTATATCTTTTGCAATTGAAACAACTAGTCCAGCTAAATTACTAACTCAAATGAATATGTTGTCTGAATATTAGGTTTTCTGTTATATAAATTTGTTTGTTTTCCTAAAGTACATATTTCACAAAACTTACTATTACGATTGGTAATCTTCATACCTTCAACAACATTTTCTAATTTTTTCAAACCTGCAAAATTACAATGTCTTAGAATTTTACACCATCTATCAATGGTTTCTTTTTGAACTTTACTTATTGAAGTTTTGAGTAGATAATATAATCTACCTTTCTGGTATATTGTCCCATTTTTAGCAATCAACTCACCTTTATTATCTTTAAAGTTGACAAATGCATTTTTTTGTGCAGCAGCTTGAATAGAAAATATACAATTAGGGTAACTTGGTATAAATAAAAAATTTTCTAGTTAAACTTGAACTACATTTCCATCCTCAGTAGTTAATTCTACTGAAATTGTTCCTCGTTTTTGGGTCACATTTTTAGTTTTTGTACCACCAGCCAACTCAATACAATGTTCGTCTGGTTTAAAATATTCACCCAGGTAAATAAAATATTTATCATTGTTAACTATATGAGTGGTTGCACCACAATCAACAAGGAATGAATCATTTTCAAATAAAAGTTGCATATTTCCTTCATCAACTTTAAATACATAACTTCAATAACAGATCAATATTTTGTTCTGTTAACTTTTTACTTTATCTTTTTCCTATTGCTGTTAAGTTCAAGTTTTGTCATTATGAGTGCCTGATTTACACAAATTACACCTTTTTCTTTCTTTGTTTTTATAGCAATCTGTAGATTTGTGACCTGGAGTCCCACATGTATAACATTTTGCAACAATTTTATTTTTAAACTTCACATCATTTTTATTAACACTACTTTTAGTTTGTTCAGCCTGATTACTTCTTAAATTTTCAGTTTCTTCAAAGCTTCTAAGTGCTTGTTTAAATTTTTGAAAACACTTAACAGTCTCTGATTGTGTTACAACAGCAACATAAGATTTATATTCATTTGGAAATCCTTTTAAGACCATTGCTACTAGGAATAAATCACAATTTCACCTGCAGATCTCAATGCCATTGCTGATGGGTCCGTTCTTGAATTCATAGTCAGTAACTGACTCTGAATTCAATTTTTAAATTGAATTCAGAGTCAATTAAAAGATATAATTTGATTGTATAATGTTATAACTCTTGGTTTGCTACATCCAGCATAGCGTTGTTTAAATATTGAGAATGCTTTTCTTCCTTTATCTCAAGCTCTCATTACAAATAAAAGCAATCTTTAGTCTAGGTATTGAATTAATTCTGCAAACGCTAATTCATTTTCATTGTGACTTCTTGAGCTCTTATGAGACTTATGGAGCTAATAACATCTTTTCAGTTCCAGTAATAACAACATATGTAATTGTTAATTACCAGTAATAACATCTTTTAAACCTTTATGTTTCATGTATCCTAATATTTTAATTTTCCATAATTTAAACTTTCTTTTGACTCCATCGAATAATAAACTTTGATATTGGCTTCTGGGCACATAACATGCTATGTGCCCAGATACTGGCCGCTTCTTAATATATATATTACATACTTAACTAATCTTTATTCCTCCATTATGACTAACCCCAACTTAACAGCAGTCAAACTAGAGCATAAATGTCAATTTAAAAATTCTTCTATAATAAAATTGCAACATAAAATATTTTTTCTTATTCTATTGGATATAATCAATTTTATAGCATATAATCTAAATCATGTAATCTAAACAAGTGCTATAAAAGTGCTTTAAATTCCCAGATTTCTAAATACAAAACATGTATTCAGAAATCTGGGAATGTGTGTGTGTGTGTGTGTGTGTGTGTGTATAATATATATATATATATATATATATATATATATATATATATATATATATATATATATATATATATATATATATATATATATATGTATATATATATATATATATATTATATATATTCATATATATATATATATATATATATATATATATATATATATATATATATATATATATTCATATATATATATATATATATATATATATATATATATATATATATATATATATATATATATATATATATATATCTATCTATATATATATATATATATATATATATATATCTATATATATATATATATTAGGGTGACAAAAAAAATCAAAGTGCTTGAAATTGGACTCTCAACTTTTATTGCATTCCTTTTAACTAAAAATTAACTGTGCAAAATATTAAAATATTTATAATAATATTTTATATAGGGGTTGCTCAATAAACTTAATATTATTAAATTTAAACAGAGAACAAAGAACAAAAACAAATTTTAATTCTTTTCTAATAAAAAGTTTTAATTATTTTATTCCAATTTTTAATCAATGTTAAATTTATTTAGTTATTCAGATTTATTTAGTTATTCACTTGTTGATTTGTTTTCACTAATGCATTCACAATTGTGGACTTTTTCATATCTGGAATTTGACATTGATGTTCTTTCACAGAACATCAATGTCAAGTTTTTTCACAGTTTGTAAAACATATTTCAATGGAGTGTCATCTTTTGTCAAGATTTTTGTGTAATCTGAAACAAGTTTCATCGCTCTTTCAGCTGTGTCATTCACAACTTTCATAGAACTAACAACTTTATGTGCTTCCTGTTATTCGGTTAGGGGCCATGTGTAAAGTACAATTTATGGATGAATTAAGTAAAAATTGTGTTTTTTTTTTCTGATTTTAGTCAATTTTTTTCTATATAAACAATGAGGAAAGAAAAAAGAAATTGAGTTAATTTGAAAAAAAAACAATGCGTACATACACAAAAGGGGGGGGGGGGGGAATATTCTTTGAAAGCTTACAGGTTCGTACAAGGGGGAAGGGGGTCTTAAATCAGTGGTTTTACTGCGTATGTACCTTATGTATGCCCCCTTAGTGTGTTCCATTTGTATAGGCAATGTTCCTTCATAAATTTCTAATTTATTTTAAATTCACTTTGAATACATATTTTGATCTTTTTGCTACAAAGTTATCTAAGTTTATAATTTATTCCATCAATCCTTTGCTTTCAAGCTTTTTTTGTTTTTTTGTCTGGCTTTTCAAGTACAATTAACATTTTTTCTTTAGTTTTCAACATCATTGCTGAAATAAGAAAGACTCACATCCTAAGTTAAATACCATAAAAGTCCTGCAATGGCTTTTATGGCAGATTTAGGCACTCCTTTGTCAAATATTTTGAAATTATTAAATTTCTAAATCAATGTCAGGTCATTGTGAAGAGCAGATGAAAAGATGGGAGCCTGAAACCAATGGTCCATGTAAATCAAAATTGAAAAATTTAAAAACTGTGGAAGATTCTTTTCTTCATTTTTTGTTAAATAAAATAGATGTCAAAACAATTAGATTTTAACAGAGTGCTTTTGCTATCCATTGTGCTTGGTGCAAATTATCGAAAGTTGCTAAAATTCTTTGTAATTGTGGCAAGATTGTTTTGTTCTTTGCAGCATATTCTACTGCTGATGATACAAGAAAACCATACACTGCATCAGTTAAGACCCATGATTTAGAAAAATATTTACTCCACTAATCATGAAATTGTTGAAAAAACTTAATCTCTGGACCAATAAACAGTCCAAAACAAGTAAAAATGGGATAAAATCAAGTCATTAACATGGTATTGATAAGCTGTGTATAATAAAGCTGTGTATAATAATATTTCCCAATTAATTTTTCCAGCAAGTTACAAACACCTGAATGTATACTTGTGAATGTTGTGTATGTTTGATGTTATGTTGCTTGAAGTAGTATCAAAACAGAACGCTGGAACTTTTTTTATTTTATTTTTTATATGAAATGTTCCAATCTTTTAAAGCTTGTTCTGTTGTATAACTTATTTGTTCACCGGTAACTCTATCCAGTTTTGGGACTGACAACAGTTTTTCAACATCATATTCTGTCACTAATATCATCACTAATATCAAATAGTTCTTTGATTTCTTGAGAAAAGGTTTCTTCATTTCCTTGCTGAGTTTGTTTTGTAGCCTCCTTTCCTTGCTGAGTTTCTGTTTTGCAGCCTTTATCCTTTTTCAGATTTTTGTATTTCTCAACAAGTTTTTTAAAATGTGTTATAACATGATAACCTTGTTTTGTTGGAATTCTAACTCTTTGCCAAATGTCGAAAATCTGATGTCACAAGACCTTCACATTCTTTTACATTGTTATTATTTTTATTTTTTTTCAATTTTTAAGACTAGTCTTTTAGATGGAAATTTGTGCCCTGTGATCATAGCTGTAGCTTGACCAATACACTATACTTCATTTTGACTTCTAGTCTCCATTTATTTTAAACCAACTTGGAAAATCTGTCTAATATTGTGTTTTAAAAATGTATTTTTATTCAAGACAATGATTTTATTTGTAATTTTAGGATGATGCAATAAACTCAGCAGTAGTGCAATACTCATGCAATAACTTAACTGGATGATGAAATATTACATTGGGTGTTCTGAATGCCAGCCAACTTATTTTATTTTTAACTTATTAATCTGAAAAAAATAACAATGTGTATTATGCATAATGATTCATAAGAATAATAAATAATTAACAAATAATAAAATATTGATAACATTCTCAACTTAATTAGTTAAATAGAAGAGATAAATGATAAAATATGAAAAATGTTTGAACAACTCTGCAAACTTAAAAAATTGGGCTAAGCAATCCCTAAACATCAATAGATACCAAAATTTTCAAAATTTTTGGATAAAATGAAACCAAATAAAAGTTTGAGAGCATAAGGAAAAAAAAATTTTTAAATGCATTTATTTAATATATATAAAATAGTAAAAACACTTATATAAAGTGTATTAATTTATTGCTCTATTCTTTAAGAACATTGAGCACTCTATTTGTTGCACACACACACACACACACACACACACACACACACACACACATATAAATATGTTGAGCTTGTTCTAGATGATGAACCCTAGGTACTTTTAGATACCAGTTGGATACCAATCCTTTATGTTGGATACAAATGTATATAAAGACCTACTCAAATTCATAATTTTGTAATTTCTGTAAATTTGCTAAAGTTATCTTGTACTTTTTATTTATGTCAATAACTTGTAGTTTATTTATTTATGTCAAGAACTTGTAGTTTTGTTTATTTATGTCAACAACTTATAGTTTAGGAAATATAGTGAGTAAAATTAAACAATGATAAAAAATTTGCAACAAACTAAACTGGGTCTGTTTAATCTGCAACCTGTGTAAACAGTAACTTGGATTATTAAAACCCTTTTTACTTTTCTTTATTTCACCCATGGCATATTTACTACACTCAAAACTAACTATTTTTAAGGTTAACCTGAGATAAAAATAGTCATAAGCTATGAGCACCAAAAATACTATGAGATCTGTTATATCTATTAGTATGACTGACGATAGTGCCTGATTTGGCAGATGATGGAATAACTTAAATAACTACTTGAACAAAGATATCACTCTAACGTACTTTTATCTAAATGCAATAGGTACAAATAGTATACAAGTAAAGTAAATTTCAATGTGTAAATTTCATATTCATAAATATGCAAGAACTTGTATATATATGCAACTGTCTAATATCTGATCTTATCAACATTACATGTACATTTACTTCAGTTTTACTTCAACTAGACAAATACTACAACTACTTTAACTATTAATATGCAGTAGTGGTGTAGAGTTTTTAACACTTTTTTTAAAATTTTAAACACAGTAAAAAAAAAAATTATCACCTAAAATACCAATACATTAACATTCTATGCACTAACATATAAAGTAATTGTATCATATCATAGCATACCTATTTTGCTTAGTAAATAAAATCACACCAATTTTGCTTAGTAAATGCAAGATTTTATTTTTAAGGCTTTTGTCAAACCTACAAGATGTCAAGGAGAAACTCTCAGTGAGTCACACTTGAAAAATGCATTACATTTTAACTAGATTTGTTACACTACCACATTTCCACATAAAAAACAATGACATCATTTGATTTCAAAGGCCACATCAACTATCATGATGGTATCACTTGATTTAAACACATCATTACATCACTTGATTTCATCAACACATTACTGAGATTATTATTTTGAGAGACTTAATCACATGTAAATTTTTTAGTTTTAATTAACTTTATCAGAATAATTAAGCAATAAATAAAATCGGCCATCTTATGTTTTAAAACTTTTTGCATTTTTATCATACACTTTTGTTTGCAAATAAATTTATTGAAGTTATAATTTTATAAAAAGTATTTTTATTTCATCATAAAAAATATTATTATATCATTATAGAATTTTTTATTTCGTCATAAAGAAGAGCTCATATAAAAAGATACTGACCTTATATTATAAAAGTGTTTAGCATATTCATCCATCCAAACATCAGCAACTCTCATTAAGTTTCGGCTTACCACATCTCCATCTCCACCTCGTCGATTCGGAAATGAGTATGGAAATCTTGGTCGAAACACATGGCCCACTCTTGAACATGGAAGCATTTCAATTGATCCACCACACATCCATATCTGAAAAAGATGAAATTAAAAAAAAAAGATAAATAAAAAATGTAAAAACTAATTCTAAATAAAGTCTTGATGTCCCAACAAACCGTGAATAACATTTTTAATAAAACTTTTGGCATTTTTTAAAAATTTGTTAATTTTCAATGTGTTAAATGTTGCATCAAATAAATTAATAGAAAATAAATTTTTCTATAAATTTATTTGAGAAACAAACAAATTGGTAAAAAAATGAGTAAAAACATTTTTGTATTTTACGCCATCATATATCTGGTTCTTACATTTATTTAAAAATATGATTATATTGTATTTACCCTGAATGAGATTTCAATATTTTCTCCACCCCAGATATCCATGCCAGTATCGTAACTTCCCATTTCATAAAAATAATCACGATTAATTGAAAACAAACCTCCAGCCATTACAGGAGTTCTAAAGATAATTTTTATTTTTAAGTCAACATGTTTTAATTATTAATTTTTAATAATTAAAGTTACTTTGTGTCCGCATAAATTATACTGTTTCAGCATAAACTACCTCATTTCAGTATATTTAAACACTAGTATTACCTTATGCCATCAGACTCGTGCTTTCTTCTTTGCTCTTCATAAGAAGGTATAGGTCTCCAAGTGAACTCCAGTCTCCATTTAAACACACCTCTTTGGAAAGGTTCAGGTACTGCGTTATAATTAAAATTTGTTTCACTAATTTCATCAATGACTGGCATTACTACATTCTGCCTGTCTTCTTTAATTTTTGCTAGTAGGGGTTCTGCCCACCCAAGTGTACATTCACAATGTGCATCTAAAAAAGTAAGTATTGGTCCTTTTGCTTTTTTAGCTCCTTCAAGACGAGCACGAATTAGTCCCTGGCGATCACGCAATCGAACAATTGAGACAATTTTTAAATTTGGAATATAGTCATCAAGTCGTTGTTTCAAATCATCTAAATGTAATAATCTACAGTAACATTTTATTATAATAAAACATAACTTTAATTTTACTAAAGTAATTATATTATTATTTTACCTTTTTTTTTTTGTTTTGTTTCAGTATCAGTAGCTATCAAAATTATTTGTTTTGGTATCATTAGCTATCAAAAAATATCAAAACAACTTTTCGGAAACTCCCTTACCAAATGCATACTTAGGTATTCTAGGCTCTTTGAAACAGTAAACATCAGGGATTCAGACAGGTATCATCAAACAAAACAAAACATTCCTAAGTGAACTAGAACATTGATTTCTTATTGTGTTGAAAACAAATTATAATTTTAGAATACCAATTTTAAAAGAAAAGAAAATGCTTGAATGAGGTAAGAAGAAATTCATTGATTATAAATTCAAGAAAAATGAAGAATTTTAAACTTTTTTTTCACAAATTCTTATAATAAATTTTTTTTCAATTTCACAAGGATATGAAAAATTACTAAACACTAATTTTCTACAAGTTTCAAATATTGTGCTACCAATACAACTACATATTTGCAAATATATATTCACAGATATATTTTCAAATATTTATTCATGTTTAATCACAAAAGTGAGCAAACATGAATAAATATTTATTAATGATTCATGAAATAAGTTCCAAAATAAATGTAAAAATTAAAAACTAAGAAGTAGTCAAAAAAAAAAAGAAGATATTTAAATAAATAATGTTATTAATATAGTATCTAAATATTTTTAAAATCAAAATATTATAAAAAACTGATTTTACCACTAGTACTTGCATCATCTACAAGAATTATTTCTTTTAAATATTGGGGTGGTGTCCTATTTATGACACTATGCACAGTGCGCAATAATGTCGACCAAGCCTCATTATGAAAGCATATAATCACTGAAGTTGGTGGTAAATCAACAGGATATTTCTTAACTTTACATCTAAAAATTACATGAGCATTCAAGATATATTATATATATATATATATATATATATATATATATATATATATATATATATATATATATACATATATATATACACACATGTATAAATATAAGTATATATTGAAATATATATATATATTTCAATATATACTTATATTTTTACGTGTATATATATATATATATATATATATATATATATATATATATATATATATATACATATATATATATATACATATATATATATATAAATATATATATATATTATAATATATATATATATATTATAATATATATATATATATATTATAATATATATATATATATATATATATATATATATATATATATATATATACATATATATATATATATATATATATATATATATATAAATATATATATATATATATTATAATATATATATATATATATATACATTATAATATATATATATATATATATATATATATATATATATATATATATATATATATATATATATAGATCAGTCACTGATAAGAATAAAAACTTTTAGTGTAATCTTTTAGTGTAAGCTTTAAAAAGCGTAAACCTTTAAAAAATGTTGTAAATTTCAATTGGTAAAATTTAGGTTTTCGCTCATTTCTCACAATAGTATAAAACTTATATAAGGATATTAAATCCTATTTAAATTATTATGAACCAGTGTTAAAAACAGTTGGTTGGTTTTTAAATTTTATACATCTTGACTACAGTATAGCCATACTCTGTTGATATATAATAAAAATATTGTTATTCTTATACTCAAAAAATTTGTAAAAAAAGCATGTAATACTTTAATAGCAATAAACAAATCCTCATATCCATTATTCATTTAAAAAATATTAAAGCTTTAGATAGTATTAATAGAGAGACTTACCTAGTTGGAGTATCTCATTACTTCGTAAAATCAGTTCCTAATAGCATAACAGATTTAATTAAGGATTTAATTGCATCAAAAACTAGAGGAACTTGCTTTGATACAGCATCATGCAATAATGGGAAGAATAAATTATAAACTATCAAAATATCTAACGAATATTCTTCTAATAGCTTATAAGCATCATCCAACTGAATTAAATATTCATTTTTAGGAAATTAGTGACCTATGAGAAAGCGTAGCATAAAAAATCTGACTATTTCTCAAAAGAATAATTCAGATAAACTGTTGTTCATTATTATAAAATGATTATGTTTTATTTGGAAGTTAAAATAGAGTTAATTTTTAGAAGAAAGTCAAAAATTTTTCTTTACATTGGCAAAACATGGATTATAAGAGATGCTAAAAAATTTGCATGCAGAAATAGTTGCAATGTTAATTCATCATCTAGTTTTATTAGATTAGATAGATCTCCTATGTTAATCTGTGATAGATTAACATAGGAGAAGAAGTTAAAAACTGTATCAGCTATTTCATCATTAGATATGCCTAGCTATGACCTTCCTTGGCTTGAGAACAAAGTAAATCAAGATATCAAGGAGACTTTTAAAATGAATACAAATATTGGGAAAACCTTTTTAACTTTATCTCTTGGTTGATTATTGTTCTTACCTAATTTTGGACAGATTGGGCTTAAGAAGCAACGAATCAAAAACTGATTCACATTTCCACCAAACTATAAGCAAACTCAGCCATGATTTATAGGTTTTCATAAGTATGCAGAAACTTTTGTTTTGTAAATGACCAATCAAAACAATTCATAGGTATGATGATGTTTCAAGATATTCTAATAAAACAAATCAAACTTTGTTTAAAGATTACTCATTGTGAAAACAGTGAAATCTGTATTCAGTGAAATCTATATTCAGTGTACCATAATCTAACAATCAAAGATAAAATTTTATGATCCCTTTCGTGTAATGCAGAAAAAAAAGTGAGATACTGTTATTAAATGTTTTTACTCTTTGTTATAGAATCAGGTTTTAATTAAATACACAATCTTTTAGTTGTTACACTAAAAAACTGATTAAATAACATATCTAATAACAATACAAAAACCACAAAAAAACTTGCATTATGTAATAAATTTTAGATTTTATTTAATTTGGTCATGACTGCTAATCTAATTAAGCTAGAAAATGATTGGTCAACTTAAGAATAGAATCAATTGCACCAGCGCAAAAACACACTAAAAGATCAAACTCCAAATTTTCAAAACAAAACCTTATAAAATTTTAGTTTTTTGGGGAGTTTTGTATAATGCTGTTGAATTAAATTTTGTGTAGACTACATGCTCCTTCAAAACAAAAGCTAGGATACCTTAATAAAATTAAATGTTATTAAAAAAATAATAATAATAAGTTGGTTTTCTAAAAGTAGAGATAAAAATGATTTCCATGTTGACCATCCATCAATATTGAAGTACAGATTTTCATTCTTGTATGCACACACTAACTCAAAAATATAGTACCAAGACAGGTGCATATTTTTGAGTTTATAAATGCAATGCACCCAACATTTGCTTATTAAAATTTTCGCATTATAAATCCTAATGACATCAATTACACATCCTAATGACATCAAGTACACATCCTAATGACATCAAGTAGACATCCTAATGACATCAAATACACATCCTAATGACATCAAGTACACATAAAAATTAAGACTAATATTATTCACTAAATCAAATTTATAGTATTTAGAAACTATGCAACATTCTTTATAATTAATTTTAGTGAATCATAACAATAAAAAATCTTTATAATTTATTTAAATATTTTATTGTTTTCTATCCAACATCAAAAAAAAAGTATATATATTTATTTTTTAGTTTTGTATTTATCAAATAATTGACTCAAATAGGTAACTCTACTGACTGTAGCAAAGTTTGAATAGACAGGATATATATATATATATATATATATATATATATATATATATATATATATATATATATATATATATATATATATATATATATAAATTTAAAGATTCTAAATTTATATATATACATATATATATATATATATATATATATATATATATATATATATATATATATATATATATATATATATATATATATAAATTTAGGAACCACGAATCTCAGCCCTATCTCAATATTCAGATTTTAAAGTAACAGGGATGGTAGGGAAGCATTTAGGAAAATACCAAATATATCATATTAATTTATTTAATGATACCTGAAGCATATCAGTAGCTTCCTGAGTTTGATATCCAGAATCATTAAAAAGATGCTTTTTATTTTATTCCTATTTTAAAAGTTTTAACTTCTGGAATGAAATATTTAAGCTTTTGTAACAACTTTAGTATCAAATGAAACCAGTTTCTTATTTCAATGCTTCATACATAAACCAACTAACAAAATAGGTTTGTAGCACAGCTATTATTTTATGTAAGTTGGAATTAAACTCAATATGCTTAAAATTTTTTCCAAATTAAAACTGAAATTAGTATTGAAGTTTTAAAACTCATATCATAGTATTATTACACAATAAGCTTTTTTTTTTGCTCATATATATATATATATATATATATATATATATATATATATATATATATATATATATATATATATATATATATATATATATATATATATATATATATGCTTAAGATTTTTTCCAAATTAAAACTGAAATTAGTATTGATGTTTTAAAACTCATATCATAGTATAATTACACAATAAGCTTTTTTTTTTGCTCCTTCAAAGTGCAATTGTTTTTAAATTACACTCTTCAAAGTAAATTTTCCTTTTTTTGTGCTTTATTATTTTTGAACTCCTTTTTTAGTTTTTTCTGTACTTATTTCTGTTATTAAGATGAAATAATAAAAATGCTGTTAATGCCCCACTCTAGAGTAGAGTAGGGTACAATGACTATTGAGATTCATGAACATTCAATTTGGACCTGATTCTGTTTATCTGATGGTTAAGCTTTTAAAACTTCTTTACCATCTGGTTTTGAATATTGCTTTTAAAAACTTTATGTTTTTTAATAATTAATAATATGTTTAATAAAAAATTTATAATATGTTGTTTCTGAATGATTAAAAAAAAAAATTAAAAACAATTCTTTTTAAAGTATATTTTGCCATTTTATAGAAGTTATTAAACTAACCAATATATCTTTAATGTCTATTTGCTAAAGGATATATTAGTTAAAAGTATATACTACTAAATTTGTAAGATTCTCACAAATTATATAAATAATTTACCTTCTTACTAAGAAGGTAAATTATTTGAAAATTTTTAAAGTTATTTTTGAATAACTATTTTGCAAATTTAAATACACAATTAAAAATTTATAAACCTTAAGGTTTGAATATATACTTTTTTATATATATTTAAATATATACCTTAAGGTTAATTTGTTTAAATATAATCACATACTATGATTAATAATAAGAAAAATATGTAATTACATACTACTGTAATTTACAAAAAGACAAATATTTTACTAAGAAAGAAATGTCAAAATTTTATGAATAACTTCACAAATTTAAGTTTTTTTGTTTGTTTAAAACCTAAATTAATTTAAAAATTTTACTATATATGCATTATCTTTTTGAAAATAGTTTTACAACTTAGGTCGTTGATGTTTTGAATATTCCCGATGCAACTTTCCAGGAAAGATTTTTTCATTCAGATTTTTGATTTGAAATTTTTCTAAAATCTAAATTTCCAAACAATTTTCTAAAACAATGCTTATACAGTTTTAATTGTTTTTATATACTTAATGAAAAACAATTTGATTTCTTAATTGCAGATATCTTTTAAAAATAATATTTTTTTGCAGAATTTTTAAAAATTATTTTAACAACATTTAATGTTTTTTTATCAACAAACTTGATCGGTATAACTCATCTGTAATACTTTTTATATATTATATAACATTTATAAAAATTTTTACGAAGTCTCTAATTTAATGACAATGTTTTCTTGTGATATTAATCTGATTTTGTGTAAATTACAACATCGTAAAACTTTTTTTTTACAACATGAACATTGAGCTAGTCAAAATCTTAAACTAATTAAATTCTTATAAAACTAAAACATAAATTAACATTGAAAAACTAAATGGAATTTTTTCTACTTAAAATAAACTTTAACTTTATTTCATAATCATTTATCTCAAATATTTATTGGCAATAATTATAATGTAATACCATTAACTAGGTCCTAGTCTAGGAAAAGATAATAAAGAAAATATTGCTTAGGGTAAAGCTAAAAAAAAGTTCTTTTTATAGGTAACATATTATAAATGCTTTTATGCTCAATGCTTCTTTTAAAAAGTAGCTTTGCAAGAGTATAACGAAGTATAAGAGGATAGGAAAAGATTAAAAAAAAGGTTTTTCGGCGAAAAAAAAGAATATCGGAGAAAAAAAATTTGTGTTTCAAAAATGCCGCAATTACATTCAAACATAAACAGAAAATTGAAATCAATATTTCTATGATAGATGTAAGTTAAACTAAAAACATTAAATGTTAAGAACATTTAATTCAATTATATCTTTTTTTGAAATAAAGTTATTAACATATTAGCTGAATGTGTTTCAATTTTTGGTTTATGTAAAATAAGTGTAATCGCGACATTTTTTTAAATCCCAGATATAATAATAAAATATATATATATATATATATATATATATATATATATATATATATATATATATATATATATATATATATATATTCTCTTAAATAACATTTTTAAGAAAATTTTATTTTTCAGCAACTTTAGGTAACAGGACCACTAAATCCTTCACGAGTAAACATTTTCTATTTTACTTATGCAAGACGAATTATTTACCTAAATTATTTGCAACAACAACGAAACAAAAAATTATCAAAAATTTGAGCAGAAACTTTGTTTGGAAACTTTTGTTAATCTGAAAAAAAACCGAAGTTGAGAAAACTTTCTTTTCATTAAAAAAATTATTCAAACTTTAATTTAAAATACCTGCCAGGTTTTGTTGTTTTTAAAAAATGTTCTTTAACAAATTTTTTGTGTTTTTGTTCAATATTTGTTTAATTTTAATTTTTGGCAAGGGATTGTCCATATAGTTCGTAGGCTCGGAGAGAAAGAGGGGAAATGCAAATCGCGTATGTGAAATGGGGGATGGGGGTAGTAAGTCAATTATAAAAGTATGGAGACACTAAATTTAAAACAATATCATAAAATGTTGGGTTAGTAGGTTAAAAGCGTAGATACTTTTAGGGAGGTAGAGCGAACTCAAAAAAGCGTATGGCAAAACTGGAAGGTGAGGTCGTACTTTATGGACGACCCCTAAGATAAACACATTTTCTTTATTTTTATTTACAATGCCTAAAAATTTCAAAATTTTCCTTTAAATGCTTAGAAAAAAACTGCTACATTGAAGCATTTTTTCTCGTTTCGAATGATTATATCTTTCGAATGATCTTTTAATTTTTTTTTTTTTCTTTCTTTTAATTTTTAAAAATTTTGAAAACATACTTTGCAATTTATTATGCAGATTGTATGATCAATGGTTAGCAAATGGTGGAAAATTCGTTTAAAAGAGAGTGCAGTTGTATTGTTAAAAGAAAGTGTACTTGTGTTGTTACGTCGTTTATGTTTATATAAGTCTTATAATATATAATATATTTTTATTAAACCTTCATATTTATTAATATATATTAAAATTATTATTGAATTTTAACGCTTGTAAATATATTTTTATTAAATTGTTAATATATCTAAAGATTATTAAAATAATTAACTATTCTTGAAAAAACAGGTTTCTCCTATTCTTTGTTACGTCACCAAATCTCTGTAAGTATTTATTTTAAAGGTATAGAAGTGAGTTAAAGCTATGTTAATTACAGGTTATTACGTTATGGTATAAATTATTTTCTGTGTACGTGCTTCAGTCTAATATAACTACTTTTTTTTAATTATTTTTTAGAGTTTGTAAATATGTTCAACAAAGCAATACAAAGTTGTTCTAAGTCTGATTGAAAATCCGCTTATATATATTACAATATATTAGAAAAACCTTTTTTGTTGTTACAAATAAAATTATTTTCTTCCTTGCACATAGAGCTGCAATGATCAAGGATTTTTTCAAATAAAAGCTTCTAGAAGTAAATTTTTATATAAGAAAGTAACAAAATCTGAAATAAAATTGAACTCTTTAGCTTAAACTTGAATTCATTTAGAATTAGTTAAATATTACAGATTATAGAGATAAATATTACAAATTATAGAGATAAATATTGAAGATTATAGAGATAATCAATTTCTTCTTTGAAAGTATTTCTTAAATTGAGTCCGAGCTTGTGGAATCAATTACGTTCACGTATAGTAAACAAATTTACAATACGTGAAGGTATACCACTGCAACCATCATTCTTGTTTACTCAATTTTTGGTTTTATTTCTAAGTGTTAACTACGAACAGAATTATTTAAATATTTCACAAGATAACTTGATTATCCTTTAAACGTTAAATGTTTTGACCAAATTTAAAGATATTAAAACATAATGTAGATAAAGTGTTTTTTTTTTGATCAAAAGTTTAAATTTGAAAAACCTTCTTACATTTATATATTTTTTGAAATTTGATTTGTTTTAAAAAATTCCGCACGAAGATTTAAATTTCTAACAAGTTTGTTAATAGCTTGATAAGAAGCACATTCAATAACCAAATACGTCATAGTCATAAAAATGCTTCGTAATCATAAAAATGCGTCATAGTCATAAAAATCATCATAGTCATAAAAATGCTTAGTCATATTGAAATGCGTCATAGTCAAAAAATGCGTCATAGTCATAAAAATGCGTCATAGTCATAAAAATGCTTAGTCATATTTGAACAGCATTGCTACTACAAGAGGTAAAACGAAAAATCAAATAACATACATTTTAAAAAAATATGAAAGATTTTAAATTGATAATTTTTTTGGAATTATAACTTATGTTACTTGCTGAGTTTTACAAGATTAGGGAACTGCCTTAAGTCTCGTGAAACACCTGTTATTGTCCGAATTAAACAAAAAAATGTTTATGTTCAACCAATTTTCTTTGCATCAGTAAAATAAGTTATGTAATTTTTTTTAATCTTTTAATTGATTACAACAAAAACATATATAAAATAAGGTGTATCACTGGTGAAAAAGATGAGTTTAAGGATAATTTACGCCCAATCTTCTAGGAAAAGTAGCAAATTTTTCTTTTATACTAAACAATCGTCAAACTTTTTATGACCTCCTTAACAAAATCCTTAAACCCACCAACAAGAAACCGCTTATTATTACTAGTTATAAATAAAAATAAATAAAAAATTAAACCTTTCCAGAAAATTTTAAACCGTTTTAAGCTGTAAACAATTTCTATACTTCCTTATACGTCTCCCCTCTTTATCCAGTTTAAATGAGAAAAGTTTAATTTTGTTAAACATTTGCTAAATACATAACTTTTGGGTCACCAAAAGTTTGTGGTAAACTAATACAAAATTATTTTTAGCAAAGCATTTTAAATTGCATGAAATTGTTTTCATAAACTTTTTTGAATGATTTAAAATCAACTTTTATTGTAACTAACATGTGAAGTAATAATTAAAATAATTAAAAGAATTAATTAATTAAAATATCTTACTGATCATTCCTGTAATCTTTTAAACTTCTGTGGATGGAAATTTTATCACTAACTAATTGGTTAAAAGCATGTTTCTCGTATCCTAACTTTTCTTTTTCCTTTTCGTTCTCTTCTACAGTTACACCTGTTCCTAACTCTCCTGGTAATTGATAATCTCTCGGAACAAGAAAACTTTCATAATCAGCTACTCTCATTTTGTGAATATCTGTCGAAATGAGCAGCTGCTTGTTGGCACTTTCTAATGAATACTGGAGATTGTTTTTATATGTCTGCGTTTTTACCTTTGTTGCTTCAGAGTTTAAATTGGAATATTGTTCTGCAACTGCTTCGAGCGTTTTCCTTTTTACAGCTAGTGTTACTTCTATATCGTCGAAAAATAAAAACGTTATAGTTCCGCATATCCAAAGCAACGAAGTTGCAAATATTGTGTAGTAAATAACTCTTCTTTTGCTAGGATGCATCCAACCATAAAGTTCAATTACGTCTTCCCGGAAAACGATCGAATTAATACCTTACACTTTTTCTTGATTCATTAGCTGTTTTAAACAAAAAAAATAATTGCATATAATTACTAATGCAGAAATAATTAATGAAAATATTTGAGAACTGTTCTCCCGCGCATTTAAGGAATTTTAAGTAGCTCGTATCCATCTTTGGCATGATTTTTTGATCTTCTGAGCCATAGTCGCGATATAAACAGGGCGAACGCAATTAGTTGGTGCGCATCTCATTTTTTAATAGCGTATTTACGTTTTTTTTAACGAAGCGTAACTGTGCCAAGTTTTTGGAAGCGCACGCTTTTCTAATTTAAAAGCATTTTCAATTTAAATTTTAAAAGTAGCATGAAAAAAAAGATAAATTCAAGTTAATAATGCAGAAAATAACACTATACGCTGTGAGATTACTTATTGTTGCGAAAACAACTTTTTTCCGACGCGATTTGCTCTTTATTTTGAAAAACGAATGGAATTTACAGAGGTTATAATTTTGCAAAATATAAACAATCAATTTTGACATTGTGGCGTTTTATAAGCTTCCTTTATTTTTATTAACCAAATTAAAGACTAATTAAATGAATCAGTAGTTTAAATGTATGCAGTCGTTATCAATACAGTGAGGTGTTTGAAATTTATCAAATTCAATGGAAAAGATGAAAAGGTATTTGATTTTGAAAAAGATGAAATTTCAATGGAAAAAAATGGAAAAAATCAGAAGCTGAAAAAATCTTTTTTGATTATTTTAAGTGAAGCTCACGCTACTTTTTATTTAACCAATGAAATGCTTTTCTCTACTTTTTTTTGTAAGCTGAGACCAAAAATGTACTTCTTTTAGAAGAAATGTCTATTTATTCCTTAAACTTAAATGCTTAAACCATTAAGCATCAGCTATTAAAATTCTTGAACTAACCTGTGTAAGCCAGTTGCTTTAACCATTTTGTTGGCATAGTAACTGCCAAAGATGCATAAAAAATAAATAAAAAATCATTCAAAAATCTGAACCCAGAAGAACAAGTAGCAGCAGTGGAGCAAAGGTGACTTTGGACGAATTTAATTACAACCAAAATAAAGGTGGAAAGGTTAATTAATCGATTAATTACAATTTTCTTGATCTTTTTATCTTTTCTTTATCTTTCTTTATCTCTCAAATCTTAGAACTCTTTACATAACAAGAATCCAATCAAAATCAATGTCTTAAAAAAAACTAAAACATAATCAATATAATAATAAATCAAGCTGCTAATGTTGAAAAGGACTAAAGAGTAGAAGAAAAAGAAGAAGAAGAAAAAGCAATGATATATGTTGCAAACGTTAAAATAAAGTACAAAGTGCCTTGCAAGCTAAGAATGTATTTCAGTTGTTTTTCAGTGCTTTATTCAACAACAATAGTTGCAAGGCATACATTACTTATGTGCAAGAGCGAAAATACTAACGCTTCTTTATTTAAAAACTTTACGTTTATTTCTGAAAACTGTAATACTGGTACTAAAATATTTTTTACCCGATTTCTTTAAAACTTAAAAATAAGTTTATAATAAAACTACTTAACCACCTTTGCATTATGATACTTAATAGAAACTTTTTTGTAAATTCCTATGGAAAGGAGTAGAGTTGGAGGACGAGTGGAGTCCAAATAAAATGTATAAGAAAAATTAGAAGGTGTGCGTACAAACGTCTAACAAATTTTTCAATGATCTGAAATATATAATTATTTATATATATAATTATATATATATATATATATATATATATATATATATATATATATATATATATATATATATATATATATATATATATATATATATATATATATATATATATATATATATATATATATATATATATATATATATATATATATATATATATATATATATATATATATATATATATATATATATATATACATATATATATATATATATATATATATATATATATATATATATATATATATATATATATATATATATATATATATATATATATATATATATATATATATATATATATATATATATATATATATATATATGTATATATATATATATATATATATAGTGCTTCCAATACCAGTAGTACCGGTACCGGAATACCGGTATCACCGGACATCTTTAAGTACCGAAATACCGGTATTGGTTTGGCTCAATACCGGTATTCTTTCTTTTTTTTTTTTTAAGGTGCCCTAAGAAGTCCTTACGGTCTTATCACAGAGCACCGCGAAAGAGCATTTAATGGGAAGTTCACGACTCCTTCCCAACCGATGTCGCAAGACTTGCCCATTAAAAATATGTCCGATGAAAAAAATAAACCGATGTCGCAAGACTTGCCCATTAAAAAGTATTAAAAATATATGCAGAGGGCTTATAATATAGCAGGTGCTATCGCCCTCTTTACGTGAAACACTAAAGTAAATGAATTACTTAAAACTTTCAACAACGCTTCCGGTAGGAAAAAGATAGCTAGATGAGAAAAGACGTGTTTAAATTGTCTAAAACAAGTATTCTACGCACTTTATACTTGATATCTAGTTGCCAGCTCATTTCCCAATAGGTTTGGTAGGAAATGAGCTAGCAACTAGCCAGCGAACAGCTAGCTAGTCGCTACCTGTGGGTAAAAGACGTGTTCAAGACGTATAAAATACGTAGAATACTTGTTTTAGACAATTTAAACACGTCTTTTGTCATCTAGCTATCTTTTTCTTACCGGAAGCGTTGTTTGATCGTGACTGGAAGTTTTAAGTATTTCATTTACTTTAGTGTTTTCATTAAATAATGAAGCACCAATTTAAAATATTATCATTACGTCACTCGCTTTAATATAGAACGCCTGCTTGAATTTTGCACTAACGTAAATATGAAAAGTTTCGGTAATGTAGAAAGTGGGGTGTTTAAGTAACTGTGATCAACAGTTGTGCATTAGGCATGGGATTCAACTAGGTATTCAAGATATTTTGTACAAAAAATCGTCAATTTCTGCAAAAAAAACTTGAAAGTAATATGCAATAACAAAGAAAGTGACGAGGAAATACTGATGACACAAACAAAACCAATAATGATGAAGACTTTTCCGGCGGGTTTCAAGTTGTAATAAGTGAAGAGAATGACTCTATTGAACTGACTGATGATCTGCAGCCGTTAATCAAAAAGGTGCGCACCGTTGTGAAATTTTTATTTTTCCGTTCTCCGACAAAAAATGATCAAAATTCAAAAACGCACGTTAGAAAAATTTGATAAAGATATTCCACTAATACTTGGATCCAAAACTAGCTGGATTAGCTTTCACACAGTACTCGAACGTTTTGTATAATTGAAAAAATGCATTCACGAGTCACTTTTTGCCTTTGAGTCCAAAGTTGAGGTAACTAATAATGATTTCGACGCAATCCCAGCCAACATTGACATACGGGTACCGTACAGGGCCCATACGGGTCGTCAACTGGGTCCCGTATGGGAAGACCAACGGTATACCGACGGATCATGACCACGGTTTCCATATGGGACCCATACGGGTTAGCCCGCCGGGTATCCCGTATGGGTCCCTGTCAAATCCCATACTTTAAAACCGTAAGGGACCCATTTGGGTTTGCAAATGGAACCCATATGGGAAACCCATCGGGAACCCGCCGGATCATGGCCGCGGTTTTCTTCTGGGGCCCATATGGGTATGCCCGCCGGGTATCCCGTGAGGGTCCCACGAGGTTTACCCATGGCAAATCTTGCAAAACTACGTTTAAATGTTTAAAATTTACAGAAAAAGCAAATTTATATATAAATTAAAAGGTTTATTTCAAAAAAACTAGTAATTAAAATTACAATGTCATAATTAAGCAAACTTTCGAACGAATCTTTAATCATGTATCAAATGCTTTCACGTTTATCTCGGGAATCGGAAGCTTTTCCATTGTTGTTAAAACAACTTCTTTGAAAACCTCTTTACACAATATCTTGTTTCAATATGAACTGTAAAAAATTAAGTTTAACTGTTAGTTTTAAATTTTATTGGTAACACATTCATTAATTTTAATGTTATAAAACTCTTACCATTTCTCCCAACTCTCTTAAGATAAAAAATGTAATTTTCACCATCAAAGGTACTTGTAATAGATAAGCACATGCTTATGATTCATATAATAAATTGATAACATTCCTTTAGTTACTGATAAATAAATTATATAAAATAATTAAATATATTTTTTTATTCATATTGTATATAATTTGATATATATTGTATATACCTTATATACAGTGCCGCGGCTACTAGATACAAGTCCCCCATTCCAAAAAAAAACCTGTCAGGGCCCCAAAATTCCTAAAAATTTTTCCAATAGATAAACAAAATCTAAATAAAAATCCTAAAAAAAAAAAAATCCTTACATTTGTAAAAGGGCCCCTAAATTTGCAAATGAGCCCCCTAGACAAACATTTTTTAATTGACCTGAAAAAGTTTTGTATTTGAAACAGGGACATCTATCAAGTACCTAAAATTTAACTGTATTATTTCCTATATGTGCTAATGAATGGACATTGTACACTAGTTATGATAAATATTATGATAAAGTTCACATATAAAAATAAGTAGCTGAAAAGCAAAATTAACATATTTTTTCAACAAAATGAAACATTATGAAAGTAGAACTACAACTGAAAAATCTAAAATATTGAATAGATTTTTGGCTAAACCATTCCCATTAAACAACTGGTTCAGTGTATACTATAAATAGTCTAAGCTCAGTTGTTTTCCATTTTTTAATATCTAATTAAGACCTTGATTTTCTAGAAAAATTTCTTAGAATGTAATGACGTATCTAGA
This sequence comes from Hydra vulgaris, assembly GCF_022113875.1. Taxonomy (NCBI): domain Eukaryota; kingdom Metazoa; phylum Cnidaria; class Hydrozoa; order Anthoathecata; family Hydridae; genus Hydra; species Hydra vulgaris. The sequence goes on along the minus strand of NC_061162.1, from coordinate 52,389,717 downwards.
ACAATCCGCCAGATAAAGTAATGACTGTAATCTGAGACAATTTACAACATTTGGGCAATTTAACCATAAGTTGAGAAATCTTCGCATTACCCCTAAGCATTCTTGATGCATTAAGTCTAAAGGAAACTTTGTCACCATGTCAAAATTTAATTCAATTTAACACACCACTAAGATGTTCCGAATGCTTTTAATGACAAAAAATCTGAATCAGTGCTTAAAATTAGTGAAAGATGTAGGAGAATTATCTTGCCACACCACTCTACTTTCTAAGCACAATATTCACATCAGTTATAACCATTGTGTCCTTTAATACACTCTACAAATGCTCTAGCTGGTGCATCACATATGATAACAGCAAGATTGATTTTAAACTCAATATTTTCATAGATAAAACCATAGTTTTGCAAGAACTTTGAAATCTACCAAAAAATTATGTAGACAATTAAGGTGACCTGCTATTCTCATTTACTGAGTTTTTTTACTCTTTTTTCACAAACCGTACTTTTTTCAAATCCTGTACTCTGAAAGTACTCATTTGTATAATTTTGTACTCATTTGTATTTCTAAAACATTTTTTTTATATTATTTCATTTCAATTTTATTAATTAAATATTTAAAATTATTTTGACAGTGATTTGAATTTCATGCGCACATATTGCTTGCCGTTTCCAGCACGTCAGAGGACAGGGCAAACACCAGATACAAGTTTGACAGTGATTTAAATTTTGAATGCACATATGGCTGCCATTTTCAACACAACTGAGAGGCCGTATTATGAACCTGGAGAGATAGATAGATACTACAGACCTCTTTTTCTAACAATGTCAAAATTACAATTGTGAAAAGAGATAGATCCAACATTTGCATATGTAATCCCCAGGCTGATCTTTGATGTGCAGTATGTACGCCATGCTTGACAGTCTTGACGCATGCGTAGTATGTACAGCAAAGTTTTTTATCCATTTACTTAATTAAATAAAAGGATAACAAAAACTTTACTGTACATACTACGCATGCGCTTATGGTTAATTAACCATAAAATCAAAAATTACAAACTTAATTATAATTTACAAATTTATGTTCGGTGTCACTCATATTAAAAACAAGTCAATGGAAAGACACCTTCATAAAATGAACAAATAAAATAAAAAAATAATAAGAAAGAAAGAAAACTACATTAATACAAGTAATAAAAAAAGAAGTATAAGGAACAATACTATTTAAAAAGTTGGAATCAACACAAAAATATAAAAGAGTAACGCTAAGAAAAATGAAAAAAAAAAGAGAAAATGAACGGATGAGATAAGATGAGTGAGAAAATACGTAAAAGAAAACAAAAACTTAATCACATAAGTTCAGAAGGATAAAGTGACAGAAAAATTTTTTTGCAGAAAAATATAAAAAAACAAATTAAAGGCAAATTTAAATAAAAAAATATATACATACACTATATATACAATATTAAAACTGACCGCTTTGAAAGATTTCAATCCCGGAAAAAAAAATTTTTTTTAATAGAAGTTAAAAATTTTTTCAAAATTTGCTATGAATAAATCGAAGAATGGATAATGAACTTAAGAGCATTGAATTGTTTTAAATGGACCCTTATAAATAGTAAAATTTAATGGAAAAAAGTTTCTTCAGCGGTCAAATTTGTAATAAAGGAAGTAAAAGATATTGTTATTAATGACAATTTTCTTTTTGAAGAAATTGGAAGAGTAAATTTATTTTTAAATGAAGAAAAATTGAAGAAATGGAACAATGAGAAAATAAAACTTGAAAAAAGATGGGTAGAAATCTTTCGGCATTTTAGAGTAGAACATATCCCACATGAAAATTTAAAAGTTTTAACAGAAATTTCTTTATGTTATCCAGGCACTAATGCTGCTGATGAAAAGGTATTTTCACTAAGGAATGATTATTGGAGCAGTGAGAAGTTGCAACTTTCTGTAAAAACATTATATGCCGTCTTAACAGTCAAATTTAATATGAAATTTAATATGTTCGGACGCAGCTACATTATTAAACAAACATCCTCATCTAGCAAAAAAAAATCCACTCTGACGTAAAATATGTTTAAAAAAAAAATAAAGATTTTTATGGTTTTATCTTCCTTTTTTTTTTACTTATGAAATACTTGCAAAGTGTACTCTTTTTGAACAAAAGATAGTTGGTCCCCTTAAGATAATAAAAAATGGAATTAGATTTTTGGGCACCACTTTTTAAACAAATTTCTAAAAACATAATTTGGGTCCCCTAATATTGTAAGTCCTAGGCCTAGGCTCTGATGGCAACATTTATAAATAGCAACAACTTTTGGCAAATTTTATTTAAAATTTACATGTATGTTTAAATTTTGTCACTATTTTAGATTTTCATTGAATAAATTCCTATATAAAAATATATTTTATATAAAATATTTATGGAGTATTATTCTCTTTTACTATCAGCTATCAAGATGATTAAACTGACTTGATCAGCTTCAGCATTAATCTGAAGCTAATGAGTTTATAGCTGAAGCTGAAATATCAGCTGCAACCCCTACTTTATAGACAACATAGTTAATGTGATGTATACACATTATAATAATAAATGTGTTTTTTTTATACTCAAATACTTATTTTTTTATTTTATGATACATTAAAAAAAATTTTTTTAAACACATGTTTTTTTATAATATTTAATACTTAGGAAATACTGACTTTTGCCGAATTCTCTTTAGATAAAAATAATATTTACTTACATTACTCTAATCGAGGTTATAAACAACAGTAATATTTACTCAAGTTATTATATTTGTCCCCCAAAGTTAATGTAGCTCTATTATACATAAGTCTCTCACTAATTCTAATAATAAAAAGTTATTTCCATTATTACTATAATTATATTTACTAACCTGTTATTATTAATATTTATCAAAAATACATTCTGGTTGTTGAAGTCACTTTTACTCATATCAATATGCAAATATTGTCAACAGTCAGAGTGCACCATGCAGAAATATTCTTTAACATGCTGCAAAATACAAGATACACATAAGATACATATCATATAAGACCTATTGTCTGGAACTTAACATTTTATATTGTTTAACTTACTGTAAATCAATTATAATAAATAAGCATATGGCTATAATCTATATAATAACTAACATCTTTTTTTAGTTACTGTTATTTATGTAAAAGTTATTAAGTTATTTTATTAAAGTTTTATAACTAAAGTTTGAATGCAAAAGTTTATATCAATAAAAATTTTTATCAGTATTATAAACATAACTATTATATTACAAGTATTTACAAGTATAGGTATTGTAAGTATAAGTTATTATTATGTATATTATGAAATTATTGTTTATATTGCAAGTGTACAATTTTAAATCAAAATCAAAAAATATCAATGATAAAAAAATGAGGTTGATGCATAACAATAAAACCATATTTTTGCATTTATACATCTAATTATATCTTTATTTATATCTGACGATGGGTAAACTTCGTTAACATCAGTCATTTTGCTTGCATAAAATATAGAAAAATCAATGGAAAAGAGTGGATCTGTAAAAACGATTTAAAAGCTTTTAATTCCCTAAATATAACCTATCCATTACATTCTATTTGTCTGTTTGCTCTTTTTAAATGTTTCTGACTAAACTAATATTTTGATTAAACTCAAACCATTTATTATCTAATTATATCACTAGCTGCTAGTTTGCACTGTTTGCATTTTTAAAATGATCAAAATATAAAGTTTTGTTTCTGCTAGTGACTAGCAGAAACAAAACTTTATATTTTGATCATTTTAAAAATGCAAACAGTGTCTCGATGGAACATTTACTACATGTTTAATAGTTTCTGGAACATATGTTCAACAAATATGTTGAACTTTGTAAATTCATTTAAAAAATAGTATATATGTATATATATGCATATATAAAAATTCTTTTATAATGATAATAAATAAATGAAATTTTAAAACAACGTCTTTTTAACTGAGTTTTACAGTGACAAAACACATAAAAAAAAAATCCCTTTTAATTACAATGTAAATATAATGTATTCAAAAAATGTAATGCATAAAAGTTAAATTTTTAATCTTATTTCACGCACAATACGAATTAAAAATGGCAACCATCGAGTAAGTTTTGTTATGATTTTTTTGAAAATTTTTTTTAATAGAAGTTAAAAATTTTTATAAAATTTGCTATGAATAAATCGAAGAATGGATAATGAACTTAAGAGCATTGAATTGTTTTAAATGGACCCTTATAAATAGTAAAATTTAATGGAAAAAAGTTTCTTCAGCGGTCAAATTTGTAATAAAGGAAGTAAAAGATATTGTTATTAATGACAATTTTCTTTTTGAAGAAATTGGAAGAGTAAATTTATTTTTAAATGAAGAAAAATTGAAGAAATGGAACAATGAGAAAATAAAACTTGAAAAAAGATGGGTAGAAATCTTTCGGCATTTTAGAGTAGAACATATCCCACATGAAAATTTAAAAGTTTTAACAGAAATTTCTTTATGTTATCCAGGCACTAATGCTGCTGATGAAAAGGTATTTTCACTAAGGAATGATTATTGGAGCAGTGAGAAGTTGCAACTTTCTGTAAAAACATTATATGCCGTCTTAACAGTCAAATTTAATATGAAATTTAATATGTTCGGACGCAGCTACATTATTAAACAAACATCCTCATCTAGCAAAAAAAAATCCACTCTGACGTAAAATATGTTTAAAAAAAAAATAAAGATTTTTATGGTTTTATCTTCCTTTTTTTTTTACTTATGAAATACTTGCAAAGTGTACTCTTTTTGAACAAAAGATAGTTGGTCCCCTTAAGATAATAAAAAATGGAATTAGATTTTTGGGCACCACTTTTTAAACAAATTTCTAAAAACATAATTTGGGTCCCCTAATATTGTAAGTCCTAGGCCTAGGCTCTGATGGCAACATTTATAAATAGCAACAACTTTTGGCAAATTTTATTTAAAATTTACATGTATGTTTAAATTTTGTCACTATTTTAGATTTTCATTGAATAAATTCCTATATAAAAATATATTTTATATAAAATATTTATGGAGTATTATTCTCTTTTACTATCAGCTATCAAGATGATTAAACTGACTTGATCAGCTTCAGCATTAATCTGAAGCTAATGAGTTTATAGCTGAAGCTGAAATATCAGCTGCAACCCCTACTTTATAGACAACATAGTTAATGTGATGTATACACATTATAATAATAAATGTGTTTTTTTTATACTCAAATACTTATTTTTTTATTTTATGATACACTAAAAAAATTTTTTTTAAACACATGTTTTTTTCAGGGTTCATGGCAGTTTTGAAAAACCATTTTCCCTGAGTTTTCCCTGATTTTCAAGTATTTTTTCCCTGAGTTCGTGCGGTGAAAAGTGTAAATATTTTGCCTATTAATGTTGAAAAATATAATACTATTGCAACTGAATCCTTGTTCCCTAAATACTTTTTATCACTATTTTTTAAGAACTCAGAGACTGTCTTTAATTAATTTATAGCAATCTGTTAAAGGTGTTTTAAACAAGAAACAGAGCCATATTAATCTGATAACTAAAAGAAATATTAAAAAAATAACATTTTATATATGCTTTGAAAAAATAATGTGTTTTGTTAACAAAATATAAACTTCATGTGAGAACGAATATATTATTTTAGCATTTTTCTTTTTTGCTCTAAGATGCAAAGTGCTAGCTCTAATTTCTTTATTTCTTCATTTTTTTCATTTGCTTTTCGTTTCATCGCATTAGCTTTAGAAATTAACCCTAGATCTTGCTTCTCCTCTGCTTCCTCCACAAATTTTACAAAATCAAACTGCAACATATCACTGGTTTTCTTCAGTTGATCTCGCCTTGTTTCAACATCTTTTATTTCATCGCTAACAACTTTTTTTGCCAATTGACTTGCTTCTTTTTTGTTAGTATCTGCGATTGAATTTAGGTAGCTTCTATATCTTTCGTGTGCCGATTTTACGCTGATGATCATTTTGCTAGTAATTTCAATACTATGTGGCTGAAGATTATGTGATAGCATATGATCTTTGATTAAAAGTCTTGCAGTTATTGATTTTTCATTTAAATTCTGTTCTAGTACTGTGGATTTATAATAAAACCTCTCTCAACTGAGGCTTGTCCATGGCTTAGTGTTAATAATATTTTAACAGTCAATGCAAACTCTTTATATTTATTTAGGTTAAATTTTTTAAAATAAAAGTCATCTAAGCTATCTCTTTCTCGATTGAACTCATGAAAGATGTCTTGATAAACTCTTGATTCTCTAAAGAAATCTGCAAATTGATTTATAGCTTTATCAGAAAAGATTGGTGAAACATATTTCAAGCTAATCAAGTGGGTCAATAAAGATTTATACTTCTTCTCAGCATCTTCTTGAGTCATTACTACCATTGCATTTGGGTTAAGAACCTGAGAGTTGCGTACAATGATAGATCCTAGTGGAGTTCGGTCCGTGAACTTTTCAATCAATTGAACATACATGTTAGTGCAATCTTTGTGAAAACTTTGAATATCAGCAATGGTTATTATATCTTTCTTTCGTAAAGCAGCCAGTCTTGTTTCAGCTGCAAACCCTAGTTTGATTTGATTTCCTTTAAGTAGGTTATCTTTTTTATGAAAATCAACTTCTTTTAGTTTTACTGAAATACAACTATTATCAATAACATTTTGTTTCACAAACAAGCTCAGTATGGTTCGTAACAGTTTTTCTAAGTCACTATACATAAATGGAATCATTGGTTTGTCAGTTTGGTATGCCAACAAATATGGCTCTAATATGCTTGCAACAAAGCTGAAAACTTCAAATTTTAAAATAATAAGTTTGTCTTTAACAGCCTTTTTTACATTTAAAAAGCTTTTTGATTTAAGTTGTTTCAAAGATGGTAACTTTTCCCAAAACTCAATCAACTTACATATATTAGGCCAGATTTCAATGCAACGATCTGCAACAGATTTACTTTCAACCCATCTTGTTCCGCAAAAAAAAAGAGGGTATTTTGTTGCACCTGTGACTGTTTCATAATCTTAACGTCTAGCTGGGCTATCATAAAGAATTTGCCAACACCCTTTTAAAATTTCTTTAATATTCCATGCTGTTGATTCGATAGCTGTTTTAAAAGCACCATGGATTACATGCAAAGAGCAACTTCCAATATTTATAAGTTGTGTCATCTCGTTGTCATTTCTGTGTTTATTAAGATCATCTAGAAATTTCAGATTCGTAGAGGGTCCATCCATGGAAACTTGATACATTTTACTTGAATCAAATCTTGATAAGTTTTCGTTGAAATGTGTAAGAAGGTCAGAAGCTGCAGAATGACCAAGAAATGCTGATGTCCAATATCTCACTTTAACTTTGTCATTGCCATCCCAATACCGAACAAGTAGATCCATCTGACAATTTTGGGTTATGTCGTTTAAACTCTCATCAAAAGATACAATGTAACAATCAGACTTTGTGATTTCTTCTTTTAAAAGTGTCTTGAAGTATGGGGCTAGTCCATGGTTAACAATGTATGATACTTTTGAGGTGCTCATAGTGAAATCTTCTGCTACCTTGCTATCAGGAAACATCTTTTTAAAAGTGTCATTTAAATTTGCACATGAGTTATTAGAGTAGCAGCTCATTGTAGATTTCAGGGCCCATATGATCTCAGCATTAGTTGATAACGATGATTTAATTAAAGAGACAATAGTTGCTTGTTTTTTGGTGAAAAATGTGGATATTTTTTCCTCACTTCCAAGTGGTTCAGCATGCAACTCTTTTCCATTAATAAAGAAACAACTAACAGGCTTTGTAGCAGACTGATGCTTCTTACCTAAAACAAGATAAATAAATAATGAAACATTTAAAATGCCTAAAATTTTTAATCTTTTTTCTCAATCTGTTTAGCTTGCAAAGTTTGAAATTACAATATAAGCAACCAACCAACAAGGAAAACAACTGAAACAGGTTGCAATCAAAAGTTGATTACAATGTGTTTGAAACTGATATTAAAATATAAAATAATGAATCAATCAAGCAACATTTTTTTTTAATTCTCACTCTCACGTTAAAAAAGTTAATGTAAACACCGGCTGCATGACTTTTAACAGCCTGAATACCCATATTGGACAATTCAAATGATTTTTTACATTTTTTGCAATAAGCTTTAGTTTTTGCATGTGCGTTGGGAACTAACCAATCTTTATAAATATCTTGTTGTAACCAATCCTCTTGAAAATAAGTCTTTTCTGAAGTCATGTCTTATATTATTATATTTATTTATACATTTAGGTAAACATATAGTTACTATATAATATAAAAGTTAAAAAAACACTTTAGTGAGCAATTTTCAACAACAATAAACACTAAAAATGTGTATTTTGCAAAATAACTTCAAGCTAAAAATAATACTGAACAAAATTCCCTGAGTTTTCCCTGATTTTACAGATTTTTAACAAATATTCCCTGACTTTTCCAGGTATTCCCTGATTTTCTAAATTTTTAAAACTATTCCCTGGTTTTCCAGGTTTTCCCTGAGTGCCATGAACCCTGTTTTTATAATATTTAATACTTAGGAAATACTGACTTTTGCCGAATTCTCTTTAGATAAAAATAATATTTACTTACATTACTCTAATCGAGGTTATAAACAACAGTAATATTTACTCAAGTTATTATATTTGTCCCCCAAAGTTAATGTAGCTCTATTATACATAAGTCTCTCACTAATTCTAATAATAAAAAGTTATTGCCATTATTACTATAATTATATTTACTAACCTGTTATTATTAATATTTATCAAAAATACATTCTGGTTGTTGAAGTCACTTTTACTCATATCAATATGCAAATATTGTCAACAGTCAGAGTGCACCATGCAGAAATATTCTTTAACATGCTGCAAAATACAAGATACACATAAGATACATATCATATAAGACCTATTGTCTGGAACTTAACATTTTATATTGTTTAACTTACTGTAAATCAATTATAATAAATAAGCATATGGCTATAATCTATATAATAACTAACATCTTTTTTTAGTTACTGTTATTTATGTAAAAGTTATTAAGTTATTTTATTAAAGTTTTATAACTAAAGTTTGAATGCAAAAGTTTATATCAATAAAAATTTTTATCAGTATTATAAACATAACTATTATATTACAAGTATTTACAAGTATAGGTATTGTAAGTATAAGTTATTATTATGTATATTATGAAATTATTGTTTATATTGCAAGTGTACAATTTTAAATCAAAATCAAAAAATATCAATGATAAAAAAATGAGGTTGATGCATAACAATAAAACCATATTTTTGCATTTATACATCTAATTATATCTTTATTTATATCTGACGATGGGTAAACTTCGTTAACATCAGTCATTTTGCTTGCATAAAATATAGAAAAATCAATGGAAAAGAGTGGATCTGTAAAAACGATTTAAAAGCTTTTAATTCCCTAAATATAACCTATCCATTACATTCTATTTGTCTGTTTGCTCTTTTTAAATGTTTCTGACTAAACTAATATTTTGATTAAACTCAAACCATTTATTATCTAATTATATCACTAGCTGCTAGTTTGCACTGTTTGCATTTTTAAAATGATCAAAATATAAAGTTTTGTTTCTGCTAGTGACTAGCAGAAACAAAACTTTATATTTTGATCATTTTAAAAATGCAAACAGTGTCTCGATGGAACATTTACTACATGTTTAATAGTTTCTGGAACATATGTTCAACAAATATGTTGAACTTTGTAAATTCATTTAAAAAATAGTATATATGTATATATATGCATATATAAAAATTCTTTTATAATGATAATAAATAAATGAAATTTTAAAACAACGTCTTTTTAACTGAGTTTTACAGTGACAAAACACATAAAAAAAAAATCCCTTTTAATTACAATGTAAATATAATGTATTCAAAAAATGTAATGCATAAAAGTTAAATTTTTAATCTTATTTCACGCACAATACGAATTAAAAATGGCAACCATCGAGTAAGTTTTGTTATGATTTTTTTGAAAATTTTTTTTAATAGAAGTTAAAAATTTTTATAAAATTTGCTATGAATAAATCGAAGAATGGATAATGAACTTAAGAGCATTGAATTGTTTTAAATGGACCCTTATAAATAGTAAAATTTAATGGAAAAAAGTTTCTTCAGCGGTCAAATTTGTAATAAAGGAAGTAAAAGATATTGTTATTAATGACAATTTTCTTTTTGAAGAAATTGGAAGAGTAAATTTATTTTTAAATGAAGAAAAATTGAAGAAATGGAACAATGAGAAAATAAAACTTGAAAAAAGATGGGTAGAAATCTTTCGGCATTTTAGAGTAGAACATATCCCACATGAAAATTTAAAAGTTTTAACAGAAATTTCTTTATGTTATCCAGGCACTAATGCTGCTGATGAAAAGGTATTTTCACTAAGGAATGATTATTGGAGCAGTGAGAAGTTGCAACTTTCTGTAAAAACATTATATGCCGTCTTAACAGTCAAATTTAATATGAAATTTAATATGTTCGGACGCAGCTACATTATTAAACAAACATCCTCATCTAGCAAAAAAAAATCCACTCTGACGTAAAATATGTTTAAAAAAAAAATAAAGATTTTTATGGTTTTATCTTCCTTTTTTTTTTACTTATGAAATACTTGCAAAGTGTACTCTTTTTGAACAAAAGATAGTTGGTCCCCTTAAGATAATAAAAAATGGAATTAGATTTTTGGGCACCACTTTTTAAACAAATTTCTAAAAACATAATTTGGGTCCCCTAATATTGTAAGTCCTAGGCCTAGGCTCTGATGGCAACATTTATAAATAGCAACAACTTTTGGCAAATTTTATTTAAAATTTACATGTATGTTTAAATTTTGTCACTATTTTAGATTTTCATTGAATAAATTCCTATATAAAAATATATTTTATATAAAATATTTATGGAGTATTATTCTCTTTTACTATCAGCTATCAAGATGATTAAACTGACTTGATCAGCTTCAGCATTAATCTGAAGCTAATGAGTTTATAGCTGAAGCTGAAATATCAGCTGCAACCCCTACTTTATAGACAACATAGTTAATGTGATGTATACACATTATAATAATAAATGTGTTTTTTTTATACTCAAATACTTATTTTTTTATTTTATGATACATTAAAAAAAATTTTTTTAAACACATGTTTTTTTATAATATTTAATACTTAGGAAATACTGACTTTTGCCGAATTCTCTTTAGATAAAAATAATATTTACTTACATTACTCTAATCGAGGTTATAAACAACAGTAATATTTACTCAAGTTATTATATTTGTCCCCCAAAGTTAATGTAGCTCTATTATACATAAGTCTCTCACTAATTCTAATAATAAAAAGTTATTTCCATTATTACTATAATTATATTTACTAACCTGTTATTATTAATATTTATCAAAAATACATTCTGGTTGTTGAAGTCACTTTTACTCATATCAATATGCAAATATTGTCAACAGTCAGAGTGCACCATGCAGAAATATTCTTTAACATGCTGCAAAATACAAGATACACATAAGATACATATCATATAAGACCTATTGTCTGGAACTTAACATTTTATATTGTTTAACTTACTGTAAATCAATTATAATAAATAAGCATATGGCTATAATCTATATAATAACTAACATCTTTTTTTAGTTACTGTTATTTATGTAAAAGTTATTAAGTTATTTTATTAAAGTTTTATAACTAAAGTTTGAATGCAAAAGTTTATATCAATAAAAATTTTTATCAGTATTATAAACATAACTATTATATTACAAGTATTTACAAGTATAGGTATTGTAAGTATAAGTTATTATTATGTATATTATGAAATTATTGTTTATATTGCAAGTGTACAATTTTAAATCAAAATCAAAAAATATCAATGATAAAAAAATGAGGTTGATGCATAACAATAAAACCATATTTTTGCATTTATACATCTAATTATATCTTTATTTATATCTGACGATGGGTAAACTTCGTTAACATCAGTCATTTTGCTTGCATAAAATATAGAAAAATCAATGGAAAAGAGTGGATCTGTAAAAACGATTTAAAAGCTTTTAATTCCCTAAATATAACCTATCCATTACATTCTATTTGTCTGTTTGCTCTTTTTAAATGTTTCTGACTAAACTAATATTTTGATTAAACTCAAACCATTTATTATCTAATTATATCACTAGCTGCTAGTTTGCACTGTTTGCATTTTTAAAATGATCAAAATATAAAGTTTTGTTTCTGCTAGTGACTAGCAGAAACAAAACTTTATATTTTGATCATTTTAAAAATGCAAACAGTGTCTCGATGGAACATTTACTACATGTTTAATAGTTTCTGGAACATATGTTCAACAAATATGTTGAACTTTGTAAATTCATTTAAAAAATAGTATATATGTATATATATGCATATATAAAAATTCTTTTATAATGATAATAAATAAATGAAATTTTAAAACAACGTCTTTTTAACTGAGTTTTACAGTGACAAAACACATAAAAAAAAAATCCCTTTTAATTACAATGTAAATATAATGTATTCAAAAAATGTAATGCATAAAAGTTAAATTTTTAATCTTATTTCACGCACAATACGAATTAAAAATGGCAACCATCGAGTAAGTTTTGTTATGATTTTTTTGAAAATTTTTTTTAATAGAAGTTAAAAATTTTTATAAAATTTGCTATGAATAAATCGAAGAATGGATAATGAACTTAAGAGCATTGAATTGTTTTAAATGGACCCTTATAAATAGTAAAATTTAATGGAAAAAAGTTTCTTCAGCGGTCAAATTTGTAATAAAGGAAGTAAAAGATATTGTTATTAATGACAATTTTCTTTTTGAAGAAATTGGAAGAGTAAATTTATTTTTAAATGAAGAAAAATTGAAGAAATGGAACAATGAGAAAATAAAACTTGAAAAAAGATGGGTAGAAATCTTTCGGCATTTTAGAGTAGAACATATCCCACATGAAAATTTAAAAGTTTTAACAGAAATTTCTTTATGTTATCCAGGCACTAATGCTGCTGATGAAAAGGTATTTTCACTAAGGAATGATTATTGGAGCAGTGAGAAGTTGCAACTTTCTGTAAAAACATTATATGCCGTCTTAACAGTCAAATTTAATATGAAATTTAATATGTTCGGACGCAGCTACATTATTAAACAAACATCCTCATCTAGCAAAAAAAAATCCACTCTAACGTAAAATATGTTTAAAAAAAAAATAAAGATTTTTATGGTTTTATCTTCCTTTTTTTTTTACTTATGAAATACTTGCAAAGTGTACTCTTTTTGAACAAAAGATAGTTGGTCCCCTTAAGATAATAAAAAATGGAATTAGATTTTTGGGCACCACTTTTTAAACAAATTTCTAAAAACATAATTTGGGTCCCCTAATATTGTAAGTCCTAGGCCTAGGCTCTGATGGCAACATTTATAAATAGCAACAACTTTTGGCAAATTTTATTTAAAATTTACATGTATGTTTAAATTTTGTCACTATTTTAGATTTTCATTGAATAAATTCCTATATAAAAATATATTTTATATAAAATATTTATGGAGTATTATTCTCTTTTACTATCAGCTATCAAGATGATTAAACTGACTTGATCAGCTTCAGCATTAATCTGAAGCTAATGAGTTTATAGCTGAAGCTGAAATATCAGCTGCAACCCCTACTTTATAGACAACATAGTTAATGTGATGTATACACATTATAATAATAAATGTGTTTTTTTTATACTCAAATACTTATTTTTTTATTTTATGATACATTAAAAAAAATTTTTTTAAACACATGTTTTTTTATAATATTTAATACTTAGGAAATACTGACTTTTGCCGAATTCTCTTTAGATAAAAATAATATTTACTTACATTACTCTAATCGAGGTTATAAACAACAGTAATATTTACTCAAGTTATTATATTTGTCCCCCAAAGTTAATGTAGCTCTATTATACATAAGTCTCTCACTAATTCTAATAATAAAAAGTTATTTCCATTATTACTATAATTATATTTACTAACCTGTTATTATTAATATTTATCAAAAATACATTCTGGTTGTTGAAGTCACTTTTACTCATATCAATATGCAAATATTGTCAACAGTCAGAGTGCACCATGCAGAAATATTCTTTAACATGCTGCAAAATACAAGATACACATAAGATACATATCATATAAGACCTATTGTCTGGAACTTAACATTTTATATTGTTTAACTTACTGTAAATCAATTATAATAAATAAGCATATGGCTATAATCTATATAATAACTAACATCTTTTTTTAGTTACTGTTATTTATGTAAAAGTTATTAAGTTATTTTATTAAAGTTTTATAACTAAAGTTTGAATGCAAAAGTTTATATCAATAAAAATTTTTATCAGTATTATAAACATAACTATTATATTACAAGTATTTACAAGTATAGGTATTGTAAGTATAAGTTATTATTATGTATATTATGAAATTATTGTTTATATTGCAAGTGTACAATTTTAAATCAAAATCAAAAAATATCAATGATAAAAAAATGAGGTTGATGCATAACAATAAAACCATATTTTTGCATTTATACATCTAATTATATCTTTATTTATATCTGACGATGGGTAAACTTCGTTAACATCAGTCATTTTGCTTGCATAAAATATAGAAAAATCAATGGAAAAGAGTGGATCTGTAAAAACGATTTAAAAGCTTTTAATTCCCTAAATATAACCTATCCATTACATTCTATTTGTCTGTTTGCTCTTTTTAAATGTTTCTGACTAAACTAATATTTTGATTAAACTCAAACCATTTATTATCTAATTATATCACTAGCTGCTAGTTTGCACTGTTTGCATTTTTAAAATGATCAAAATATAAAGTTTTGTTTCTGCTAGTGACTAGCAGAAACAAAACTTTATATTTTGATCATTTTAAAAATGCAAACAGTGTCTCGATGGAACATTTACTACATGTTTAATAGTTTCTGGAACATATGTTCAACAAATATGTTGAACTTTGTAAATTCATTTAAAAAATAGTATATATGTATATATATGCATATATAAAAATTCTTTTATAATGATAATAAATAAATGAAATTTTAAAACAACGTCTTTTTAACTGAGTTTTACAGTGACAAAACACATAAAAAAAAAATCCCTTTTAATTACAATGTAAATATAATGTATTCAAAAAATGTAATGCATAAAAGTTAAATTTTTAATCTTATTTCACGCACAATACGAATTAAAAATGGCAACCATCGAGTAAGTTTTGTTATGATTTTTTTGAAAATTTTTTTTAATAGAAGTTAAAAATTTTTATAAAATTTGCTATGAATAAATCGAAGAATGGATAATGAACTTAAGAGCATTGAATTGTTTTAAATGGACCCTTATAAATAGTAAAATTTAATGGAAAAAAGTTTCTTCAGCGGTCAAATTTGTAATAAAGGAAGTAAAAGATATTGTTATTAATGACAATTTTCTTTTTGAAGAAATTGGAAGAGTAAATTTATTTTTAAATGAAGAAAAATTGAAGAAATGGAACAATGAGAAAATAAAACTTGAAAAAAGATGGGTAGAAATCTTTCGGCATTTTAGAGTAGAACATATCCCACATGAAAATTTAAAAGTTTTAACAGAAATTTCTTTATGTTATCCAGGCACTAATGCTGCTGATGAAAAGGTATTTTCACTAAGGAATGATTATTGGAGCAGTGAGAAGTTGCAACTTTCTGTAAAAACATTATATGCCGTCTTAACAGTCAAATTTAATATGAAATTTAATATGTTCGGACGCAGCTACATTATTAAACAAACATCCTCATCTAGCAAAAAAAAATCCACTCTGACGTAAAATATGTTTAAAAAAAAAATAAAGATTTTTATGGTTTTATCTTCCTTTTTTTTTTACTTATGAAATACTTGCAAAGTGTACTCTTTTTGAACAAAAGATAGTTGGTCCCCTTAAGATAATAAAAAATGGAATTAGATTTTTGGGCACCACTTTTTAAACAAATTTCTAAAAACATAATTTGGGTCCCCTAATATTGTAAGTCCTAGGCCTAGGCTCTGATGGCAACATTTATAAATAGCAACAACTTTTGGCAAATTTTATTTAAAATTTACATGTATGTTTAAATTTTGTCACTATTTTAGATTTTCATTGAATAAATTCCTATATAAAAATATATTTTATATAAAATATTTATGGAGTATTATTCTCTTTTACTATCAGCTATCAAGATGATTAAACTGACTTGATCAGCTTCAGCATTAATCTGAAGCTAATGAGTTTATAGCTGAAGCTGAAATATCAGCTGCAACCCCTACTTTATAGACAACATAGTTAATGTGATGTATACACATTATAATAATAAATGTGTTTTTTTTATACTCAAATACTTATTTTTTTATTTTATGATACATTAAAAAAAATTTTTTTAAACACATGTTTTTTTATAATATTTAATACTTAGGAAATACTGACTTTTGCCGAATTCTCTTTAGATAAAAATAATATTTACTTACATTACTCTAATCGAGGTTATAAACAACAGTAATATTTACTCAAGTTATTATATTTGTCCCCCAAAGTTAATGTAGCTCTATTATACATAAGTCTCTCACTAATTCTAATAATAAAAAGTTATTTCCATTATTACTATAATTATATTTACTAACCTGTTATTATTAATATTTATCAAAAATACATTCTGGTTGTTGAAGTCACTTTTACTCATATCAATATGCAAATATTGTCAACAGTCAGAGTGCACCATGCAGAAATATTCTTTAACATGCTGCAAAATACAAGATACACATAAGATACATATCATATAAGACCTATTGTCTGGAACTTAACATTTTATATTGTTTAACTTACTGTAAATCAATTATAATAAATAAGCATATGGCTATAATCTATATAATAACTAACATCTTTTTTTAGTTACTGTTATTTATGTAAAAGTTATTAAGTTATTTTATTAAAGTTTTATAACTAAAGTTTGAATGCAAAAGTTTATATCAATAAAAATTTTTATCAGTATTATAAACATAACTATTATATTACAAGTATTTACAAGTATAGGTATTGTAAGTATAAGTTATTATTATGTATATTATGAAATTATTGTTTATATTGCAAGTGTACAATTTTAAATCAAAATCAAAAAATATCAATGATAAAAAAATGAGGTTGATGCATAACAATAAAACCATATTTTTGCATTTATACATCTAATTATATCTTTATTTATATCTGACGATGGGTAAACTTCGTTAACATCAGTCATTTTGCTTGCATAAAATATAGAAAAATCAATGGAAAAGAGTGGATCTGTAAAAACGATTTAAAAGCTTTTAATTCCCTAAATATAACCTATCCATTACATTCTATTTGTCTGTTTGCTCTTTTTAAATGTTTCTGACTAAACTAATATTTTGATTAAACTCAAACCATTTATTATCTAATTATATCACTAGCTGCTAGTTTGCACTGTTTGCATTTTTAAAATGATCAAAATATAAAGTTTTGTTTCTGCTAGTGACTAGCAGAAACAAAACTTTATATTTTGATCATTTTAAAAATGCAAACAGTGTCTCGATGGAACATTTACTACATGTTTAATAGTTTCTGGAACATATGTTCAACAAATATGTTGAACTTTGTAAATTCATTTAAAAAATAGTATATATGTATATATATGCATATATAAAAATTCTTTTATAATGATAATAAATAAATGAAATTTTAAAACAACGTCTTTTTAACTGAGTTTTACAGTGACAAAACACATAAAAAAAAAATCCCTTTTAATTACAATGTAAATATAATGTATTCAAAAAATGTAATGCATAAAAGTTAAATTTTTAATCTTATTTCACGCACAATACGAATTAAAAATGGCAACCATCGAGTAAGTTTTGTTACGATTTTTTTTAAACCTTTTGGGAACCTTATGGGAAACTGTAATAAAATATCACATCCGCCTAAAATATTACATCCCCCATAGAATAAATGAAAACGAGAACGCGCTTTCGAGTCATTGCACTTAGAAGTGTATCAATTACGTCCGAAACATTCAATTATAAACAATATAATTAAAACGAGATTCATAAAAACGTTTTTTTACTAATATACTATAAATGAAGTTAGCATAAAATGGTAATATATTTTAAATTCTTATTTATAATATTTTGATCGTAATGTATTGTGTGACAATAGCGTAGAAGAAGATTACACATTAGGGATACTTTATGTAATAAAAATAACAATCGTTTGCAATATTTTAGAAGCCTGCATAGGGGGGATGTGATATTTTAAGCAAGAATTCTAGTTTCTTTTTGTGACATATAAAGAAATAACAAGTGGTGGATGTTATATTCTATATACCAAATAATAATTGTTTAAAATACTTTATAAACTACTTAGGGGGATGTAATATTTTAGAAGTAGACGTCGGGGGGATGTTATATTTTAAGTAAGAATTTCAGTTTCTTTTTGTGACATATACAGTGAATAAACCGAGGGGATGTGATATTCTAGATACCAAATACTAATCGTTTGAAATATTGTATGAATTACTTACGGGGATGTAATATTTTAAAGGTAACAATAGAGGGGATGTGATATTTTAAGTAAGAATTTCAGTTTCTTTTTGTGGTGCATACAGAATTTGCAAGTGATAAATCTTCTATTTTAAACACTAAATACTAACCATTTGAAATGTTGTATGAATTACTTAGGGGGATGTAATATTTTAGAGATAAACATAGGGGGGATGTGATATTTTAAGTAAAGATTTAAAGTTTCTTTTTGTGACATATACAGTGAATAAACCGAGGAGATGTGATATTCTTGATACCAATTACTAATTGTTTGAAATATTGTATGAATTACTTAGGGGGATGTAATAATTTAAAGATAAACATAGCGGGGATGTGATATTTTAAATAGAAAATATTAATTGTTTGAAATATTGTATGAAATACTTTAGGGGATGTAATATTTTAAAGGCAAACTTAGAAGGGATGTAATACTTTTAGTAAGAATTTCAGTTTCTTTTTGTGACATATATAGCAAATAAACCGAGGGGATGTGATATTCTAGATACTAAATTCTAATCGTTTGAAATATTGTATGAATTACTTATGGGATGTATTACTTCAAAGGTAAACATAGAGGGGATATGACATTTTTAGTAAGAATTTAAGTTTCTTTTTGTGGTACATACAGAACTTACAAGTGATGGATGTGATATTTTAGGTACCAAATACCAATCGTTTGAAATATTGTATGAATTATTTAGGGGAATGTAATATTTTAGAAGTATTCATTAGGGGGGATGTGATATTTTAAGTAAGAAGTTCAGTTTCTTTTTGTGACATATACATAGAATCTACAGGGGGATGTGATATTCTAGGTATCAAATTCTAATCAATTGAAATATTGTATGAATTACTTAGGGGGATGTAATATTTTAAAAGTATACATAGGGGGGATGTGATATTTTAAGTAAGAACTTCAGTTTCTTTTTGTGGTACATACAGAACTTACAAGTGATGGATGTGATATTCTTGGTACCAAATAGCAATCGTTTGAAATATTTTATGAATTACTTTGGGGGATATAATATTTTAGAAGTATACATAGGGGGGATGTGATATTTTAAGTAAGAAGTTCAGTTTCTTTTTGTGACATATACATAGAATCTACAGGGGGATGTGATATTCTAGGTATCAAATACTAATCAATTGAAATATTGTATGAATTACTTATTGATATTTTAAATACCAAATATGAATTGCTTGAAATATTTTAGAAAAGTACTTAGGGGGATCTTATATTTTAGAAGTATACATAGGGGGGATGTGATATTTTAAGTAAGAATTTTAGTTTCTTTTTGTGGTACAAACATAATTTGCAAGTGATGAATGTGATATTCAAGGTAGCATTTACTACTCATTTGAAAAATTTTATGAATTACTTAGGGGATGTAATATTTTAAAGATATACATAGGGGGATGTGATATTGGGGAATATTTTAGAAGCCTGCATAGGGAGATTTGATTTTTTAATATAGAATTTTAGCTGTTATTTGCAAAATGTGCAGAGATTACTCAAACAGTCTTTTTTAATTTTTTTTTCAGATTTAATTGAGCTAACAAGTTAAAAATGTATTATTGTTCAATCAATTCATATGTATGCCAACATATGAATTAACTTAGTTGATTTACACAAAATAATATGTATGCCGACATGTAATCTATGCCGAATGTAAAATATGCCGAAATATGTAAAATATGCCGAATATGTATGCCAATGATTTACACAAAATAATATGTATGGCGACATATGAATTGGCAGAATTATGAAGGCTTCCGACAATTTAAAGTATTATAACAATACAAGAAGTCACTAAAAATAGGGAGAGAAAAAAATATCACCTTTTTGTGTTTTTATCTGTAAGGGCATAAACATTTAAATTGGTTCAATTTATGACAAAATTTTGAAGAAAAAGAAATGACTGCAATTTTTAAAGTTTTATTTATTATTACATTAATATATAAATATGTTCACAACAAAATAAAGTTTCATTTTTAAAAACAATGCATCTTATACGGTACCATCGATTTAGATGCAAATATCACATTTGATCTAAAAATAAATATTAAATGTACATTTTTGTATTTAAATATTTAAAGTATTTTATTCTATTTGAAATAATTAAAATATATTTTATTACCCATCATATACCCAAAAAATATTATATTTTATTACACATTATATACCCAAAAAAACAATTAAAATATATTTTATTACTTATTTAACTTTTTTTTGATTTTTTCTAGTTTTTTGACCAATTTCGCTTCCACAAATGCGACACAAACTATTCTGCCAACTTTTCTGACCTATTGATTTAGTTTTTCATCATTTTTTTGTGTCTTTTTTTGAGATATCATTTAACATTGAAGTAGTATAAACATTTTCAGTTCTCTAAATAATCTCACAAACCTCCTTTATCTCTCATTCTGTATGCATTAACTTCTACATGTGGAAAGAAACGCACCAATACTTCTCCATTTGTATAACTTTCAGCAAACTAAAATATGTAAGCTTATATATATATATATATATATATATATATATATATATATATATATATATATATATATATATATATATATTTATATTTATATTTATATTTATATATATATCCATTACAGTTAAGACTCTTAAAGTTATTTTAAGGCAGAATACTCCAAATGTTATACCTTCAGCTTGTAGGGCATGTGGTAATGTTAATATTTCAAACTTTTCTGAAACACCATATCTTTGTTGTAAGTAACAACTACTGTATAATAGTAAAAAAATTATAAAAGATGTAAATACAAATTTTGACATAGGAATATC
Source organism: Hydra vulgaris (assembly GCF_022113875.1). Taxonomy (NCBI): domain Eukaryota; kingdom Metazoa; phylum Cnidaria; class Hydrozoa; order Anthoathecata; family Hydridae; genus Hydra; species Hydra vulgaris. The sequence continues at coordinate 52,368,194 of NC_061162.1, read as the reverse complement.
TAATAATAATATCATACTTCCATTTCACTTCTTCTTTTTTGATGGAATTTATCTGTTCTCCCATAGGATCCATAGAGTGAATTGTTTTATTACCTGGTTTGATTATCTAAAACACAAGTGAGTTTCAAAATTAGGTTCAAAGTTAGGTTCCCTGTAAAAAATATATATATATATATATATATATATATTTGTGTGTGTGTGTGTGTGTGTGTGTGTGTGTGTGTGTGTGTGTGTGTGTGTGTGTGTGTGTGTGTGTGTGTGGGTGTGAAATACTCTATAATTAAATTAATAAATCATTAATTTTTTTAGATAAAAGTTTTTGAATACCTTATGCCGTCTTTGTATTAAATCAGTTTTAATTTGCAATTCATCCAGTGAGCGTAGCCCAGCTGGCTACAGTACTTCGACTCGATTCTTCAAAGCATCAATAAATGGAATGGCATTCAATATATTGTTTTATATTTAGAATTAAAATTTTATTTAAATAAAGACAAATTAAAAAAAAAAAATGCGTTATTGTTTTTTTGTACAATAATTTTATTATAAAGTACATTAATTAATCATACTTTTTCTTTACTGTTTACTAATATTTTGAGATAAATATTAACAACTTCGTCACTGAGACATTCGTTTAAAGTGTCTTGTAACGAATAATCGTGTACCTAGCAGCCACCTAAATCTGGATGTATACCCAGAATGACTTTTACAGGGCTTTTTAATATGGATACATTTTATTATTCCGTAACCTATTCATGAAATGCAATTTAAGGATAATTTCATCAAAATTTAACCATAAGCCTTTCTTCTAATAAAATAACGACTATTACATTTATTGAAGATTACATGTTTTAAAACTATGCACATATTTTTTCACCAGGTTGGATAATGTTTAAATTGATTATTTAAATAGGTTTACATAAAAATCTTTATTACAATAAAAAGGTAACGCTAAAAAAATGTAAAAATGATTTATTATTATATACCTTCACTGTCTTTAGCTGCAAAGATTTTTATAATTATCTGCCTCCTCTAGAAAATAAATTATAAATAAAATAAAACGCTAACAATTACAAATGAATAAGTAAGTTTTTAATTCATACCTTCACTATCATTAACTTCAAAGCTTTTTGTTGGTGTCTCTGCCTTCTCTTGAAAATAACCATAAAATAAAATAATGAAAAAATATGTTTTAACAATAAATTAAAATAAGAAAAAGGAATTTTTTACCCGAGTATAAATCAAAAAACAATAAAAATTGTTTTCATATTAATATTACCTGTAGAAAGTTAAACAAATATTAGGTTTGAAGAAAAAATAAAATATTTTATAAATAGAATGAAAACTTCATTGAAGTAACAGGTATATCAGTAACTTCTACAGAGTAACAATATTAAAAAAAAAAACATTTCTCTTTTCAGCGTTTTTTAAAGACGTTTAAAGACCTGTATTAGGCGTAATAAAATTTAGACGTCTTTGAATAGCTATGGCTTTCTGAGACAAGTGTCTGACAAAGATGTCTTTTAAACTAAAATAAGTGAACATAAACTCTCAACCTCAACTAATATATCTAAAAATATAATGTAACTTCACTTTGTTTTAGCTCATTCTTTTTCTAGCGCTTATCTTTCTTTAAACCTTTTAATTTTCTAAACTGATTAAAACGAGCTTCTTGATTCGCAAAAAAGTTATGCCAAATATTGTGCGGCTGTAGCGCAGTGGTTAGATCATATGTTTTATAAGCAGGAGATCCAGGTTCAAAACGAGCTTTGGACATATTTCGCGTTATGGTAAGGAAGGAGGCGTGAACTTCCTGGTTAAATGCACTTCCGCGGTGCTCTGTGACAAGACCGTTAGGACTTCTTAGGCTACCTAAATAACAAATTAAAAAAAAAAAAAATTATAAATAAGGACAATTTTGTGCAGATTTTTTGTTATTTTTATTATGGCTACGCGTTGGCACCGGACTCGTTGAATAAAAATTTAATCAATCTTTATTATAACAATTAACATAGTCAGTTTTGTTAACTAATTCAATCATTTAAATTAAGCCACTACGCTTTCTTCTTTTTTTCAAACTTGTTGAATTCAACGCTATAAATCTGTCATTATAAGGATGATTATTATTTCTTAGTGAAATCTTATTCGAACAATCCTGCACTTTAGCATTTGTGTCATTAAGAAAATAGGAAAACCTAACAAAAGCAGAATATTCTTAGTGTGGAAGAATCAGTGGCGGAACTTCAAAATTTGGGCCCCCCCGCAAAAGAATGTTTTTTTTTGCGGAAAAGAGTTTTATAGTATAAATATTATTGAGAGTATAACTTTTTTTATATGAGGGCCCCCTATAGCTGGTAGGCCCCCCCCCCCCCCCGCAACGCAGGGTCCTGCGTCCAGTAGTTCCGCCACTGGGAAGAATAATACTTGCTCAATAGTATTTTTTTTCAAAATTTTGTATGTATATATGTATATAATGTATATATGTATATATATATATATATATATATATATATATATATATATATATATATATATATATATATATATATATATATATACAACAAACCGTTTATGTACTTTGTCTTTTACAGTACATTATTCTTTATCATTTCAGTTCAGTATGATATTGGATGATTTTAATACATGAAATACATGATTTTATAATTTATTGTAATAAATATAAGTTATTTTTTTAACTGCCACTTTTAAAAATTTGTATAATTTTAATAATTGTGAACTGGACTAAATATTATTAACTCGCCTCAACAGGCTCAATAATCACATTATATTTCCATACCAAGCCAGCCAAAGAAACGTTAATATTTAAAAGTAGTTCTTTAAAATGTTCCTTTATTAAGAAAAGAAGTTTCTATTATTCAAAAAAAGTATCTAAAGAAGTTATAACCTTCCCAAAACATTACGCCTAAGCCACCATAGGTGGACGTAATGGAGAAAAATTTTAAATTATGCAATAGAACAAAAAAGACAAACCGTAATTATTTATTTTCTTTCAAAACGTTTTGTACATTAAAATATTTATGTTGTAAGATATGAATACATTTAGAGTAAAAAATTATTGTAATTAATTTCGTTCATTTTAAATCTTATGAAAACTTTAATTCCACCAAAGTTTTATATATGACTTCGTTGAACAATGTCGCATGTTTAAATTGTTAGCTCAATCGTATCTAAAAAAAAATAAAATATTAAATTAAAACTTTAAAAAGCTAAAAAACACTTTAAATATTAAAGTTTCTTGATTTTATTAAAAGTTCTTTAATTTTTTTTTAATTCTTTAATTAAATATATAAATTTATTATAAAGATATCCCCATCAGAGGAGGACCCAAGAAACAAAAAATAGCTAACAATATTTGAGATACATATCTTACTTAAATTACTTATCAACCCTATGCAGGCGTCTAAAATATTATTATTATCCCACTAAGGAATTCTTTACAATATTTTAAACAATTAGTATTTTGTGTTTTAAATATCAGATTCCTCACTTAAATATTCTGTGTGTATCACATAAAGAAACTAAAATTTTTACATAAAATATCACATCCCCCCTTTGTATACTTTTAAAATATTACATCCCCCTAAATAATTCTTTACAATATTTCATTAGGTATCAAATACTAATCAATGATTAGTATTTAGTACCTAGAATATCACATTCCCCCTATTTATTCTCTATAAATGTCACAAAATAAAACTGAAATTCTTACTTAAATTACATATCCACCCTATTCAGGCGTCTAAAATATTACATCCCACTAAGTAATTCATAAAATAATTCAAAAAATAAGTATTTGGTAACTAGACTATAACATCCATCACTTGTAATTTCTGTATAAATAACATAAAGAAACTTCTTTAATGTGATATTTTAAGAAATTCTTTCTTAAAATATCACATCCCAACTATGTCTACTTCTAAAATATTAAATCTCCCAAAGTACTTCTTTACAATATTACAATATTTCATTTAAAAAAAAGTACTTCTTTACAATAATAAAATATTTCATTTAAAAGTTCTGTATATACCACAAAAAGAAACTTAAATTCTTATAATATCACATGCCCTCTATGTTTATCTTTAAAATATTACATCCCCCTAAGTAATTCATAAAATTTTTCAAATAAGTAGTAATTGCTATCTTGAATATCACATTCAACACTTGTAAATAATGTTTGTACCACAAAAAGAAACTAAAGTTCTTACTTAAAATATCACATTCTCCCTATGTATACTTCTAAAATATTAGATCCCCCTAACTATTTTTCTACAATATTTCAAGCAATTCATATTTGGTATTTAAAATGTTACATCTCCCATGTGGAATCTCTGCATATGTCACAAAAAGAAATTGAAATTCTTATTTAAAACATCACATCCCCTCTATGTTTACCTTTAAAATATTACATTCCCCTTAGTAATTCATACAATATTTCAAACAAAATAATATTTGCTATTTAAAATATCACATCCCCCTGTAGATTCTATGTATATGTCACAAAAAGAAACTGAACTTCTTACTTAAAATATCACATCCCCCCTAATGAATACTTCTAAAATATTACATTCCCCTAAATAATTCATACAATATTTCAAACGATTGGTATTTGGTACCTAAAATATCACATCCATCACTTGTAAGTTCTGTATGTACCACAAAAAGAAACTTAAATTCTTACTAAAAATGTCATATCCCCTCTATGTTTACCTTTGAAGTAATACATCCCATAAGTAATTCATACAATATTTCAAACGATTAGAATTTAGTATCTAGAATATCACATCCCCTCGGTTTATTTGCTATATATGTCACAAAAAGAAACTGAAATTCTTACTAAAAGTATTACATCCCTTCTAAGTTTGCCTTTAAAATATTACATCCCCTAAAGTATTTCATACAATATTTCAAACAATTAATATTTTCTATTTAAAATATCACATCCCCGCTATGTTTATCTTTAAATTATTACATCCCCCTAAGTAATTCATACAATATTTCAAACAATTAGTAATTGGTATCAAGAATATCACATCTCCTCGGTTTATTCACTGTATATGTCACAAAAAGAAACTTTAAATCTTTACTTAAAATATCACATCCCCCCTATGTTTATCTCTAAAATATTACATCCCCCTAAGTAATTCATACAACATTTCAAATGGTTAGTATTTAGTGTTTAAAATAGAAGATTTATCACTTGCAAATTCTGTATGCACCACAAAAAGAAACTGAAATTCTTACTTAAAATATCACATCCCCTCTATTGTTACCTTTAAAATATTACATCCCCGTAAGTAATTCATACAATATTTCAAACGATTAGTATTTGGTATCTAGAATATCACATCCCCTCGGTTTATTCACTGTATATGTCACAAAAAGAAACTGAAATTCTTACTTAAAATATAACATCCCCCCGACGTCTACTTCTAAAATATTACATCCCCCTAAGTAGTTTATAAAGTATTTTAAACAATTATTATTTGGTATATAGAATATAACATCCACCACTTGTTATTTCTTTATATGTCACAAAAAGAAACTAGAATTCTTGCTTAAAATATCACATCCCCCCTATGCAGGCTTCTAAAATATTGCAAACGATTGTTATTTTTATTACATAAAGTATCCCTAATGTGTAATCTTCTTCTACGCTATTGTCACACAATACATTACGATCAAAATATTATAAATAAGAATTTAAAATATATTACCATTTTATGCTAACTTCATTTATAGTATATTAGTAAAAAAACGTTTTTATGAATCTCGTTTTAATTATATTGTTTATAATTGAATGTTTCGGACGTATTTGATACACTTCTAAGTGCAATGACTCGAAAGCGCGTTCTCGTTTTCATTTTTTCTATGGGGGATGTAATATTTTAGGCGGATGTGATATTTTATTACAAAACCCGTCAAATCCCCAGGTTATTCGGCCCTGATAAAAACCAGATAAAACCCTAACGAGCAAATATGCTTGTTTTTATTACCATATGGGACCCGTCTGGAAACCAAAACACTTACCCGCCAAAGTCCCGTTTCCGTAAGCCCAGACAAAAACCATACGGTACCCGTCTGTCAATGTTGGCTGGGATATTAGCTGTTAACTTATGTCTTGCGCCAGTAAAACTGGCTGTGGAAACATTGTGCCAAAATCATGCAATTCTGTTGTGTGCCGATACAACATTTTCATGATAGATAACCTTGGAGAAACCGATTTAGCTGTAAAGTTATGTTGGTGCAACAATTCAATGAGCAGCGTACTCTTTTTCCAGCATACAAAATTTTTTGCACAAGGGACATCAATGTTACAAGAATTTGGATCTAGCTCTATCTTTTGAGCACTATAGCAAATTAGCCATTGTAAATACCATTACTCGACTGAAAGATCGGCTCAATCAGAAAGGGTATAGTCCTCTCCCTTTTTCCAGCGTTTTTTTCCGATAGTGATTCTGTGGACAACGCTGTAAACTTGTCATTGAAAAAAAAGCTTGACTTTGCAATTTTGAAAAATAAGAAATGTAACAAAAAGGGAAAATTGAATGTTTCGAATAATTCATCAAAAATTATATGTATTGAAATAGGAATTTTTGAAAAAGGAGGAAATCGTTGAATATATTTGCAAAATTCCTACCATTACTTGAAAACTGTGAAGCCAACAAAATTAGAGTATCTTTTGAAGATGATGCTCTGAACGCCCTATGTTTTTTACGGGCTCATTTTACTAAGCAGAAAAAAGCGAAAAATGAAAAAGTCAGTAGTTTTGATATAAAACAAATAAGCTGATTGAATCAATAAAATTTTTACTATTAACTTGAGATTTTATTTAGATTATGATAAATTTAAAAATAAAGTTTAATACCGGTATAATATATATACATATATATATATATATATATATATATATATATTAATACATATATATATATATATATATATATATATATATATATATATATATATATATATATATATATATATATATATATATACATATATATATATATATATATATATATATATATATATATATATATATATATATATATATATATATATATATATATATATATATATATATATATATATATATATATTTACCGGTATTTGGCTGGGTATTGAATTTTTACTGAGCGGTTTATAGTTACGTCGTTACGTTACAGTTCTTTTTAAAAAACATCACACGTTACGTTACAGTTCTTTTTAAAAAATATTTTTTTTTAGTCAAATATTGATGTTTTAACTAATGGCTGATTTGAAGCCGGGATTCTTTGTAAGCGTCTGTGAGTTGTTTGGGCACCCATCTTACTCAAGTTTTCCTGTACTTTAGCTTGTTGTGAATAACAGTTCCAACATTCGAATTTACGTTTTCACTTATCAGTTCAACAGCGGTACGCCTACTGTCTCGAATTTGTCAATCCTAGAAAAGAGAGAGTCATAACTTTGACTCATTCATTCATATCATTCATTCACTGCGTTGCTTGTTAGAAACTTTTGTAAGATCACTTTAAAACCTTACTTATTTTTAAACGTTCAAACAATTCAAACTTTTGGCTCCGTACAGTTTTAACATTTTTTTGTGGATTTTACTACGTCCCTCACGTTCCGCGACTAAAAACCTGACCACAGAACCTTGTTATTCCACGGTGCGGTTTTCAAGCAGACATTGTCAACTGAGTAAACTTGAGGTTATGTTTACAAAAAATAATTAAATGACTGTTTAGATAAGGTTGTTCGGTCATTTTTTAAAAGTAATAAGGCTTTTGCTTGGACTATTAAACAGTTTACCGAGTACTATCCGTACTTTGATTCAAGTTCTTTAACAAATTAAAAAATGACTAAAGTAGCAAAAACTAAAAATCACAAAAAACCATCGTCATCGCGAAGTTCTCTAAAATTTATTATTGCTTAATGTTTGTTGCCTTTGAAGTAAATTTTTTGCTATTGAATCTTATCTATTGAAAAGTTTACCACAACTACCTGCTTTTTATGAGACTAATTTGAGTTCAACTGTCTCATCTTGTAATCTTAGTGTTGATGGCTATTTTACTTTAAATAGTAAAGACTCCAATAGTAATATGTTTGGCTTAGACATTTAAATTCGTAAGAATTCATCCATGTGTCGGCAAACTAGGTTTGAATCCAATTCTTTTATGTCATTTTGTTTAGCGCCAATTGTTTTAAATTCTAATTCATTCTACAAGGGTACAAGCAACCACTATTAAGTTGGAAGTTACTAAAAAAAAAAAAGAATAGAGTTATAGAAAAAGAAAATGTTTGACAAAAGACTTGAAAAATTAAAGGTTGTATGAGACAGTATTTGTAGAAAAGAGAAAGAGATGCAGCTTTACGACACTGGGAAAGTAGCTCAAGCTTGGAAGATAGACCGAGTCCAACTATGTTTACAATGCGTTTATAGACCTTGTCTAGAATAGAAAGAGCATTATTAAAAGAACCAGCCCCAATATGAAACAAAACTCCATAAAAAAACGAATAAAATAATTGTAGAGTTAGAGAATGGAATCAGAAGTAAGAAAATGGCCTTAGCGGATGCTAATTTAGCAATCAATTGTACATATGGTTTCTATGAAAGGTCAGTAGTAAAAAAAAATAGCGCTCTTGATTTTATTTTAATATTCCGTGTAAAAAATGGAAACTAATAACTTGATTTACTCGTTGAAAAACATACCTATACTAGATGAAAAAAAGTTATACTATTTCTTTGATGAAAAAGTTGAGCGTTTTATTAAAAAATTTCGTTGGAAAACAAACTTCTTCTTAAAACCGAAAACAAACATAGATGATGTATTTAATAATAATCAAGATAATGATAATTATGGATTTAAAACATATATATATGTTTTAAATTAACTATTGAAATTTCAACCCTTTATGCACATTAAAATCAAAAAAATTACTTTATGTACTTCTAGCTAAAACGTCTTTAACCTTGGCAACAAAATTTGTAGTTACTTGCGTAAAATTTGTGTTTATATTTTAAAGCAATGACGACAATATGTAATTAAATTTATTAAAACAGCTTTTTTAGTGAGACAAATTTTAGTGTATAAATAAAACAAACTTTGGCGCTATTTTCCATATGAAATGGAATAAAAACTAGTATCAATTGCATGCAAAGATTGTTTGCTACTTATAGAACATATATAAATATATTAACTAAAAATTATTTATATCAATCCACCAAAACGAGTTATCAAATTATTTAAATTGCCTATATTATTATGTATATTTATAAAAAATGTGTTATTTTTCTACAAAAAAGTATTAACATTGTAGTATTGATTTTTTTTTAAGGTCATTTTTAGGTTTTGGCCCATAAAAAGGCCTCCAAAAACAAAAATAGCCCCAGGGACCAAGAAGTCTTAATCCGCCACTGCCTAATGTAGTGCCTGTATCAGTTTGCATTCGATGTAAATAATGTTAATATGTTTTATAATTGGACTAACTATGTTTATATTACATATTAGTCAACAGAAATGTATTTTTTCTGATTATTTTTGCTAAAAAGTACCATTAAAATTTCAAAATTCTGCCAAGTTCGTCATTTTGCGCGTTTATTTAAAAATCAAATCAGCCTTGGATTATTATATTGAATGATAAAATATAAAACATTTACACGGATTTTTCTTGTATGACGTCACAGGTTCTGAAAGAACCCATGCTATGCTCGGTCACGTGACTTATCAGTGCGCATGCGTTATTTGCTTGTAGATGAAGTTGTCGTTACTGTGGTATTTGTATTTACATTACCAGATGTAGCTGTTACGCATACGTTTACCTTAACATTTGAGTTTTGCATTTTTATATATACAAGATAATTATTGATAAATTTATCAATTCTTTATTATCAACCCATGAGTTAAAAGTATCAGGATATCCATACCACTTTACTAATGATTTATTACCTTGTTTACGAATAACCTTTTCAATTCTAAATATCTCTTGATTCGTTTTTTGTAGTTCTTGTTCATAAAAAGTACCTTGTATATCTTCACTATTATGATCAGTTATTTTATAAGTTGGCGGATCTGTGTACTGAACTTGTGATACTGTGAACACTTCTTCAATCCATCTTGGTGTGTATCCTTTTTCAAACGCTCCTTTCTTTTTAGTTATTCTCACTTTATCGCCTATTGAAAACTTGGGTTTAGAAGACTTTGTTATAACTTTACCATTTAGATTCAGCCAAACAATGTTTTCATTCTTTTTATCACTTGCTTCAGCTGGAGTCATTTTAATTGAAGAATGTTTTGTGTTGTTGTATTGATTTACCATTTCATCTAAAACATCAATGTATTTTCTAGTAGAGTTAGCTGAAAAGTGCTTGAACATTTTTTCTTTCATTGTTCTATTCCAACGTTCAACTACGCAACTTTTTTCTTCATTTTCAGTCGAGTAGAGCTGCACACCTAATGCCTTAACATGCTTGTTATAAAATTCCAAGCCTTTATCTACCCATAATCTCTTACACTTTCTTTAAATATTTTACTAAAAGCATGAGCAACTTCAACTCCAGTTTTTTTCATTTCATCGATTGCAATCACTTTTCTTTCTCTGAATTGTTTTACAACAGACTTATGAAGTTCGTTTGCAAGTTCATCAGTCAATTTTAGGTTTTTGCTTTTTTTGTTGATCGCTGGTAGTTTTTTGAACTTACACCCATAACAAACTTTGCTTTAGCAGATTAGATAGGTTTTATAATCTTTCGTTCTAATTTTTCACGCTGAGTAGGATTTGGTATGGCATCCATTTGTTTGAGCATTATTTCATCAGCTATAATTCTAGTTGGAGTATCTTGATTATATTTATAAGCAAGATCATGAACATAAGCTGCTTTATAGACTCTATCTACTGGTTCACTCCATTCTTTAGGCATATCACTAGAAGTTAATCTTTCATCTAAATTAGTGCCAGGTGCTGCAAAGTTCATACCTGGTAAATGCATTTCACCAGGAAACTTTGACCATGGTAATTTTATTTTACTTGTTACTGAATTTATTGAATTGACTAAATCACCTCCTTTCTTTGCTGATACAAATTGAGTTTTTGTTGTTCTACAAATAGAGCAAGTTCCACGTAACATATTTCTATTGTTTTTACTCACAACATTTTGTAAGTTTAGTGTGTCTGTTTTGTTTCTACATTTAACGCAGTACATTTTATATATTTAATATACTTTTTTAAATCATGTAAGATAAAATAAATTAAAAAAACTTTATATAAATAAAAATGGATATTATAGATTTATCATGGAATGTATATAAAAGTAATCGTAATAATAACAAGTTATTACCTAAAAGTATAAGAGGAATTATCGTAGGAAAATCAGGTTGTGAAAAAACTACTTTATTACTAAACTTACTTTTGAGGCCTGGTTGGTTAGACTATAATAATTTACAATTTTTTGGAAAATCTCTTTTTCAGCCAGAATACAAAATATTAAAAACTTCTTTTGAAATAAAAGTACCAAAAGAAGTTATTCTTGAACTTTTTAAGTTACAAGATAAAATAGAAAAATTGAATGCTAGCCCTGAGCTTATAATTGAAGACATTTCAAAATATTTAAAAGATAAAACAGTTATGGAGTGTATATTTTTTGAAATAGCTTATGATGTCCCAGATCCTGAAGAACTAGATGTTAAAAAGAATAATTTGTTTTGCTTTGTTAATTTAATTAACAAAGCAAAACAAGCGTGAAAATATTATATAAGAGGAAGGCGCAGTAATGTAGATTTTTTCTACCTTGCACAAAATTATTTTATGCTACCAAGGCAAACTATAAGAGAAAATGCAAATTTTATATGCTTATTTCCAAAAGATTCAAAGAACATAGATCATATTTATAAAGATCATGTTTGTATTGTTATCATGTTTGATATGTCAAAAGATGAGTTTAAAAATTTTTGTAAGAAAGCTTGGTCAGAGCCACATGGATTTGTTGTTATCAATCTATCTTCAAAAAAAGGTTATGGAAAATATAGAAGTGGATTAAATTGTTTTTATATACCAACTTGTAAATTTTCATGAAATATATATTTAATAGAAATATATATTTTAAATAGGATTTTTATCAAAAATCTAAAAAATCATGTTTAAAAATAGAATATTAGCAAATGGCGAGTTTGGTCCTAATAATAAACCAGCACCTGTTGATGTATATCCATTTCCACTAAGTAAGTACATTCCATCATCAACAGAACTTCCTTTATTCCATGGACTTGGAAACAAACCAGATCCTGCAGCTCTGACTTTAACTTCTTGCCCATTCTTTTTCAATTAAACAATAACGTTTCCAGCAATTTTATTAACCACAGCATTTCCAGCTGCTGCACCTACTCCTGTTAATAGTCCTGTTGCAAGTAATGGTACAATTTTTGACATTAAAAAACTTTCAGCTGTACCTAGTAAAGGTAAAAGTGCACCAATAAATCCACCTTCTACTTTAGAATTATACATGAGTTGTGTTTTACTTAAAATAAGTCTTACACCAGTACCTTTTTCATATGTTTTTTTAATTTTATTTAATTGTGTAGATGTTACAGCAATTACGTGTTTACCATTAAGATCTGAATATGATAGTTCAATACAAGCTCCATAACCATCTTCAATTGCTTTTTTAAGTTTTTTAATCTGACCTTCTGAAACATTTACTTTAATATTATGATATGTTGCCATTTTATATATAGAGATTTTTTTTAAATCATAGATTATTTTTTCGTATTAAATGCAATTTCTCTTAAAAGAGATATAATGATATCATTAGACGAACATTCTTTTATATGAAATCTAATAGATAGTTCTTCTCCTCGTAAATTGAGCAGTTTAACATTTTGGTCAACTAATCTAGTCTCCATTTGTGAAATTTTTTGTTGTTGTTACTGGTAAATAAATTGTGCTTACTGGTTCTTTTACAATCTTATATCCAGGGTTAACATTTGGGAAAAAAGAATATAATACGTTATCAGTTGTATCATTTACATATGACCCTCCTATAATACTATTTGTTACAGTGTTAATATGTAATATATTTATAATACTTTCTGATGCATGTTTACCTGACGAGTATACTTGACTGTTAAAACCTAAAATAGTTCTAACTGAATTTGGAGTTGTAAAATCAACTTTAAATCCTTCTGCAAGATTTATAGATGATCTATTATTGGCTTTAACTGTAATCCTATTTTCTATTTCACTATTATTAAGCATAATCTCATGTATATACTTATTTATGTCAGCAATATCATAGTTTCCTTCTGAAATAGTTATATCTTTCCATTTAATTGCATTATTTGAACTATATCTAAAATTATGGTTTGAAGAATCAATATTTGGAAAGCTGTAATAGGTTTCTAATCCAATTAAAGCCATTTCATACTCTTTATTATCATCAAGTTCAATAATTGAACCATACCTATTTTTTATTCTTGTACTATTTCCACTTATCGATATGTACATTTTATATATATAAGGTTTTTTAATATAATTTTAATAATATAAAAATTATATTCTTCTTAAATGAAATCTAATAGATAATTCTAAATCTTGGAAATTTAAAAGCTTTCCATTTAGATCAACTAATTTAGTTTCCATTTGGAAAAAAGATTTTACTATTACTGAAGAATAAGTTAAGTTTGTTGGATGTTCGTTAGTATAAGAATTACCTGCATATATTTCATGTTGAAAATTATATTTAACGTTATCAGCTACTCCATTTACATATGTTCCTTCTATAATACTATTTGTTACACATATCTTATGAGGATGTGTGTATTCTCTATTTCTTGAAAAATGTTTATCTGACGAGTATACTTGACTTTTAAAACCAAAAATAGTTTCAATTGAATTTGGAGTTGTAAAACCAATTTTACATTTACTATAAATATTTAATATGAATGTAATTGAAGTATTTATGTTAGCAATATCATAGTTTCCTTTTGGAATAGTTATATCTCTCCAATCGATTCCATTATTTAAACTATATCTAAAATTATTGTTTTAAGAATTAGTATTTGGTAATCTGAAATGGACTTTTAATTCAACTAAAGCCATTTCATAATCATGATCATCTCTAAGTTTGATAACTGGATTAAACTTAGTTGTTATATCTGTACTCGTTTCATTAATCAATATATGCATTTTATATATGCAAGATTGTTTTATATGATTTTACATTACAATAAAAATAAAAAAAAAATAAAAATAAAAATAATATAAAAAAAAATCTATATATAAAAATGGCTGTTTCAGTACATAAACTTATTAATAATACTAAATGATGAACCTCTAGTAACTTTTAAGTTACATGAATATCTAATACATCCTTCAGTATTTAAGAATGGAAGATGTGAAATATTTGCACAGCAGGATTTTGTAATAAAATCAAGATCACAGCAACTTATTGCTCTAAAGTGTGGAGTAGCAATTAGAAAAGGTTATGCATTAGTTGCATTAAAAGAAAACCTTAAACCTAAGTTAAATGTACTAAATTCTGTAATAGCAGAGTCTGTTGATGATGTTATAGTAAGTGTATTTAACAATGATATGACAGATGTAAAAATTAATAAAGGGATTGTCCATAAATTACGTCACGCTATAAGGGGGAGGGGGGAGTTGGTAGTTTTGTGACGATTCATACAAAACTTGCTTCTTAAGTGTTACGATTTTGTGACGAGGCGGAGGGGGGAGAGGTCAAAATCAGTCAAAAATGCGTGACGTAATTTATGACAATCCCAAAGGAGAAAGTTTTTGCTTTGTTTTATGTTTTACAAGTCCTTCACATAAAAGTGCTAGTTAAATAACTTTAACAGAGAGTTCACATGTAAGTAATTCATCTAAGAGTTTACGTGTAAATACTTCATCTAAGAGTACTGATATATTAAAACGTTAGAAACTCATTTAAAAAAAATATATTTCTTTATAAAAAGATGGAATACAAAATTATGGAATGCAAAAATATTTATCCAAATTTTCCAACTGCACCAGAAGGCTCGAGTTTTCAAGATCAAGGTCATTTATATCGCTTACAAAAGATTAGTGAGATTCAAAAAGAGATAGAACGTGAGAGAGAAAAGAGAACAATGTTAAGTAAAAAGTATCATAGAGCTGTAAGAATAATTTCAGCAATTGATAATGCTTTAACATCAAGCACTATAGCACTTGGAGCAATTGGAATTGGTTTTTTATCAACACTAATTGCATTTCCAGCAGTTATTGCATGTGAAGGTGTAGCATTGGGCGCAGGTCTATTATCAATGATAGGTGGACAAGTTAATAAAAAATTAAATTTAAAAGCAGAAAAGCATGAAAAGATTAAAGTGTTAGCTGATTCAAAACTAAATACAATAAGTGAATATATTTCTAAAGCTTTAGTAGATGGAAATATATATGAACAAGAATATGAAATGATACTTTGAGAACTTGAAAAATTTCAAGTCATGCTTGAACAAATTAGAGCTAAAGCTAAAATTGAAATTGATGAACAAACTAAGACATCATTAATTAACCAAGGAAGAGAAGAAGCTATTAAAATATTCCAAAATATGTTTAATAAGAATCAAAACACGGTTAACAAAGCTAAATACGGTAAGTAACTTCGTTCAATAACAAACGTAAACACGTTCAACAACAAACGTAAACACGTTCAACAACAAACGTAAACACGTTCAACAACAAACGTAAACACGTTCAACAACAAACGTAAACACGTTCAACAACAAACGTAAACACGTTCAACAGCAAACGTAAACATGTTTTTTTTAAAATTACTAATTTAAAAAAAAATTTTGCATATATAAAAATATCATTTAAAAAAAAAAAAACGAAAAAACGAGTAAAGATGTTAAACCTGATATGAAACCTGATAGTAAAATTATTCCATTTAAAAAATATATAGAAACTATAGCAACAAAATATCTACAGTCCGCATATAGTGATAAAAAGGCAGCAGATACTACATTCGGTATACACTCAAAAAGTGGAAAATTGTATATAGGAAAAAAAACAATATTAATTGATAATAATGATATAATTATCGATGACAAAAAATGTATAGTAACTACTGGTCTCTGGGAATTGATAACAAAAGCTATTCCTGATAAAAATATATATAATGAAGACGATCTTGAAAATTATAAAAATATATTGAAAGAAACAGATACTATTTTTTCTAGTAAATATCCAGGAAAACCTAGAGCATCTAGAGGTTATAAATACAACAATATAATAAAACCAATTTGGGAAGAGATAACTGGAAAATCTGGCAAAGGAGTAATAATTCTTCCTAGTGATCCAGATGCACTAACTGAAATGCTTACATTACGTATAGCTGCGTGGAAAGCAGGGAATACTGGTACTAGAAATGAAGCTGTTGCAATTTGTGATGAATTAAAACGACAATGTATGATCAATGCTGAAGGGTATAAAGCAATACAGAATTTGTTTTATGGAGATCCGAAGGATTGAGATAAAAATAAATTAAAAAAATATGTATAGTAAATAAAATGGTAATTGTACAGAACAAGAGATATATGAAGAAACATGTTATTGGTGGAAGTGGAATATTTGATAGCATTAAAAATTTATTTAAACGAGTAGCAGCGTCAAATGTAACAAAAGTATCATCTGCTATGCTAAATAGATTAGCTGCTAGTGCCTTAGGAAAAACTGCAATAACTGCTGCAAAGTCAGCAGGAAAAGAACTTGCTACTACTGCAATATCGGCTGCTAAAGATGTTGCGATAGACAAAGGAAACAATTAATTCAAAAAGCATCAAGTAACACAATTTCACCTAAAAGTAAAGAAATACTTTTAAATTTGATTAAATCTGGATCTGATGAAGTAACAAATATAAATAAATTAATGATGGGATCAATAAATTCTAGATCTGAAAGATCCAAGCAAATTTCAAATGCGAATGCAATTAGAATAGAAGATTTAGTTAAAAAAGGACGTGGATTAAGATTAGCGTAGATCCATATGTAGTAGTTAATTACATATTTTTTTATATTAGAAAATGATATAAAAAAATTATTTTTTTATATAAAAAATGGCAACTTCTGACGTATTAAATTTTACAGAAACCTTAATTATAGATGAAGGAATTGAAAGATATGAATTCCATGAATATGAGCTAGTAGCTCGTACAAATTTAAATAGCAGGGGCGGATGCAGGATTTTTTGTTGGTGTTGCCTGTTTTTTTTTGAGTTGCCAAAATAGTTTGCGATATTTTTTTTGTAAACCCCTCCCCCGGGCTAGCGAGGGGGAGGGTGGAGTTCAAAGCGGCATAAGTACTTTATTATTACTTACCGGGCATTGTTCTCAATTACCCATGTAAAACAAAACTAGCAACAATGTTGCCTTGGCTATTCTGTTCATAAATTAGACATTTTTTACTTGTCTAACCTATTTAACGAAGTGCACCAACGAGAAGGTAAGCCATAGGATTTTGCACTCCATCTGTAAACTGCCATGTGGCCTCAGGTTAGCCCTCCATTTCTGGATTCTTTCCTTTCTTTATAAGCAGTTAGTGTAGTAATTGTATTTTTGCCTTAGGTTATCCCTCCATTTCTGGATTCTTACCTTTTCATGATAGGCTAGTTAATGTTAATTATTTATATTATTACCTTAGGTTAGCCATCCATTTCTGGATTCTTTCCTTTTCTTGATAGGCAGTTAGGCCAAATTTTTTTTAAAACTTTTTTTTTTTTAATTTTCATTTTGTTTTTTCTAATTTTCATTAAATATAAAATAAACTTAAATATAAAATAAACTAAAATACAAGAATATAGTCAATAAACAAAAAAGAAATTAATAAATTAATATTAGGTAAAAACCAACTCTAAGCGTCGTTCCCCTAAAACAGAAAAAATATTCAAAACTCTTTCTACATCAGGAATTATTTCTTGATGAATAGACATCAGAGCTAAAGATTTAAATCTTGACTCTGTCATGTGGCTTCGCATATAAGTTTTCAGTCTGCGTATAAGTTTTCAGTATAATTTCTTTCAGTATAAGTTCAGAAATGCTCCTCTCGCATTCACATGTAGTAATTGGAATTTTTTCCCATTATTAAAAAACCTTCCATAATGTTTGAGAAACACCTCATATCAATGGTTATGAGTCTCTGTAATAGTGGATGGGATCACAAATTGATTACCAGGAATACCAGATAAACCTTTGTAAACAACCATATCACCTTCATCAAATCTATCTTCTAATTCATTAATTAAATGATCTAGAAGAGGAGATGTGATGGAATATTTGAAATAATCTGAAACTGTGTCAGAGGGATAATTATCTCTATAAATTTGTCTGCCACAGAGCCTTCTGAAACATCAAGAGCCTTACTTAGATCAAGAGCAATTAAGTACCATTCGTTATGATAGACATCAATATTTTTTATTAAATCTAAAATTTGAGGTTTTAAACAATTTATTTCATTACACTGTTGTGATATATCAAACGCTTTAGTTTAAGGAACAAAAGGTGATGGCATAGATATAGTCCATTATTTGTTTGGTTAAAACTAAACTAACAATAAAAAAAGTCATAATTCAAATTAGTCATAAGATTTAAAAAACATGAAGTTTTTGAAGACATATCAATATTATAACTCTTACCTTCATTGTTTTGCGCAAGACTAAGACCAGTTGTACCAGATTTACATCCAATGAACCGTAGAAAATCTTCACAAATAACATTATCACAGTCAATGTATCTTATAACTAGAGATAGCTGTTCAACATTAGAACAATCAGAGGCTCCATCACACAAGATAGAAAAATAACCTGACTTTTTAATTTTATTAATTAGAACTTCTACAAAGGTTTTTCAACAGCATTCAATAAGTTCGTTTTGTGTGGTTTTAGATATATAGATTGCATCTTTAGGAGCAGAACGAATATGGTGCTCAAGAACTTTATCACCTGCTTCAATGCAAAAATTTAAAAGCTCTACAAAGTTACCTATACCAATGTTGTTTTTACATGTTTCTCCAACCTTTGAATGATACTTACTGTCATCACAATAACTTCGAAAAGCAATATCGTTGCGGCCAAGAAAAATAATTGTCTTTATATTGGAATTAATTTATTTCGATTACTTATAAGTTTTTTTCTCAGATTATGGATGTCAACTTCAATTAGATTTTTTTTTGAATTAGATCTAGATTGCAGCATGCATTGACATTTGATGAAGTCGACAATTATTATTGTGATCCATGTAAGCACGAATTGCATTACCCCATATCTTAAAAGGTTTTTGAATGAAGTTAATTATTGAGGTATTGTTTGGAATTCTGCTTCCCAACAGTGTACATGGAAGGCAGTATGCTCCATCTTCAATCTGTGAGTAAGCTAAACAGGAATATTCAAGTAGCCATTTATGTAAAAATGATCGTTTCTTTTTTTTCACCAGAAACAGGAAAAACAAAAGACGAGTTAGGAATAAATATTTTATTAACTAGATCTAATAATATTGAATCATCTTTGCTAGCAGATAGTTGTCTACCGCGCTCATAGTAAGTAGAAACATCATAAAAAGGAAGGCTGGAAGACTGATCTCATGAACAAGGAATACAATAAGTAAGATTGGATTAGGAGTAATATCAATATTTACATCTATAAAATAGATTTTTAGGAGGTTGACAAGATAAATTCAGAACCTTAGTGGTAACAGAAGAATGCCATAAAACACTTGGCAAAACTGAACACAATCCTCTTTTTAAATCACTTTTGACAAATTTCTTTAAGCTTCTCTTTTCACAATAGAGACAAAATGATATACATATCTTTATCCTCGGAAATAGAGCGACAATTAGTGTTACACCATAAAATACTCAGAACTTTTTCATTTGTTTTATGATCACCATGTGGGTATATACATACATTAAATAACTTTTTATATTTTCCAAGTCCAAATTCAGGATAAATAGACCGAATTTGTTTATTTAACACTGTAGATAATGAAATTAAACAAAGAAAAGCAAATTCATTGTTTCTGCAATTGTTATAGGTTTCTTTTTTTATAAGTTCAGCAATATTTATATCATTTAATTCTGTAAAAGAATCAGAAGACTCAAATGAAACACATGCCATGAAAACACTAGAAAGTGAAGAAAAACTTTTAGACTCCACTTGGTTTAAGACTATTAGGTATCTCGAATAAAAGGTTGCTTTCTCAAACAACTTAACAAAAGTTAATAGTCGAAGAATTTCATTTGTTTTATCTGATGAATTTATTAATAAAGCAGCAGAGTTCTAAAGACAGTTACCATTTTCCATTGACCAGTAAAGTCATAACATATATATACTAAATATAACGAAAACAAACAAATTGAACTAAACATTATTTGTCAAGAATTATTGTAATATAAACAAAATAAAAGATATAAATATAGTCTTCATTTTCTTTTTGCATGGGAATAACAGCTTCCATTTCAGAATTTCTTAAAAAAAGATCTTTGTTTACAACGGGAAAGTTTGAATTAAGTTCTTTGAGATTATTACGAAGCTTTGCTTTATAAGTTGTAATATTTGGCAAATGCTGGGTTTTAATGGAATTGGATAGCAACAAATCCATAATTGCAAACAAAAATAAAATTTGTAATAAAAACTACTTATTAATAAACTTTAATTTATTCGAATACTTAAGGCGTTAATTTAATTTATTCAAATAATTAAGGCGTTATTAGAATAATTAAGGATTCATTTTTATATATAAACGGAACCGAGAGAACCCTTTTAATCAAACATTCCTGCAACTTTTTTTTGTTGTCTACCGAAAATTCGGGTCAAATGAATCCTGAAACAATAGGGATTTTTTTGGCCTTTATTACGGCAAGCAAAATAAATACATTGGAATGACGATCGATTAAAAGGGTTCTTTCGGTACCGTTTACTTTAAAATAAGAATCCTGATTTAATAGCGGCGTTTTGAAACATGACGGAGGAGAGTCTGAAACATTGTTATAGCCGTGTATGTTTTTCTAATGAGGCAATATTTTTTTTTATAAAGAACTCATATGTTCATATTAGTATACTATAAATTAAAGTTTAGTATTATTTTAGATTATGAAACGGAATTTTCTATAATTTCTTAGAATATTATGGGTGAATCCTGGGCAACACAGGATACCCCCTAGATTCGCCCCTGAATAGTGTTGGAGAAATAAGAATCAACATTGAACAGCAAGATCTGTTTACACTCCCATCTGAAGCTTTTCTCTTGTTTGAAGGAAGACTTCTTAAAGCTGATGAAACTGCTTATGCTAATGGAGATGCAGTTTCACTTACAAACAATGGTATTATGTCAAATAACATACCAATTATCAAATCAAGTAGTAGAATCAGTTTATCATCCAAGTCAAGCAACTACAATGTTAGGAATGCTCAAATACCCAAATGACTTTCAATTAGCACAAGGATTAAATCAATTGTGGACTAAAGATTCTGCAACAACAGCAGTAATTGCTGATAACGCAGGATTTGCAATAAGACAAGCTTACATAGTTCAGAAACCAACTACGAAAGTAACATTTTCATTTAGCATACCTTTAAAGCACATTTTTGGATTCTGTGATGATTACAACAAATTTATTTATGGATTTAAACATATACTAACTCTTGTTAGAAAAAGTGACGATGATGCAATTTGTAGAGTTGCTACTGTAGCTGCTTTTTATACGTAAAAAACTGTATGAAAGATTGGGAATGAAATTAACTAAAATTCATAGAGGAATAAAGTTTGAAGAATGTGGCTAAGTAAATATATTGAATTCAATACAAATCTATAAGCAAAAGCAAGAAACGACTTTGAAAAAGAGTTTTTTAAACTCATGAATAACTCAGTATTTGGAAAAACAATGGAGAGTATTGAAAACAGAGTAGATGTTATATTAATCACTAAAAGAGAAGAAGCTATTAAATTAGCATCAAAACCAAGCTATGAGAATAGGACTATATTTGATAAAAACATGATAGCAATACATATAAAAAGAACAAAGTTATTATATAACAAACCCATTTACTTGGGTATGTGTATTTTAGATTTGAGTAAGACATTGATGTATGAATTTCATTATGATTACATCAAAAGTAAATATGGAGATAAAGCTAAACTCTTATTCACAAATACAGACTTACTAGCCTACGAAATAAAAACAAAAGTCTTTTATGCTGATATTGCAAATGATGTTGAAAGTAAACTTGATACAAGTGAATTTGACAAAAATCCTCTAACCATTCAAAATGGATTTAAAGTAGGACTAAATAAGAAAGAATTAGGAAAGTTTAAAGATGAAGCTGGAGGAGCACAAATTGAAGAATTTGTAGGTCTAAGATCAAAATTGTATTCATACAAAGTACATGGAGAAGATAAGAAAAAATGTAAAGGAGTGAAGAAAAATGTTGTTAAAAAATGTATAACACATGAAGATTATAAAGATTGCCTTATGAATAGAAAAGATCAAATGAGAAAAATGAATGTCATAAGATCTCATTTACATGATGTTTATACAGAAGAAATAAACAAAATAGCATTCAGTGCAGAAGATGACAAAAAAGTTATATTAGAAGATAGTATACATACATTGGCGTATGGTCATTATAAACTAATTCTTATGGATTCGAAGGATCTAGCAGAGCATGGATCCCTTCAGGATCTAGAAGATAAATCAAACTTTTCATTTCAGATTGATTGGAATGAAAGTGATAGTAATTGAAATAAATAAGCAAGCAGGCAGGCACAACGAAGTCAACGAGGTCTCAAATAAGATATAACAGGTAAGTAATTTTTGTAATAAAAAATATCAAACTATTAATAAAAATAAACAAAAGAATCAATGTTGAAGGAATTATATTACCAAATGAACCTCTAACAAACTTTCAATTAATAAAAGCAGCAAAAAAATTAAAAATAAAATTTTTTAGAGGTGTATTTGTGAGAGATGAATTACCTAAAAATACACAAAAAAAAGAATGTGGAATATTAAATACTGGAGATTCAATACGAATGGATTTCATTGGATTTGCTGGTATAAAGATGGAGATGAGAAATTAAGTTTTGACTCTTATGGACTACCACCACCAGTTGAACTCGTTCAATACTTACACAACCCTGTTTATTATAATAGTAGAAGAATTTAGTTTGAAGATACTTCATTTTGTGGACACTTGTGCCTCTATGTTTTACAAAAACTAGATGAAGGAGTTGATTTTCACTGTCGTAAAAGTATTTATAATACTCTGTGGTTGCGAAAGCGTGAATAACGCAGTTCATTAGCGTTAATTTATAAATAATTACCTTGTATATATAAAAATGCAAAACTCAAATGTTAAGGTAAACGTATGCGTAACAGCTACATCTGGTAATGTAAATACAAGTACCACTGTAACGACAGCTTCATCAACAAGTCACGTGACCGAGCATAGCATGGGTTATTATTAGACTTGGCTAGGGAACATTATCATTCTTGTATCTGTTTTTAAGATTTAAAATTTCTGGAGCTCATTGAAAAATGTATAAAAGAACCTATGGCTCCTCCAGCACCATGTTATTTTTTGGGAATATGAATTTCTACAAATTTTCATTATTACAAAAAGGCAACCTACATGTGAATCTAGGCTGACTTGAATGTAGGTGTCAGGATCAGAAAAAAATCAAAAAAAAAAAAGACTAATACCCACAGAAACAATTCTGTCACCTTTCCTACTCATATTTACTCATATTTATATGTCAAAGATGTTTATGTACAGTAACGTAGTTTATTACACCCATGCTTTATTTAGATTCGCGGGGATAACCTTGCAAGATTATTTACGCTTGTAATTACGATTATCTTAAGCTTGAGACAGCACTGTCTAGAGTTATGTATCTATACAACAATTATTTAACCTAAAACCATATGTGCAAGAATTTTTTACGTTAAAATCCATAAAATATAGTATTATATAGGTAGATACAACTTTTGATGGTACAAATATTATTTATTTCGGATGAGAGAAGGATACAGAGCTTTTTTGTACAAAAATCCTTAAGCGGAAATTATCTGCAATGAAAAAAGGTGGTTCAATGAAGCTTGCTAACAAAGGGCCTAAACTTTTCAATATAGAAATTTAAAAAAAAAAACCGTTTTTTCTGAAAACACAGTGCCAACTAGTGAAGTTACAAGCTTTAAAAATACAATTAGGAGTTAAGCGAATCCCAAAAAGAAACTGTTTGTAGTGTTTTTAGGAGCTGGAAAAGGAGAGATTTTTTTTAACCTAATCTAAAACTTGTGTTTCAAGACTGTATTCTAGACTTTTCTTTGATGTTGCAGAACTTCAAGTCAATAAGCAAACAAAATATTTAGTTTACTATACAAATGTGTCTGAGTTAATAAATCAACTAGTGTAAAAAAGTAAAATACCCCCAGATTATATTGTAAAAAACAAATTGAGGAGGAAGCTTTTTAAAGAAAAACCATGTTCTTATACAAAGCTTGTTGTTCTTATATTAAAGCTTGCGAATATTTATTTTGGCATTGAAGTAGCTTCTTCTACTCAGCCTGGCAGTTGGTGTGAACTGTCAAAGCAAGAAATGCAGGATTTTACAGTCTGTCGCCGCATAAGGTAATAGGGAATCGGTTTGGCATGATAAAATATTTTTTTTTTACAGTTAAAATTTCATTCTTGATATTATTTTAATTCAGGATTTTAATCTACTTTTTTTTTTGTAGACTTGGTATGATTAGAGATGAAAAACTGAACAAAAAGGCTTGTGAGACTCACAGAAAAAAAGTAAACTCTCTGCCTCACCATTCAAGAGTTGTGTTCAAACTCCTTTGCTATAACATAGGTGATAAAATAGTGCCAAAAACAGAAAAATTAATTTCCATGGATATGTAGAATTATGCCTTTGGATTTATTAGGTCGAGATGGCACAACGGCTAGTTCAAGGGAAGACAATGTTCAAAGCTATTGGATAAAATACAAAGATTAGATAATGTTCTTAAATCCAAATTTGAAGTTTGAAATTGCTTTACCTTGAAAATAGCATTTTTAAGAGTAGGGCATGTAGCGACTAATTGTACCAAGCATTAGAGAAGTGAATAATTGTACTAAGCATCGGAGAAGCGAGCAAAAACTACTTTTTGATAACAGATCTTTGCTGTCAAATAATTTAAAGGTGACGACATTTGGGGAAAAAGTTTAAAGGTGTATTGGAATGGAGATGGTTTCTATTGAAGTCAATGAGGTCCACGCGCAAGATCAAGTTTTGGTAGCTAGATTCCGACAGTTTGGAGGAGATATGTTGGAATGATATAGGTTGGAATGAGTTCAATACGGTTGCAAGGAGGAGTCACCACTCTTTCGTTAGGAGATGTAAGTAGGAATATTTATAAGGAATGTTTTTGTAGCAGTAGGAAATAAAAGAAAAATTTAAATTTAAATTTAGAAGCGGGATTATGAAGCAGTGTTTGATGAAATCGATTGGAAAGTAAGATGGGTACGGAGAAATGGAGACAATCTTAACCTATCACAAACACGGTAGCTAAGTGTAAGGTTCTAGAAGACGTTAAGCAAAACTACAAAAGCGAGGTATAATAATAAATAAAACAAAGATAGACAAATGCTGACTAAACGCGAGTGCTTGGATTGACGGTGAAGAAAGTCAGAGGAAAACCTATGAGTTATATTAATATGGCCGAATCGGACACCGTTTTGTGTAATATTAATATTGTTTTGGCATTCAAGCTTCATTATTCAAACCAAACAAAATTTAAATCAACCAAAATTTAATTTTGTAAATACACAAGAAGACTAATCACTTAGGAGTTAAAAGAGCTTTTTTCTTTGTTTGAAAAAAGTTTTGATCTGCAACATAAGAAAAAGTATGCAAGATAATTTGAAGTGTGCATTGCATGGAAACACGGAAAGTTAGAAGTTAAAAGAAATCGGAAAAGTTTAGATATAGATATCACTTATTACTGAGGAGATTATTACCTAAGTTTAATCGATTGTAATCTTTCAAAACTTACACTGTGGTGGCAGTTGTCACACTTACAGAAGTGATTTGACACCTTCAAACTGCATTTTGCAAAAGAGGAACACCTTAAAAATATTGACAGATAATAACTCTTCATTTAAAAATGAAAAGATCGGGAAATTTCTGGAGAACTGTAGTGAACTTTTGAAGTTTTGAGAAAGTCTTCTGTTTTTAAAGAAATGACATTGTTGAAAGAAACGGTCTTACTGTCAAGCTGACTAGTCAAGAATCACCATAAGAGAAAACTGTATACTGATATAATGTCTTAATTAACAAAAAAAGATTGATTCCGATTGACGAACTGCATAACTAAGAGCGGAGGTTTATATGGTTGAAACAAAAAGTTAATTTTTTTTGAACTCAACGAATGAGTTTAAAACTTCTTGGTTTAGCCATGGAAGTATAAAACAGATGGAAGTTCATCGAGCTGCAAACATCAAAGCAATTTCAAGTCGTCTCGGGAATATGCTTGTAACCGACTATAAAAAAAAAACAAGTTTCACAGGATAAAAAAACAACAAAATTCACTGAAATGATCTTTATTAAAACATTAAAAAAGAATTATTCTAGGAATATGCTGCAATTTTTAACCATTAGTAATTGCAATTATTCAGCAAAAGGTTTATTCAAACTCGGTAATTAAATAGAACCACTTTATTTTAAAAGCATGTTAGTTTAAGCTTCTTTTCTTGCTTCAAGTCAGAACACGACATTTGATAAAAAAGACAACTAAAACAATTTTTAAAAAATCAAAAAAATTGTTTTCTAAATAACTAAAGTTTAAAGTTTTATTAGCTGTATATCATAATCCAACTCATTCTTGTAGTAATCCATTCATTTAATATGAAGTTTATAAAAAAGTTGTTGTTTGCCGTTTTGTTGCGCCATTTTTAATGTTTTTCTTGAATATTATTAATTTTAAATTATTATAAACGTACCTATTTGCGTCAACGTATAAAGATTAGGCGTTTCAGTGCAGTCTTGATGTCGTTTTCTTATTGTTTACGAAACAAAAGACTACGAGTATAGTCCCGGAGAATTTCAATGCAGTTGAACTTTCATCTATTTTATACTTCCATGGTTTAGCTAACGCGTGTGACTGAAGCCACCCGAGACGCATTGTGCAAAAAGTGACGTTGTATCTAAGCAAGTAACTGAGATGAGCTTCCACGCCATGTAAAGCACGTAAGACCAAGAAGTGGAATGCAGCACAGCCTAATAAGTGAGATGGTGGACGCAGAAATTAATGATAATAATGACGAGCTGAGAAACGACAAAGACAATGAATTTGCTAATGATAGTGAGGATCTAGAGGCGAATACTACAAAAAGTGATAGCGCGTATAACAGAATAACACGGTGTCTTTGCACCGAAGCATCTAAAAACAACAAATACCTCTCAAATATTTTTTTAATAAATAAACTATTCAGTCCACAAAGTTGTGTATTTTTTTTAGAGGTTATTATTAGGTTGAATTTAATTCTAAGGAATTCGAAAGATTCAAAATTGAAAATAAATCTTGAAACATAACTATTATAAGAAATACAACACTTTTTACAGAAAATTCTTGTATGATATTTCTGGACATTTCCTATCCGATGTATCCGATCTTTTGAGAAATAAAGATTTCGGGTAGGTGTACATGATTCTATAAGTGGTCAAACATAAACTTTTTAGGATCTTATTAAAAGTTGAGAGTCGTTACTGATAAAAGATTTTAGGATTAAGCTCTTAAGTTTGCTTTGCTTACAATAAAAAAACAGATACCATTATACCAATATCTTGGATCAATTTGACAGATTCAATAAAAGTATCAATTTACAATAAATACAATTTTTAGGTAAACAATTCTTTCAACAGCGAATATGAAAACATTTTTTAACAGATATATTGAGTTGACATTTTTTTAGTCACAATGATATTTTTTTAAAATAATGACAAGGTGGTTTTCAAGCTTTGACAAACATATTACTTCCATTATTTCTCGCTTAATACAACTTGGTGTCGTCTGAAAACAGCTTGATACCACGAACTCCCTCAATACAGGAACTTTTTAGTTTAAATAATCTAAAAATAAAATGGGTTCTAAGACTTCTAAGTTTCTGAAGGTATTAAAATACCATTTGAATTAAGGTTGTCCTCATTTGCGTACATCCACGCCATAAAAAGCCGCATTGATGCGCAAAATTTAACATATTGATTAAATAATTTGTCATATTTTCTGCAATAATTGGTTTTAACGTTACAAATAATGCTTATTATAGAACAGGCGACAATCTTTTCTTTCTGGGAAAAGGTTAATAAAAAAAAAAGTTTGAAAAAAGGATTTACAGACTTATTGGAAAACGTTTAAATCAGAAATAATAACCACTATTACTTAAACCATGTAGAGTTGGTTTAAAATTAAGACGTAAAGAAACAAGATATGAATAAACTCCTTTGTTTGTAGGCGAATGTTTTAAAATATATCATTAGAAAGAATATACACTCTACTTTTCATAAAAGAAAGTTGCAACGAGATATATTATTTTTATCATTTTTTTTTTTTTTTTATTATTTAATTTTGCCGTAGAAAGTTACAATTTATAAAATAACATAAATAATAAAACAAATGGCTGGAGCAAGAAGAAGACATCAGTTTGTCTTATCACCGAGCCCCATAGTGACTTCATTACAGGTCGTTTTTTACAATAATATATATAAAATCGTGATAAATTGTTTGTGATGAAATATGTAAAAATGTGAAAAACTACGTTTTACAATTTATATAACCGTTTATATATAAATTCGTTTAGTAAAATAAATTTAGAACAAGTAAAAGTTAAAACAAATAAAAGAAATAAATTGTGCTAGTTTATTTTTTTACTAAAAAAGAAAAAGAAAATTTAAGTCCGTAGATAATAAAAAACGCTTTGATTCAGATTTGAACTGTTCAAGTGTATTTCTTTTGATAGTAAGATTAGCTTAGATGACTATGTATTAATGAAAAGTATAAACTTCTTAAGAAAATGATATTTAGGAAAGGTTTTGCTTTATACATTAATGAAATATTTCTTGAGAGCTTTCTCTCTAAAGTGTTTATATGGAGCTTCCACGACAAATTTTCATCCAAGACCACACCTAACGGGTGTTCACTTGAAATCCGGACTGACTTTAAGTCAATATAAATCTGACATAATATATTGCAATTGTACCATGTGATACATTATTTTAAAGCGTTTAAATTTAGCTTTAATATGCTACATTTATATTTAGATTGAATAGTTATTCAAATTGAAAATGAAACCTAAACAAAACGACACTCGAAAACGTGTGTACAACTTCTATATTGAAAATAAAGAAAAAGGCAAAAAGTACACCGTAGATCATTTTGAAAAAGAAAAAA
>NC_061162.1:52216243-52333743 GCF_022113875.1 Hydra vulgaris | reverse complement strand
AAAGAAACTGTATTTAATGGTCATGGTCACACACACACACACACGCACACACACACACACACACACACACACACACACACACACACACACACTGTATTCTTAGCTCTTTAGTATACACATTTACTTTAAAATTTACCATTGCATTAATAATTATTTTCTATTTTAATCTGTTTACCACCTGTAGCAAAGTATTATGTATAAATAATTTAATTCTTAGCCTTTAATATGAACAGCAAAAAATAAAAAGTTACTTTTGACAACGTATATTGCTAACTTAAACACAAGAGCAATGATCTAGTTTGCTTTGATGTGCCTTTAAGTAAAGAATGTTCTTGCCTTGCTTCTGAGCTTCATAAAGTTTGGGAAAAAGCAGGACTTAGTTCAAAAAAAGGAGGACTTGGTTTAAAGGTTCGGTAAAGCAGGATTCGGTTTAAAAAATACAGGAATTGGTTTAAAAAAAACAGGACTTGCTTTTAAAAAAGCAGGACTTGATTTGTATTATCTAGATATTCAATTAAACAGAAAGTGTAAAAATTACGCAATCAATACAAACAATACACGAAAATGCCTTCTCTGAACTGGGATAGGTGTTCTGAGAAACTGTCATAACATGAAAAAGACTTTTTTGATCAACTCTACAAGCTTTTAGATATCTAAACCAAAAATTTTGAAAAGAATGAGAAACAGTGCTGTTAAAGATGAAGATGTTCAATTCTACAATGATCTTAAAAGATATTAAACTCTATAAATCTGAAAAAATTGGCTTGATTACTTGGGCAGCAGATAAACATGTCAGTCGAGTGAAAAAGTCAGCAGATAAATAGGAATGCTTAAAACAACTTACAGAAACCCAAGTGGAAAAATAGAATGAACTTTGTAAAATTCTAGAGTTCAAGCAGTCAATATTAGACAGAGTTATTTTTCAAAAACTATAATTCATACACATTTTTATGAAATTTTAATAATTTTCTTTTTATCCTTTTGTTATTATTTGATTTTTTCTTAATTAATTTGGACAAAACAAGCAATTTATAATAAATATCTTCTGACAATAGGCGAAAAAAATGGTAATGAAGAATAGGAAATGAGTCATTCTTCTGAACCTGAGTAAGATGGAGATAAAGTTATCATTCAAAAAAAATAATTAACAAATCGTGTTATTTAAGGTAGAACACTGTAGAAAATATCAATCAAAAAATAATTGAATGCACTTAAGAATCACTTCAATCCTTGCCGCTTAGTTTAATATTGGTGTTAGACCAATATTAAACCATGTTTATAATTAGTTCTGTTCTAGCTTTGTGGAGCTTGTAAAAACTCCACTGTCAAGATCATCTCTCCATGAAAAAAGATTCGAGTACATTGAAGGAGAGTTGGTAAGAAATAAATTATTTCAAATAAAGACAGCTTTGTTGTTTGACAGTAAGCTTGTATATAAAATGATCACAGAGTTAAATGTTTTCAAAATCTGTGAAAAAACTTCCATTAGTGGATTATTACAAGGTGATGATACAAATAAAGACCAACTATTAAGCGTAGTTCAAAGCTCATCTTGTGAGTGGATTTGATCAGTCACAACATGTTTACATCTTATTGGAATAATAATAATTCAATAAGTTTAATAAGAATATAGATTTATAAGAAAGTAAATACCTCCAAATCTGATTGGATGACTTGAAGGTTTAAGGCTGGTTTTATTCTATATGATATTGCCGAAGAATCTTTGAATTTTAGCTTTAGAGTCTAGATTTTTTCTAGGTGCAAATATTGCAGACTTAAGACTTGATCAACCAGGGACATGTCACGAGGCAAGATTACTTGCAGATACAAGATATATTTTAACCATTTACACAACACAAGAAAGTCATAATACTATGATTAAACAAAGAAAGCTTAAAATAAAGGAAGCCAGCACTTTTATTGCTATCTGTTATTTATCTTGGTTCCTAAAAAGTACTGTTAGTGTAAATGCTCCATGAATGAAATGTGCTATAAAAATTTCTTATGCTATAGGGAAGATTAATGACAAATGGGGTGAGCTTTACTTAAGAGGTTTGGAACACATACCTGGTATTTAACTCCTCATTTAGTAGCACTGGCTTTAGAGAATGATTTTTTTCTGTTCAGTAGAGAATCTACTGAACAGAAAAAAATCTTGATCTGACCAGAGGAGTTTGATTCTTGAAAACCAAAAGCTGTCTTTATTTCTGAAATCATAGAACTAGTTGAACTAGCATAGATCATCCTAGTCATATTTTAAAGTTCGAAATATGTTATCCCTTATCTTTTTTTTTAATTTTGCTTTTAGCTAAGTTGTTTCTAATTTTTTTTACACTTTTCATAATTTTTCTCTGAGTGATGAGTGAAAAAACTTAAAAAACAAATATATTACAAAAATATATACCTCAACTTGCATGTATTGAAAATGTTTTGGATATCCGGAAAAACCAAAAGTTGAAAAAAAAAATTTGCAATTCCGCAAATATCTAGAAAAAGATATTTGATTTTTAAAGATTTAGATGTTTGTAAGAAAGACATTGAAAGTTGGGTAAGTGATAAAGATCGGTCTACTAATGTTCCTTATCAAAATTTCATCAATATTCTTAGAATTTTTACAGTGGTCAATGAAAACATAAAGTTAATAGAAGACTTTATTAACGCCACAAGAGAAGATCACCTTCAAAATGTATTTTTTGTGTCATGGAAGAACCAAAATGTTTTTTAAAAATCAATAACCAAAGAAAAAATGTTAAAGCCATTATGTTATAAGTTTATTATAAATGTAAAATTAAATTTTAAAATAAAAAACCTTTGCAGTTTTTTTAAATTTTTTTTACTGTTGGCTTAGTGTATACTAAGAATAGGGTTAAAAATACAGTGTGTGTATGTGTATGTGCAAAAGAGGTAGAGGGAAGGGAAGTAGGGTATTGATACTTAATGGATTTGAAGGGGTGTGTGTCCTTAATGAAGAGGTAAAATTGAGCATATGACTTTAGCCCAGACACAAATAAAGATAATTTTAAAAAACCTGTATTTTTAACTGTTCCTTCCTTTTATTTTCTAAATTTTTAAGCTTTTCTAATCTTTTGCGTTCTTTTTCTTCAACTAAAGCTCTTTGTTTTTCCTCAAGCAAAAAAATCTCTTCCATTTCATCTTGATATTTACGAAGCTAGTATAAAGAAATCAGTTTAATATCAAATCTAAAATAATAATATTTTAATAACAATTACTCACTTTGTAACAAATAAAAATTATTAAGTTATTGTTATTTGTTACAAAGTGAGTACAACTACTGAGAACTACAAAAAAAAAAAAAAAAAAAAAAAAAAAACTACAAGTAGGTAAGCAGTTAGGTTTTTATTTTGTTTAATTAATTTAAATTTATCTAAATCTTTTTCTTTTATAGAAAATACACTTTCTCTCATTTTTAATTTTATAAAAGTTTGCTAAGTTATAGATACCAGCGGTATCAGCTCATTAAACGCCATAATAATTTTTAACCACTAAAGAAATTCAATTGTTGTTTTTGAGTACAGTGATAGCATATGCTGCTTTGTTTAAATACTTTGTAGCATCGGAAGGTCATCAATCCACTCTTTATTGAATTCCTTTTCTTTTAAATTTCTAAGGTAAAGAAAAAATTATAATCATTTATTTATTTTATTAACTTTTCATCTGCTTTTGCTTTTGGTTTTGATTTCTTTAAAAAATTGAAACAAAAAATTAATAAAAATTTTGCTTGGAACGGAGTTCTATGCTTTTGTAGGTTGGGTGATTGAGGTTGTATTTCTAAGATAGATCTACTAACACTAAACTTTTGGTCAATTTCTTTGACTCAATCCTTGAATAATTTTACCTAATACTTTTCTATTTTTTTTACCTTTGAAATATTAAAAGAGCATCATTTACATTATTCATTTTTTAATTGAAAATACTAAATTTTCAAACATTGGTAGGTAAAGACCAAATTTGTCAACGTTAAAAATATTTTCAAATGGGTATTGTAAGAGAATTGTGAGAATTGTAAGCAAAGTGAGAATTGTAAGCAATGTCTTAAGCCATAAAGCGATGATTTGTTTATTTACTGACTTAGCCCTTACAGAAATGGTTTTAAAAGATTTACCTACAAAATAATAATAACAATAATAATAACAAAAAAAAAAAAAAGGTGTAAAATAATCAAATATTGTAAACCATTAATTAAAAGAATTAGAAATAAAATTAGTAACTTTTTAAAAATCTTTTCTAGCTATACAAAGCTTAAAAATATTTGAAATTTAGCTCCTTCACAAAAAATAAAGCCTTTTATTTGATCAGTAAAGTACTTAATGGGACATATTTAGCTCTCACCTGTTTGAACCATTTCAAAACAGCTTTGGTGACTTTATAATGCGTATTTACTTTCACCCATTTCCAACCATTTTTCATTTCCAAAAAAAATCAAAGGTATATTAATCTAGTTTTTTTTCTACATTTTGAAAGATGGTGGAAGATCAAAGATTATTGTAACCTTTATATTAATTTTTCTTTCTTTAATTCCGTAGAGCTTCATGTGAAATCTTTAAATGGTTTTCTTTGAGCAATTTCTTAGGTTACAACCTATTTGTTTTTTAAATAGAAGGAAACAACTCATGGTCATCATGCTTATCAAACTAAAAACATTTGGAAAAAAAACAGTTTGACAGTTTAAGCATTTTACAAATTACTTTTACAGAAGTCATAAAAGTTTGATTTGTAGGGAGAATCTTACTCTAGAATCTGAAAAATTGACTCAAAATGTAGAGATTATCAAATTGAAAGATTGGACTGTAGTTATGTTAGTAGTTGGATGGCTTCTTTTTTTGTTGGAATTAAAAAAAAAAGCATTTCAAATTTAATTTTGACATATTGGCCATCATCATGAAATTATTTTGTTTAAATAATTATATACTTGGTGTTTATTATTTTTATTATAATTATATCGCATCTATTTACTATTTTATTTTCACTACATTTTGACTGGATTTCAAATACTTGAAAACAGACAATAAATAAAACTATTTGGGTTTATTTTACGACCCCTAAGCAACTAAATGATCTAGCCAAGACTAAACTAAGAAAAAAGAAAATTTATTCAAAGAATATCTAATTTATTCTAATTTATATTGCTGGAAGTGTAAAATGCAGCTAAAGTACAGAGACAATTTAGGAATCAAATTCAAAAAGAACTTTCAACACAAGCTACTAAGACTTTTCAAAAGCTTAAAGTCTATAAAACAAGCTTGCTGTGAGGTTGCAATTTTAAAACTATCATCACATTACATTATGCAGTATAATCATTGGAAAAGTTATACTTCAAGATTAGTTCATGACATTGTATGATTAGTCTTGACAATGATTAGTAGACATTGCATAAATACAGCATTGTGAGAAGTATTAAAAAAATGTGTGAATAATGTAGACTTTTCAAAAAAGATTGAATGGATTCATTACTCGCCATTATTGTACTTACTGGAAACCTAAAAATTCACATATTATTGTTGATCGTCTCTCAATCTAAAAGAAATTACAGTTTAGGGCAGTCATCAAGAGGATTCATTTGAACTATTCTTTTCTGAAGCTCCTGTAATATATACTAGAACTTACTTTAACAATTTTGTTGTGCCAAGCATTAAAGAACACTATGAAAATGAAGAACACTATGAAAATGAAGAACACTTTGAAAATGAAGAACACTATGAAAATGAAGAACACTATGAAAATGAAGAACACTATGAAAATGAAGAACAATATGAAAATGAAGAACACTTCGAAAATAAAGAACACTATGAAAATGAAGAACACTATGAAAATGAAGAACACTATGAAAATGAAGAACACTATGAAAATGAAGAGTTATATAGTAATATATAGAGTATAGAGTAAGGTATATAAAATAGATGTATATATATAAAATAATAGGTTATAACTAAAAAAGACAATAACTAAGAAAGGGCATAACTACCTTGGTTCATTAGATAAGTTAATTTAAAAAATAGTATTAGGTGGCCAATTTATTTGCATATTCAAATAAATTGGCCACCTAATACCATTTTTTGAATTAAATTGCATATTGAAATACCGCTTATGTATTTCAGTATGAAATCATACTGAAATACATAGGCGTGAGTACTTCAGTTCATACATGGAAAATGCAAGAGAGTGGTATTTTATTGACTAAGGGTTTGGGTAACTTATTACAAGTTACCAGTGAAATGAAGATTCACTATTAAAACAAAGCATCACTATTGAGATAAAGACATAAGAGATAAGAAGTTATTATTAAAATTAAGGTTTATTATCTTACCTTTTCATGAAGATTCTTGCATATAAACTTCTGCTCCATGTTCCTTGAAATAATTTCTTCATTCTCTTCATATTTAAATTGTGCTTCTTTGATCAAATGCTTTACTTGAAATATGAGATCATTTCTGTCACGTTCCCATGAGCAAAAAATATCTTGAAGTTGGGTTTTAAATAGTTTGTCATTTAACCACCATTTTTCATAAGAAATCTAAAAAAATTATGAAACATTAAAAAGATTTAAATTAATAATAACTCAAATTGAAACATGCTGTCTGTCCTTTGGTTGTTACCTACTTGAGCTGATAATAAAAGAATTTCTAAAAAGATTATCTTTATTGAATCACTTATTTTACAACCATTTTAAACCGGAGGGTTTCATATCTGTTTTTGTTTAAAATATATTATTATGAATTAGTATATATTGTTACTATTAATGTTGATTTCAAAGTAATTTAACTTCAATATTATAACTATAACTAAATATATAACTCATTCAAATTTCAAAATTGCAACAACATTTGTAGTTTTTACAACAAATTTGATTATAATGGTTTATTAATTTGATAAATACTTGATAATATTAATAAAAACTAAAATTTAATTTAAATGTAACTCAAAATTAACTTGTTAAAGAAAAAAATAAAACCAAAAGAAAGTAAAGAACATTTAATAAAGATAGGTAAATAAAGATGCAAAATTCAGCAACCAATGCTTTTTTAGTAAATTTTCAAAAAAATAAAAAATACTTTCTTTTAATTAAACCTCTTGTATTCAGTACATAAGTTTCTCTCTGTGATTGACTTAATTTCAGAATAGTAATTGAATTAATTAAAAAAAACGTTTTTCTTATAAACTACATAATTATGATCTTTATGTACTTTTTTTAGAAACATGTCGTAAAGTTCCAGATGTAGAGCAGCATTTTTAAAATCCTTTCGGAACTATAAACTATGACTTCAGAATCATTAAAATATATAAAATTTAATTTATGGTTTTTTTTTTGGGAGAAAAAATACTCATAAATTAAATATGTACCACTCAAGGGGAAGATCTAAACTTTTGTTTGTCAAGTTTGTGGTTTAGAGTTAAATAGTAGATGATTGTAACAGATATTGTAACAGATAATTGTAACATAATTGTAAATAAATTAATAATTTTATTTGATTAGTTTTATTTTAATTTTTTTAATCTTTGAAAATGTGTTTTTTTAAAGACTTGGGAGTGAAAAAAGAAATTATACTTCAGTCTTACTTAAATTCACAGATTGTTGAGTATTAAGAGTAATAACTGGAGTCCAGTTGCTTATCATATGTAATTTATTCAGTTTATCCATATATCTTTTGTTTTTAGTATGAAAAATCAATTTTATTTATTGATAATTTCTTAGAACCTTAAGTAATTGAAAATAAATTTATTTACAAAAGCCTAACATCCTAACCAATTGAGAATTATTAAAATGAGGCATCTCTCTTCGCAGTCTATCCATGTATAACTTTCTTCTGTTTAGTGTGATTTTAGAATATTGCTTGACAACGGTTGTGAAAACAAAGTTGTCATTCTTACTCCAACCACCTAAAGGATCACTTAAAATAAAATGTATAACATCTTTATTAGAAATTTTGCAATTGTCTCAATTAAACTTAAAAAAAATTTACCTGTCAATTTTATTAAAGCGAATTTTTAAATCATTAATATTTTGTACATATTTTTCATTAAGTCTTTGAAAGGTGGATAAAAATGAATTCTTTAAACTTTCATCAGGACATGACATCTTAACAAGTTCATCCGGGCATGACATTTTAGCAAAATCATTAGATAGACAAATAAAAAATTTGTTTAATTTGCTCAACTCTAGTTCTAAAGAAGACTTTTCTTGTTGAAGTTGTTCAATAAGAACATTATGCTGATTTTTAACTGACGCAATTTCATTACAAATAGCCAAAGTTTTTTCTTTATGACAAACTCCTTTATTTTCATTTAACCATTCTTTAATATCAGCACGAAGGTTATTGACAGGAACAAGTGTTAATTGTTTAAAATGCTCAAAATCATGTTTCAATAAGACTTTGTAATCATTGATATCTTTATCTGAAAATATACTATTGATACTACTATTGCATGATTGGAATGCTTCTAATTCATCAAGTAAAACTTTGAATTTACTTGCAAGATTGCGCAATTCAAGTTCACAGATTCTCCGATGTTCTTGTAAGACAAAACGCTCTTTATTTTGATTGTTATTTACATTTATCTCATTTATCCTAAGCAAGTTTTTTTTTCCAACTGAATGCTTAATTTTTGTAATAGCATTTAATTTTTCATAATCAACAGGAGAATAAAGAACTTTTTTACCCTCATGTATTAACAAGCGTGTATCTAAAAAAAGATTTTACCTGTCCATATATAACCTTCTTGGTACAAAAAGACCAAAATGTTTTTAAAAGAAAACTCAAAGAAAAATTAAAAAATAAAAACAAAACCTTTTTTCCCAACCTTTGATTGATGGAATGTTAAAAAAGACCTAAAATCAGATCCACTCATAGTTTCTAAAACAAACAAAACCATAATGTCAAAAGGAAAAAAAAATTTAAAGTAAAGAATTATCGAAAAATAATTATGCTGTTATTTTTGTATTTTTAACATAAAATTATTTTTTTGAACATTTAATATTAATAAAGTATTAAATGTTTAAAACATTCAAAAAAATAAAGTTTATGTATAAAATAAAAAAAATAACATCAATTTAATTTTCAATAAATCTTTACGTAGAATGCAAATCAGAACAGTATTTTGGAACGGAGAGAATAATTATGTTTTGATTAAAAAATTTAATAAGACTTGCAAAAAATAACTTTTTCAATAAATACAGTACAAGTAAAAACATAAACAATAATTAAAATAAAAACAATCAGTTATTAATTTAAA
Source organism: Hydra vulgaris (assembly GCF_022113875.1). Taxonomy (NCBI): domain Eukaryota; kingdom Metazoa; phylum Cnidaria; class Hydrozoa; order Anthoathecata; family Hydridae; genus Hydra; species Hydra vulgaris. The sequence goes on along the minus strand of NC_061162.1, from coordinate 52,324,494 downwards.
CATGTATTTTCAAACTGTCCCGCATAAAAAATTATTTATTTATTCTAGAACACAATGTTTATCAGTCTTGATTCACTTAATTTAAAGTGAAAATTTTAGAAAATAGAAACTATAAGTTCTAATAGATCTGTTCATGGATTTATGTTTTAAATTTCAGGACCTTGTCCACCAGGTACTAACATGGTAATGTTGTTCCCATTTAATAATATTTGATCAAGTTTTGTAATTCTACGTCCCTCGGGTGTGTTTTCAAACTCTGTAACATCTTCCAAGACAACATTTACAAAATCATCAAAACCAAGAAATGTGCCCACAATTTCTCGATCTGTTTTCATAATGATGTGTATTTTAGAACCAATACATTTATCTATTAACTCAAAAGGCAGAAGAAGAGATGGATTTGAAGTTGAAGGATTTGAAAATGTCATTCTAGAATACCTATAAAAAATTATTTTAAGAAAGCCATAACTCAAAAATCAAAATATACATTGTAAACTCTGTAAAAAAAATTTACATTTTAGACCTTGTGAATACTCAAAATTATATCAAAACTATTAAGAATATTTATCAACACACAACACTGTAATATTACAAATCTTTTACCAACTTCAATATTGCAGAAACAAAAATGTTCCTCTAATAAAAATCAAAAACAATTTTAAACTACAATAACTAAGATATATATATATATATATATATATATATATATATATATATATATATATATATATATATATATATATTTAAGATATACGATAGTTAAGATGTATATATATATATATATATATATATATATATATATATATATATATATATATATATATATATATATATATACATAATATAAATAAATAATATAAATCAAGCAAAAAAACCCACAAAATAAAAATAAAAGCACTTTATTTAGAATTTTATTTCAAAAATAAAAATGTTTACAAAATTTAATAAAAAACAAAAACAATTATATTTCTTTCGTTATATTAAGAAACAAAACATTTAGAAAACTCTCTCAAAAACTTGGGAGTGAGAAGGCAGAGTGTAATTAACAATTTCATCTTTTGTAAACCACAAAGCTATTTCCTGCTCAGCTGATTCAACAGAATCACTGCCATGAATAATATTGCGACCAAGATCAATGGAAAAATCACCTCGAATAGATCCTGGCTTAGATTTAAGGGGATCTGTTTCTCCTAACATTTGTCTACCTTGTGAAACAACAGCTTTTCCTTCCCATACCTGTTAAAAATATAACTTATACAATAAAACAAAACACCTATTAAATATATAATGATAAAACATTAAATGCAAAAATAATTTGTAACTAAATACTGTAATAAATTTAAATTTAACAGAAAATACAGGATAGAGTTAAAAAGCAAAAAAAAAAAAAAAAAAAAAAAAAAAAAAAAAAAAATGGCTCATATAAAACTTAAAAAACTGTAAAGTTTTTTGAGCATAAAAGACAACACAGTAAAACATATGCAACTGTTGCATAACGAATCATATAAAATTAAATTTTGGGCTAAGAAATGAAAGTTCAGTTAAGCAGCAAAAATTGTGCACTCTACACAAACCAATAGTGTGCAGTACACAAACACAGTGTGCAGTAGTAGTTTAGTAGTAAAGGGCTCGCTTTGTAAGCGAAAAGTTTCTACTTCAATTAACACTACATTCCTTGTAGTATCAAGGTTAAATTGTTTCTCTAAACAGCAATGTTTTAGAGTTATGAGGTTGTAATAATAATAAAAAAAGTAAACTCCTCAACTGTAGTGGCCCCATCAGCTTTGGAAAGGCAAATGTCAAAATAGATAATCTGAGAAGTAAAGCAGAAGTTGCTAATAGAAACAATATTGCAATAAATATTCTTAAAAGCGACAGTCAGAGCACATAATCATGTCATCAGTAAATAAAGAATAAGCCATATCATCAGCAAATAGAGATAAGATTGCCAGGAAGATCATTTATATAGATAAATAGATAAAAAACAACAAGAAAAGTTTTAGAAAGTACTTTTTTAAGGAATTTCATCCAAACCACAAGCTGCACAGTAGTTTAAATGAGAAACACCAACAAGAAGACAGGAAATGTATCTATACCATTAGATTCAAAAGCTAAACTAGAAAAAAAGTTTTATGCAAGTAGTTCTGCTTTGTAATTGCAAGAGTTTGTAAGATCAGACACATGTATAAATGATAAAATATCAACTTTCCTTTGTTAATGACATTGTTAAAGGTTTTTCTAAGTCTCTAGAACTAAGTTTATAGGATTAACAAGGTATAGTAATCTAAGAATAGATCTTAACATCAGACAGTCAAATGATACTTTTTGCATCAATTTCTTTAAAGGATAAAAAAGCATTTGTTTCTAAGAGACACGTTCTAGTAAAAAATATAATAGAAATGATCATTATAATAAAAAAGTTAAAAGAAATAATTATTCTTGTAAAAAAAAATAAAAGAAGTGATGTTTCTAGTGACAGCCTTCTGCAAGACAGCAGTCAGTTGCTGTTAATATCTAATAAAGATATTTTAATTAAGACACTATCTAGCCTGTACCCAGCCAAGAACTATATAATAAAGGGAAGGGGGGGGGGTGAGTCTTTTAAGTCAGAGTTAACTTCTGGTCTTTGCCAAGAAAATTAATTCGCCTAGAGTCCTACAACGCATCAATACATGTGGCAGGTTGTACTGTATTACATGTTACCAGTAACAAGTGGATCCTAATTGGATTAGTAAGTGACCTGGCCCCGGCCCTGGCTAAAAATGAGACTTTGCAAATCCAGCCCTAGAAAAATTATAAGATTTAGCAGGGGTTGATAGCCGGGGCTAGAAAAAATTTTTAAAATTTAATTTAATTTCTTTATACATTATAATGTTATACTTTTCAAATAAATAACAATTTTTTCAAAACTTTTTGACAACATGTTTCATCAATATCAATAGACATCATCGGGTATAAAAATTAGTTATAATTTCTGTATATAAACAATTTTTTTGAGAAATTATATTGTTATAGTAATGGTCAGGGTGTTATCCAGCCTGATGGCACCGCGTACAACGCGGTATTCCCAATTGGTTTAAAATTCTTAGAGGTTTATAAGATCATAGTAAAAAAAAAAAAATCAAGTCAGTCTCAGATTTAAAGTGTCGCGCTAGACTAGTAAAAATTAGTATACATGACGAAAAAATGAATTAAATTGATCGATTTTTTTAATGTGTAAAAACGTGTCGTCATTAACAAGCGTCTTAACCTTAACAAGATCATTCATCCAAAAGTTTAAAAAAAACTTTTTTTTTTAATTTTTATTGACGTCACTTATTTTCGAGTTCAGATTTTTCTTTTTTTTTTTTTTTAATTTTTTTTTTAATTGCGCTTTTCTCAAAATATGCAATTAAGGCGTTTTGAAAAACGGCTGCAGTATATCAAAAACAAAGAAAAGAAGCGATTTAAATAAAAACTTTAGAAGATTGGTCATAATGAAACAAGTTGATTAATTAAAATTAAACATATATAAAGTAGAAAAATATTCCTGCGATAAATGTAACTCCCAGCAAAAATAGAAAATTTATTTTGATTAAAATTTAATTGCAGAATGTAAGAACCTTTTTTTTTCCCAATTTTGCAAAAACGCTGTATGAAATTTTTTCCTGGGTAACATCCTGATGGTGTATAATTTTAATTGTGTATTAAGAAGAGGTTTATCCAATATGGATACCTTCCTTAATTTTGAGCTCATACTTTGAGGTGGCTCTGTCAATAATGGAAAAACAATCAGGATTTGTTGAACTTTTGTGATGAATTATTGTGATGAATTGAGATGTTTGTAAACATGAAGCCTTATCTGAATTTAAGTGTTCTGAAATCCTTGTTGTGTAGTGTCTGGTGGTTTTACCAATGTATCCAGCATTACAACTGGAACAAACAAATTTATAGACAACAAAGGATTTTAAATTTGAAGGTAAGGGGTCTTTTGATAAAAACATAACACTTATTTTAAAAGGAGTAAAAGCTAGTCTTGTTTTAATATTATCTTTACAATATTTTTAATATATTTACTTAATTGATGTTGAAGTGTATTTGAAATTTTTCCAATGTAAGGGAGTTTAAAGTAATGCATATCAGATGGTTTTAAAAATTACATGTTTTCTTTAGGAGAGATAAGGTTGTTTAGTAAAATTTTTAAGGTTTTGTCAATTAAGTTCAAGGGAAAAGAGTTTTTTTTGGAGAGTTTGTTTAATTTTTACAATATCTAGATGAAAACTTACCCAACTGTTGTTGATTTTGAAGGCCTTGTTAATCAGAGTTTTAATGAGTTTAAAATATCTTATATATAATATATATATAAGATATTTTAAACTCTTATATATAATATATATAAGAACATACACTTCTTATATATAATATATATAAGAAGTGGTAAAATAATTAGTTTATAATTAATATTAGTGAAGCTGGTAAAATAATTAGTTTATAATTAATATTAGTGAAGCTGGTAAAATAATTAGTTTATAATTAATATTAGTGAAGCTGGTAAAATTAGTCAGTAAACCTGCGTAAGTTTTTTTATAAAATGTTGAAGCATCAAATTTACTATTTATGTCAGTATTTAACAAATAGAGACAGATACAGTAAAAAGATACAACTTGTTGAATAAGAAGCCAAGCAAGAATGAGTTTTGGTTTATTGTAATAGAGATGATAGCTTGTTTGAGCATTGACCATGATTAGACAAACAGTATAAAAGAGGAAGGCTAAAGCCTGCTGCTGCTAATGATGATGACAACAATGATGATGATGATGATGATGATGATGATGTGATGATAATGACAATGATGATGATGATGATGATGATGATGATGATGATGATGATGATGATGATGATGATAATGTTGATGATGGTGGTGATGACAATAATGAAGATGATGATGATAATAATATGATGATGATAATGATAATGATCATGTTGATCATAATGATGTTTAGATATGCATATATATATAAGGCCTTGTTTTAAAGCGTTACGCCTAAAAATACTCAACTAAAATAATTTAAGTATATATAATAATTAAATAAATGTTCCTAAAAATTTGATTATTAAAAATTAAGTTCCTTAACTTATAAACAAACTCAAAAGTATTTTCATTCTACGTATAATTACAAAACTCTTTTTTTTTTTTCGTTTGTAAGCAATTTAACTTAATAAAATAAAAAAAGAATAAATATGAGTTAATCCTTGTTAAGAACAAATTTAATTTATTTATTGAACTATATTTTTATTTTTAATTATATATCAACTTAATTAAAATATAGTAACATGTTAAAATATTCTAACATGACTTGTGTTATTTATAAACCGTTTGGCAGCTGCCCTTACGGCACCATTGTTTTTGGATAATATTTTATTTTGATGAAGATCACATAACTTACATTTGATTTTAATAATGTAAGTCCTCTTTTTTTGTGATCATCGCATCGGCAAAGTATAGGCAAAGTCCCAAGATTTAAAAGTTTTTAAAGTAAATCTTTTGTCCTTCAAAATACAATCTACAAGGGTTGAATTAACGCATCGCGATTTGCGATATCTGCTAAATTATCTGGTCTTCAAAGTTTCAGTTTATGGAAAACCACGAAATTTACGGAATAGGCGAATAAACTTTAATTTGTTAGTGAAAATGTTATAAAAAACAAAACAATAAATTTATGACTACAAAAGTAATAACACTACAGTGTTGTTACTTTTATAACACTCTTTTAAGTTACATTTATAGTTTATTGTTTGATCAAACAACACATAATCAAGATATTATAAATAAAAATGATTTAGTTAAGTAATTCCAAACTTTAATTAAAGTAGTAATGCATCTAAAAAAAAGTACAATGGATATTTAAACAATGTTAAAAACCTCAGCAACTTTTACGAATACATATTTTTATAAACAGTTTAGCATTTCTAAACATCTTACAAACGGTCCGGAAAAAACGCGCGTTCACTTTAAAATCAACCAATGAAAACACTGGTAATTTACTTCTTAGGAGAAATCTATGTTAAAAGGGAAGGAGGGGGGGGGGGAAAGGCTAAAACCTTAAATTTTGTTTTATTATTTAATCAATTAAATCGTAATAAAAGTAAAGACAAAAAAATATATTTCTAAATATACTTCTTTATAACTAAAATTTATTAAATTGAACACCTCTGTTTTTAGTTTTAAGTAAATGTCAGTACTACTCTCAGTGGCAAAACTGCAGAGGAGGGGGGGGGGGGGGGGTTAGCAGACAAAAAGTGTCCTATTTTTAAACTAATTTTAGGTTGCATGGGCGATATGGGGCTCATTTTGAAAATTGTGCAGGGGGGGGGGATTTTGCTACTGACTACTCTAATGTGCTTAATACAAAGGTAGGTGGGGGTGGGAATTTTAGTCAGGATGTATAAAATGGGAGGAGGAAATAATAAAAAAAAGCGGGAGGACTTACAATGACAGTTTTATTATTTATCGGTTACCAATATATATATTTTTTAATTTTAAGGCCAATTTTCACTGAATTTTTGTTTTGAGATATAGTTTTTTGTTTATAACAAGTGACTTGTTATAAACAAATAACAAGATTTTCAAAATGAGCCCCATATTGCCCATGCAACCTAAAATTAGTTTAAAAATAGGACACTTTTTGTCTGCTAACCCCCCCCCCCCTCCTCCGCAGTTTTGCCACTGAGAGTAGTACTGACATTTACTTAAAACTAAAAACAGAGGTGTTCAATTTAATAAATTTTAGTTATAAAGAAGTATATTTAGAAATATATTTTTTTGTCTTTACTTTTATTACGATTTAATTGATTAAATAATAAAACAAACTTTAAGTTTTTAGCCTTTCCCCCCCCCCCTCCTTCCCTTTTAACATAGATTTCTCCTAAGAAGTAAATTACCAGTGTTTTCATTGGTTGATTTTAAAGTGAACGCGCGATTTTTCCGGACTGTTTGTAAGATGTTTAGAAATGCTAAACTGTTTATAAAAATATGTATTCGTAAAAGTTGCTGAGGTTTTTAACATTGTTTAAATATCCATTGTACTTTTTTTTAGATGCATTACTACTTTAATTAAAGTTTGGAATTACTTAACTAAATCATTTTTATTTATAATATCTTGATTATGTGTTGTTTGATCAAACAATAAACTATAAATGTAACTTAAAAGAGTGTTATAAAAGTAACAACACTGTAGTGTTATTACTTTTGTAGTCATAAATTTATTGTTTTGTTTTTTATAACATTTTCACTAACAAATTAAAGTTTATTCGCCTATTCCGTAAATTTCGTGGTTTTCCATAAACTGAAACTTTGAAGACCAGATAATTTAGCAGATATCGCAAATCGCGATGCGTTAATTCAACCCTTGTAGATTGTATTTTGAAGGACAAAAGATTTACTTTAAAAACTTTTAAATCTTGGGACTTTGCCTATACTTTGCCGATGCGATGATCACAAAAAAAGAGGACTTACGTTATTAAAATCAAATGTAAGTTATGTGATCTTCATCAAAATAAAATATTATCCAAAAACAATGGTGCCGTAAGGGCAGCTGCCAAACGGTTTATAAATAACACAAGTCATGTTAGAATATTTTAACATGTTACTATATTTTAATTAAGTTGATATATAATTAAAAATAAAAATATAGTTCAATAAATAAATTAAATTTGTTCTTAACAAGGATTAACTCATATTTATTCTTTTTTTATTTTATTAAGTTAAATTGCTTACAAACGAAAAAAAAAAAAGAGTTTTGTAATTATACGTAGAATGAAAATACTTTTGAGTTTGTTTATAAGTTAAGGAACTTAATTTTTAATAATCAAATTTTTAGGAACATTTATTTAATTATTATATATACTTAAATTATTTTAGTTGAGTATTTTTTTAAGGTTGCACGATTAAAGTTTTGTGTAGAAGTATTTGTTTTTTTGTTTTAAGAATAATTAACAAAAGAGTTTGCATAATTAAGACTTTTATATTTAATTAAATTTTTTTTTTAATTTCCTAAAATTTAAAAAAAAAAAGATTTAATTGTTAAAAACGATTTTTCTCTATAGCTCTGTTTCTTTGTGATTTGTTTAAAAAGTAAAATATTTTTACAATTATGTAAAAAATTTATGAATTAAATTTTTTACGTTATGTATCAAAAATATGCTCAAAGCAGACAAAACTTTTTTATATTTTTATAAAACGCAAGTTAAAATGCTAAGCAAGATAAATTTAAAAAAATATTTCAAAACCTAAATTTTTCTTTGCTAGTAAAAACAAAATCGTTGTTTAAACAATTAACATGGGTTTGTGTTTATCAATGTTAATATTTTTTGTTTACTCTTTTGTTTACTTTTTAAAATTTTTAAAAATAAAAAAAATCATTATTATTTTTTATTCAATAACGATTAAAAACAATAATTATTCAAAAACAAATTACAGAAATAATTAAAATGTATATTTTTTTTTTACTAAATAATATTGAACTAAAATTAATAATAAAATAACAATTGAAAACATTACAAAATTTTCATAATAAATTTACATTTAAAACGTTTATAGTTATTTGAGTTAATTGTTAAATTGAACTAGTTTGCGGTTATCTATTCATTGCGGTAGTTAAAACACTTAACGTCTATAAAAAAAATAAAGATAATTTTATGACGTCAAAATGGTGTTAAGCTTATGCATTAAGCACTTTTTTATTTAAAAAAAAAGCCTGATATATATACAAAATATAAAATGAATTTATAAAAAAAATTTGTACTTTAGGATGTATAAATGTTTATGCAGCCCTGGTCACAAAACTAGCCCCGGCTATATTTTATCAAACCCGGCCCTGGTCAAATATCAACCTCGGTTGCTAACTAAATCTGATCTAATGTATAAGTAAAATTTGTTTACTATTGAATATCAAGCAATCCCTTTAAAGGTTTTATAAAGAGATTGTTTCTCTAAGTAACTAAGTATATTTTATTCTAATAAAATTTTTTAAAGATTCAACTTAGAAAAAATTTATCATGAAACTAAACAATTTATTAAAAACAACAATAAAAAATTAACACACAAAAAAAAAAACTTTTACAAAATTCGATTATTATTATATGATTCTTCAAACAAAGCAAAAAAATTCAAATATTAATAACAAATATTAATAACAAATATCAAAAACAATAACTTCATACCATAGCAACAACTGGTCCTGAAGATATATGCTTTACAAGACCAGGATAAAATGGCTTGTCTTTTAAGTCACCATAATGTACAGAAAGTAAACTTTCACTTGGCTACGAAAAAAAATTTTTGCAAACTTAAGATTAAGCAAATTTAGTAGAGAAAATTATTAAGTAGTGATGCTGCTGAAATTATATTAGTAGAGAAAACTATTAAGTAGTGATGCTGCTGAAATTATATTAGTAGAGAAAATTATTAAGTAGTGATGCTGCTGAAATTATATTAGTAGTGATGCTGCTAAAATTATATTAGTAGTGATGCTGCTGAAATTATTAAGTAGTGATGCTGCTGAAATTATATTAGTAGAGAAATTATTAAGTAGTGATGCTGCTGAAATTTTAAAGAAATAAAAAGACCCATTGGATCACTTTTATATGGTTTCATGCAACCAAAAACCCTTGATTCTAATGTAATAAAAAAAGAGAAAAGCAGTCATATTTTTAACAACAATGCTCATTGATGATGGTATAGAGAGGAATTGCACAACTTAATAATTTACAAATTAATTCAAATTATATTAGTAGAGAAATTATTAAGTAGTGATGCTGCTGAAATTTCAAAGAAATAAAAAGACCCATTGGATCACTGTTATATGGTTTCATGCAACCAAAAACCTTTTATTCTAATGTAATAAAAAAAAAAGAGAAAAGCAGTCATATTTTTAACAACAATGCACGTTGATGATGGTATAGAGAGGAATTGCACAACTTAATGATTTACAAATTAATTCAAAAAAATTAAAACTAATTGAAGGATTAGAACATGAAATAGGATTATAACTTCAGCAAACATATGATCACTGTGTATTTTGTTTAGTCAACTCACTGAAGTGTTTCTTACCTTTAAATTTTAATACTTTATTCTTAGTCTACAATGAAGTGAAGCAAAAAGGTTCAATAGTATATACTCACATATATAAACCCGTCTTCAGACTTACCTTTTTAATCTGATTTCTGTCAAAAAAAACTTACTTCTTACAAAATAGTAATAAAATTTTTATTAATTATATCCTGAAAAACTAAAAACATACCACAAGCATTTTTAAGCCAACGAGCTTGTAACCTCTTTGCTCAAACCTCTTGATTATTTCAGCAATTAAACCACGTGCGACACCATCAGGTTTTATCATTATAAATGTTTGCTCAACTTTTCTTTTTTCTATGAGCTTTAGAAAAAAAATAAAATAATAATAAAAATGTACTTCTGTTATTCATTGTTGAAACCTTTACCAATAAATTATAACTAATAAAATTTAAGCTTTATCTAACCAATGGGGATAAATGAGTGAATTTCTCAACATCTCCAAATAAATCACCTAATATTTTATGTTGTTCATGTGGTAACTTTTTAGTTAAACTCTTGGTTGTCTTTGAAAAAAAAACTAATTCGATTGTTGTAATTTTATGGGTTAAAAAAAAATCTACTCAAAATGACTTATTTTTTATGTACATTCTTTTGTGGTTTTAAAAAGGTTCCCTAAAAAAAAAATTATATTTTTATTGTGCTTATTTCAGCCTAGCTTTTGCAAGCTAGAAAATTAGACTCAAATAAATATATACTTTTATTTTTTCTATGTTAATTTTTTTTTTCCTTTACTCTTCTTTTAAATGTTTACTTAATTTTTTTTATTTGAAGCATTTTCAATATTATTTTTGGTGTCTAAAAATTAAGTATGATTATGTTATTTCCTTCATTTTTTATTGATTTATTTTTGTAAAAATTAATAGACATAAAAATATATATATTTTGGTTATTACAACGTAATTTGGTTATCACAATGTAATTTAACTTTATACTAAGTATATGAATGGTAGAACTTCTACCATTTATTTACCTTGCATAAAGTTAAATTAAAACATAAAAATAAACTACATTGTGACTACCAAACATATACTTTAATATTAGTTTTAAATTAAATTTCTATCGTAGAATCAATGTAATTGCCCAATCTTTAAACATTTCCCAGCTTTAAAAGGCTTTAAATCAAAAATTACTAAAATTTGAATAATTAATAGAGAAATCATTTAATTAGTAGGATGATGAAAAAGATTTTAAAAATGATCTTTGAAGTAAAAGATTTGTCCAACAACATCTGTAGAGTAGTCCAAAAACATCCTGTTTTTTTTTTATTTCAACAACATCTGTCCAATACCTAGGTACGTGTGTAAAAACTTTAAACTACTTTTATTATTATTACATATCATTGGAAAGAGGCTAAAATCAACATTACAATAGTAAATATTTCAATACAAAATAACAATTCTACACAAGTTATGCTCATTTAAGTAACTGCTAAATTTATTTAACAGTTACTGTTAAATTCATTTAAGTAAATTGCTAAATTAAACTGTGACCAATTTTAAAATATCAGATTCATAACATAACTGGTAGTTATGTTATAAAACTTTGCTCTTTATAAGCGCAATATTATGCTTTATTTAGATTGTTTTAATTTAGGTACATAATCTGCTACAAAAAATTTGGTGTCTGCTACATAATTTTTTTCAATCAAATTTGGCATTTAAAATAAGTTTTTTAAGGGATCCCTAAGTGCCGAGACAAGTTGAGTTCATATCATAATAAACATTAGAACAAAAGTTTAAAACTAATTAAACTTTCTAAAACAAATTATTGAATGAGAAATTAATAAAAGCAATTGTTGTTTTGCCATTATACTTCCGATTATAAGTTTAATATTAACCTTACAAATCTGCATAGATTTTTCCGTTAAAAAAAAATCTGGTTTCAGTAATAAATCTTTTCACTTACCGCAGAGTTTTTTGAACTCAGTTCAGTTTTAAACAATTAGATTGGGTTTTCCCCTTAATATTTAGTCTGCGGTGCTTATAATAACGTTCGCTGCAGCATGTTTTTGTTTTTTGTTTAACGTATCGTTAAGTGTTTGAGTTAAATATACTAATATAATAAAAATAGTAATTTAGGTGAAGCAAACTTCAAAATACACAAGATGAATATTTTTTTAAGAAAATAAGTAATTATTTTTTTATATACACCACTAAGTACAATATAATCCAAAAATTTTAATTTTGAAAGTTGAAAAATCTTTATTTATTGTTATAAATTGAAGAAACTGTTTTAAAAATGATCTTATATATATTTTTAACTTATGCTTATAATAATTTATATTTCTAATTCAAGAAATTGTTTTTAAAATGATCTAATATATTTTTAAGATGTATATAGAATTTATACTAAAAACTTGAATATGGGGTTGTCCATTAATTATGTCAACAAAATAGGGGGAGGGGGAGTCTGAACATTTTTGACTGTTGTTAACATGGGGGAGGTCAATCAAAGTTGATGTCAACAATTTTTTTTTAATGAGTTTTACTGCTTAAATAACAGAAAATTTGTAGCATAGCTTCTTTGTATAAGGAATGGGGGTAGGGGGGGTTATCAAAAATTGACGTAATTTTATAGGAGGGGTCTCTGGTAATTTGACAAACTGTTGACAAGGGGGAGGGAGGGAGGTTAAAATTTCAAAAAATTTGTTGGCATAATTAATGGACAGCCCCTATTACAATTTCGTTTAACCGCTGCAGGGGAAACAAACCCTGGAATTTAATTTTTTTCAAAGAAACTTTTTGTATTGATGTTAAATATAAGCGCATTAATCAGATCTGATTTAAAAAATAAAAATAGTCAAAGAGCCGAAACTTTCCTTTGCCAGAAACAAAATGGCGTTAAAAATTAAAAAGTTTTTTGTTAATACAATATTCAATTATTTTGAATAAGATATTAACATGAAGAGTTAAACTTCATTAAAATGAAGTTTAACTCTTCTGCCTTTAAAAGAATGTCTATGCTGATACAAAATTCTGAAAAATAACACAATACATCCTTACAACTCAAACTCTAAGCACGCTATGATAAAATAGTAGAAGATTTTGATTATATAATTGGTGTTATAACTTATTTGATACACATGTACCTACAATACCATCTGGAAATTTAATGATCCCTAACAACATCTCAAAGAAGATGTAAATACATCTAGTAATTTTTCTGCAAGTCCGAAAACATCTGGAAGATTTTCCTCTAGATGTAATTACATCTAAAAAAAAATCTTCAATGTAACTACATCTGGTAAAAATAATGCAGTTATATTAATTTTTTTACAGATGTAATAACATCTAAAAAAAACTATATATGAATTTTTTTTTTTAAAACCAGGATAAAACTTGAGATTTACGCAAAAACCTGGATACACAAAAAAAATTACAAAAAGTACTTTTTATCAAACAAGAAAAATTAAAATATTATGATAAGTTATATATGATAAATAAAAAACTTATTTTTATTCATTGTTATAAACATAATGAATAAAACTTATTTTTATTCATTATGTTTATAATTGCAATTTATGTTGCTTTCTTTGAGGTTTTCAACAGCTGCTTGAGCGTTTTCCTTTTTTTTTACAATACTAAACAACCTTTCCGATTCAGCATTACTGTGAGGAATATTATTCCAAGGTATCTAAAAAGATTTTTGATGATATTGGAGGTAAATCTTTGTTTCACTACAGAATCGATATTTGTTGGTATCTTATTTCATAAATGCAAAGGGTTTACTAGGAATAAATTTGATACAGAATTTTGAAGAAATTGGGAATTTTGTCAAAATTATCCGCCCTCCTCTTTGAGATTTAAATGTGTTCCGGGAATGCGTGGGGTCCTTTTTTATATTCTTTCTTTTTCTACCTCACTTCAGCGCTGCATTCATTAATTGGACAGCAAAAATAAAATAAAATACAATCTGCAACATTCACCGAAGTGTGAAATCAACACAAAATTAAAAGTGGTTCCACAATAATACGGCAAATTAAGCTCCGATTTACAAAGATATATTAGGAGTTATATATTTTTAAATTATAAAATATTTAGCGTATATAAATTAGCTATTAGAATTAATATTTGATTTATTTGTAATCCTAATATATCGCTGTTTCTTTCATTTTAAGAATTTTCTTTTGCCCACTTTTTAAAAAGGGCATTAAAACTTGCATTTTTTTAATGCCCACATTTTTACTGATGGGCATTAAAAGGTTATTTTTAAAGTAATATAGCAGTTTATGTTTAATGAAAGTCTCTGCGGAAGAAAGCCAATGATCTTCTAAGTCTAATTATTATTTAAATTCTGCTCGACGTCCTTTATAGAGGATATAAAGGACGTCGAGTTTTACACCATCATGTAATAAATTGTTATCAAAATAAATATTTTGAAAATAGATAAATAAAAAAGAATATGAAAATAGTAAATATGAGCTCATAAATTTAAAATGTCATATTTATTACAAGTTCAATTTTATAATTAATATTAATTTTCTCTTTGCATAAATCTCATAGCGAAATAAAGTTATAATTACAAGAGTGGTTTAATTACAAAATAATATTGATCGCAAGAGATTGCATGCTATTGTGGCAATAAAAAATACCAACAATTATTTTTTTATTTTATTTTTATTTTACTTCTCCTCCTCAAGGCCGAGAAGGCCACTACAGACGAGGAGGCTACTTATTTTTTGGCTATAACCCTCTCTCAACTCTATAACTCCAAAACACGAACCTTGACGAACAAGGTCGCTGCGCAGAGAAACGAGTTGAGCGCAGTACTACCAGGGACGTGGTGGGGATCGAACTCGGAACCACTTGTTTATGAAGCGAGCACTCTACCACAACACCACTACCACATTTACAGTTATAAAATGTTATTTTGTCTATGGTTCATTCAAACATTCTTTCAGTTTTAAATTCAAGCTAGCAGTGAATCTAGTTTTCTTATTTTTTAAATTTCTAGTACCACTTTGTTGTAATAAAAAAAACATTCTTGTTATTAAACAAATTTAATTTATGTTTTAATATATGTATTTAATTTGCGTTTTAAATAAAAGCCAACAGTAAAGTAATTTTCCTTGTTAAATAAATTTCTAGTGCCAGTTTGTTATAATCATAAATCAATTTTTGCATTTTGTATTTAATTCAGAAGTGGTCTTTTAAAAAAGTTAGTAGAGAAATGATAGTAGATGATTAAAAAAAGATTTTAGTTGATGCAATCACATAATTCAGTTGATATAAAATACCAAACAAAAAAAGTAAAACAAGAGCTAAAAGACTTACAGTAATATCCGTAATTGATCAAAATTTTGAAAGTATCTGTTGTAAATGGCTTCTTGATATTTTTGTTGACAAAACAAATGTATTATTTAATGTAGACTTTGCAGTAAGACTCAATAAGTTATTTATCTTTTCATCCAAAAAGAGCAAAACTTGTAAAGAAATAGCTTTTTCGGGTGTTAAACCAAACAAATTTGGTATTTTTTTAGATTGTACTTTACTTCTTGCTAACTCTTTTATATAATATTTGATGTTGTTGGAACGCATTACAAAGAATTATTTGCAAATTTTGAAAAATGAAATTTAAAAGCAGGATGCTGAGAAAATCTTTAAATTTTTTTGAAAATCCCAAATCTCAAGAAGTTTCTTCCAATAGACATTTTGGCAGTTATGCAATCGTGTAGTTATACTAATAACAACGATTTTATTTCAAGTTTTAAACAATAATCAATAAGAATTTCTTATCTTTTTTTTCTATTAGTTTTTAATAATAACTAATTTTGAATAATTTTTAGAGTTATTAATTTTTGTGAAAAAATCCCATTTTCCAAATCAAGTTTGCCAAATTAAAGTTTAATAAAATCTCCAGATGAAGTCACGCAGATGTTGTTATACTTAGATAATTGAAAAGATGTAACTACATCTGTAGTAATCATTTACTTTTTGTGGCGCTACTGCAGTTTCTTCCCCCCCTCCTCTTTTTTATTGCTGATTACGATAGAGAATTTCATGCTGATTAAGAATCGTATAAAAATGTAGGTCTGAAAATCAAAAGAAAGTGTTCTAATTTGATGTTGAAGTTTAAAAAATTACACTCAAAAAATGCTAATATTCGCCATTTTTTTCATTCTCGGTTATAATTAAAACCCTAGTCAAAGATGATTTTTAAAAGCCTGATTTCTATCAACAATTTAATGCGAAACTGTTAAAAAATGCTAAGCCCATCATTTTCTGATTTATCCCTTGCCCAGCCCCTAACCCTGTCCCAAATCATGTATGTTTAATCGCGCCAATCCCTATTTATCAGTCGATGTATGTGCATTTAGTTGTGCCAATCCCTGTTTTTCAGTCGATGAGTGTACATTTAATTGCGCCAATCCCTATTTTTTAGTCGATATATGTACATTTAAAAAGCAATATTTGAATTTATTTAAAAAAAATAATAATTAAAGTTATATAAAATACATTTATGAAATCATTTAATTCAATTATAAAATAACTTTGATGACAATAAAAACCGGGGTGCGCAATTAAAAAAAGATTTTCTTAATGATCAATTTCAAAATGTACACTTTGATGTAATTAACTAATCAAATTAGAGCACTCTCTGTTGATTTTCAGACTTATGTTTTTATACCAATCTTAATCAGTATAAAATTCTCTATCATAATCAGCAATAAAAAAAAAAAAAAAGGGGGGGGGGGGGGAGAAACTGCAGTAGCACCCTTTTTGCACAGATTAGATCTCAATAAAATTTCAGATGTTGTCAGACAGATGTTATTATACCTCAGTGTATTTACAGATGTTATTGGACAGATGTAATTATACATCATTATATTTACAGGTTGTTGGACAGATGTTATTAGACAGCAAAAACTGATGTTGTTACCCTTACCCATTTTAGAAAAACAGTCATATTTTAATATTGAATTATATATCATAATTTTAAAGAGCTTACAGCAGATGCATGGACAGCTGGGAAAAACTTGAAGTTATTTTTCGATAATGTATAAGTTACAAGACCAGTACCAGCAATTAGTGAACCAGCAATGATTGGAGCTACATAAGATTTACCAGTTGGTTTTGTTGAAATTGATCGTCGCAAAGCAGACCCAAAAAGTCTTGCTGTATTGATCAAAGATCTCTGGTTTAAAGCCATTACTGTTTTAAACAACTAAAAATAAATTTGAACTGTAATTTATTTATTTAAATAAATAAATTATAGTTTTAACTATAATATTACAAAAACCATACAATTAACTTAATGCTGTTTTTAGATTTATGTTTTATTTTTGAACGTTTAACTTGTACATGCAAAAATAAATATCAAAGCATGAAATTTAAAATTATTTTTAACTTGAATGTTAATAAAAACGATTAAACAATTTATTATTTTGTTGAGAAACGTGAGCAACGTCGAAAACCTACAACAAATACAACCATCTTTGATTTGAGTTTTCATGATACAGCCGTTGTTTGACACGGGACGACGAATAGGCCGGCTCCTGTTGCGATTTCTTTTTAAGAAAAAACTTTCAAAAAAAAAGACATTCGTTTTACAAATTTTGCAACTAAATTTCATAAAAGACGTTTTGAAGAACAAAATAAACTGTTTAAATCCAAAAAGTTACCAGAATTTAACTGTTCCATTATTTAAGGTAAAAGTTTAGCTGTATATAGAAACCACCCTGTTGTTTAATTAGAACGGTTTTTATTTAATAAGTAAATTTCTTTTCCTTGGTTACGCCTCAAAAATAATGTTTTTAGTTTCAAATTTTTTCTAACATTAAACTGCAAGTAAAATATCAAATAATATTAAAAATAAAACAATTTATTTTTTTTAAAGAAAAAGGTAATAATCTAATCCATATTTTTCACTCAGTTATATTATATATATATATATATATATATATATATATATATATATATATATATATATATATATATATATATATATATATATATATATATATATATATATATATATATATATATATATATATATATATATATATATATGAACTTCTGCCAATTTTTTTACAAATCTGAATTGATTTAGGAGGTCCACCACAAATCTGAAATTTTGTCATTGAACGAAAAATTCGACATACGCAAAGGAACCATAACGAATGCAAAATTCTTTAGTATTTTAAATAAATATGGTTTTTTTTGATAATAATAATTAAAAATATATAATATATATATAGGACTATAGGTAAATTTTAATCTAATCATTTTGTTTTAATAAATATAATTGAAAAAAATAAAATAAATATGAATAATTATGTTTTTCAATATATTTAATTTATAATTATCACTTCTTGGCCACCGTACATAATATTTCAACAGATCTTGTACTAGTTCTTTGTTGCCATCTTTGTTTCAAATTTCATGTGCTAGTCTAAATAGTAAATATTTCTGAAATAAATTATATATTTTATATTGTGTAAAACTGAAAAATTAAAAGAGATTTTGTATTATGCAGTTACTAGTTAGTACTTAGTAGTTATGTACATATATTACATAAATGTTGTTTATGTTTGATTTCATCTGTGATTATTTATTTATAGGTATTATAATTGTCAGATAATCAAATTAAATTATAGTTTTCTGTTTTAGATTAACATTTAACAATTTAATTTACTAAGAGTAAGAAGTTTAAAGGATAATTGGATATTATGAATACCACCAGCAGCACTTTAATCTGTACCAGTATGAGTGAAGCAGCGGATATTGACCCAACAGCAGTACTTCAAACACCTCCTACCCCTAGTTCAGCTGGCAATCAAGACATCAAGAAGATAGCTACGCGAAAATCAGCCGTCATATTTGGGCTTGGGAGCAAGATAACTGAAGATGACGCAAAATTAACTGGGTGTCGGCTTCCAACTTCTTGTCAAGTGTTGCGCTGTCTAAAGTACCACCTTGATGACGGAGCTAGTACAAATTGAACTAGATGGGAGTCAGCAAGACTTGTTTTGGCAAAGCTAAAGCTGTTTTATGATAAGGCTAATATTCCAATAATTAGCGTACGTAAAGCATGCGAAAAGATCATTAAACTTCTTGATGACAATGCCAAGATCCGAGCAATGCCTTTAAAACGTAGATCCATGCCCGGTTCTATAAAGAAGGTACAGGAGACGGAATGTATGCAAGCAAAGACATTTCCTCTGTGGCCGGCAAATGTAAAACTGCTTGTAAAAAATTCAAAAGACATGAAGTTCCTGCAGTCGATGAAGACTGATCGTTTGGCTACCTTCGGTCGATGCGATAAAGTGTTGGCGGATAAACTTCGGCGTCGGCACAAACGGGAACAAAGTGTGGCAAAAAGGCGTGAAAAAATGTCTAGTCATCTCACAGCAGAAGCATACAGTGTCAGTGACATTGAGAGCAGCGAAGAAACTGATGAAGATGATAGTATTGAAGATCATTGTAAATTGGGCAAGGACAGTGATTCCTCTATTGTTGGTGTTCAACTTAAAACACCTACAAGTAGAAGCCATCGTCGTAATACCCGCACTGGAACTCCTGCCTTCATACCACATGACATTGTGCAACGACTAAGGCTTGTTGCACTAGCAACCCGCTTAAAATTGGCACCAGCGCAACAGGCAATTTACACTGAGGCTCTCATTGAGGAAGCAGGAGGCAATTAAACTAAGGTTTCTGCATCATATTCTTATGCTGATAAATCCAGGCGGAAAGTGGGAAAGAACCTTGCTCTGTTCACAAGATTTCGTAAACACTTTGAGCTACTTCAATCGCGTCCGGCTGATCGACTGTCAATGTTTGAATCCACCTCCTTTTCTGAAAAAGCTAAAACGTTCACTGACCGTTGTAGAAAAAATGTTATGAAACTTGCTCATTCGGAACTAGATTATTAGATTATCGTAGAGACGACTATCTGGAATTTGTTGAGTTGTGCACTATTTTTCTTGATTGTGAACGAGAAGGTCACACACTGACCTTTAAGCGCCCTGGAGCACTATACAAAGCCCGATGGATGGCGAAGCTCATATATTCAATTAAAATCTGTCTATTTGAAAAACAGATTCGTGATCTTTTAATCGGCACAATAACTACAAAAGCACAAAATGCCAGAGTGAGAGATTTTGTCAACTTCTCTACCCTGATATATAGTGTCTGGTGGATGACGTGCAGTTCAGCTACAGATGCGCCATGGAATGATCTCATGCTATTCCGATCATTGTTGATGTATGCAGATGTACACCCTAAGATATCAGAGAGTGCGTTGAGAGCGTTTAAACGACATCTATGGTATTTAACCGAAGAAATGGTGCCTCTTGCACTTTGGAGCAATCAAGTTCCACCTACCGAGCAGAGAGCTCTTGCTGACCGTCTTCTGGCAATCAAACCAGATATTGTTATGTTTCAACTAAAGCACTGTTATGGTACAGGATTTGGGAAACCAGATTTTCCTGAATCAATTACATTATCAACAACGCTTGCTGATCTGGTGGGAATTGATTCGTGGTTCTTGTTTCGCATCCTGCAGCTTTACTCCGAGTTTCTGACTGAGAAAGTTGTGAACTGGCCTAGTTGCGCTTCATATCAGGTTTCGATGATTAACATTCAAGCATTGAATGTGGTGAACGACAGTGCGGAGAGAGGGGTGAAACTCAGCTCAGACTTCATATCAACAGCCAAGTGTGAAGAACATTATCAAAATGTCTTGCAGGTTGTTGAGAAAGACCGGAGAATGCTACCAGACATTAGAAAACGCAAAAAATGAATCGAATGACTGACTGACACTGTTTTCATTGGCGTTTGACCGCCTTTTGTTCAAACTCAAGTTTATACAAATATTCTTAATTTGTAAGCCTCACTGTTTGCTGTGTAGCTGCTTATCATAATAAGTGTTTTAGCTCAATAAATGAGCTTTGTTTAATTAAATTTTTTAATTAAAAAGCTTAATTAACGTAGTTTTAGAACATGTTAATTAATTTTAAATATAGCTAATTTTCCGATTATATCCAAAACTTTGTTTGCTTGGTGGACCGCCTAGATAACGTTCAAATTTTCTG
The DNA here is from genome assembly GCF_022113875.1 of Hydra vulgaris. Lineage (NCBI taxonomy): Eukaryota > Metazoa > Cnidaria > Hydrozoa > Anthoathecata > Hydridae > Hydra > Hydra vulgaris. Next base: position 52,303,345 of record NC_061162.1, on the reverse strand, counting down.
AAACTGCATCAAAAATGTTGTTTTGGTAAGAGGAACAAAATTAAATTGGGGACAAACACTTTGGATAAAATTTTCAAAATGTTGGGGCACTGGATGCACTTTAATATATATATATATATATATATATATATATATATATATATATATATATATATATATATATATATATATATATATATATATATATATATATATATATATATATATATATATACATATATATATATATATATATATATATATATATATATATATATATATATATATATATATATATATATATATATATATATATATATATATAATTACAAAATTAAATTCAAGATTAAAAGTATATACCATTCGAAGACAAATTATTTACAAATATTACAATAAAAATAAAAATTAAAGTAAACAATTAAATAATAAATGACTACTGTACAAATAATGTCAGTGCAACTTTTAACAAAATTCAAATAATGGTGTTTAAATATAGTTTCTCACATAAAATTTAAATCAATATTGTATAAAAGTAAAAATTTAAATGAGTGATGACAAAACTGGGTATAATTAAAAGTATATAAATATATTTTCAATTGAGAAAATTAATTTTTTTAGTTTTCTTTTGAACATATAATAATTCCATTCATGAGAAAAATCAAAGTTTTTTAAAATTATTTGGTTTCATAAAAAAGTTGCACGAAAACAAATAGAAAATTTACCTAAGTTTGTTTGAAATTTTGGTTGTTTAATAAAATTAAAATTTCTTAACGAATAATAATTTTTTTCTTTTAAAGAATATAAATCAAAAACGGAAGCTGGAGATGAGTTGGTTTTACATTTAAACATAAAACAAAGAACATTATAAACATTTACTTGATATATATTAAAAACAATCATGTTAAATAAGAGTGGCCTTAAGTGAGTAAAACGATTTTTAAAAGTTACAAGACGTGCAATATGCTTTTGCTGACAATAAAGTGGCTTTAATTTACCCCATGGTACACATGGGTACCCCATGCAATATTAGCATAATTAATATGACAGTGTATAAAAGAGTAATATAATTTTGTTAATGAATGTTTGTTTAAAATGCTTCTTGTTTTATATAAAACTCCAATGCCTTTTGCAATTTTTTTGCATAAGTGTCCGATGTGATTCTTCCATGATAAATTTTGATCTACAATGATACCTAGAAAATTTGTGAAAATTATTTTTTTTATTTGAATATTATCAATATGAAGAAGAGGCAATTTACTTGGAAGTAAAAATTTTTTTAAATCGTGGATAAAAGAAAATCCATTTAGTTTTATCAATGTTGAGTGAAAGTTTATTTGACTTAAACCAGTCAGATATTTTTGTTAGTTCAATGTTCATATCATAAAAAAGTTTATTAATGTTATTATTAGATAGGAATATGTTTGTATTATCAGCGAACATTATAGTTGTTAATTTTGAGACTTCATGGAGATCGTTAACATAAATTAGAAATAATACAGGCCCTAGTATAGATCCCTGTGGATCTCCATAGGTTATATTTAGATAATCTATATTTAGATAATCTTCTGAAGAAGATCCATCGAGATAGACAAATTGTTTGCGATGTTTTAAATAGCTTTATATTAGTCTTAAATCATTACCGGTGATACCAAAATGTTCAAGTTTTTTAAACAGTATTTCATGGTGAATTGAGTCAAAAGCCTTAGATAAGTCTATAAAGACGTCTAAAGTAAACTCTGACTTTTCGAATGAATCAGTTATACTACGAGTAAGATGAATTATTACAGGTTCAGTAGAGTTATTTCTTTTAAAACCATATTGGTTTATGTAAAGTATATTATTAATAGCAAGATGATTAGATATTTGCTTGAACATAATTCTTTCTAAAATTTTTGAAAAAAAAATAAGGATAGATATTGGTCGAAAATTATTGACATTTGATTGGTCACCTCCTTTAAATATAGTTGTTATTTTGGCTATTTTCAATTGGTCGGGGAAAATTCCTTGATTTAAGGAGCATTTAAAAACTTTAAAAAGAATATGTTTTATGGTATCGTATGAATCTATGACTATATTACAATTTGTATCATCAGGACCAACTGCTTTATTAGTTTTAAGTATTTTAAAAACACTTTCAAATTCTGAAGAAGATACTTCAAATTTATTTAAACTAGAGATTAATGGAAACACGTGATCATTTAGTGGATTAATCATATTGGGAATATTTTTAGCTAAATTTGGGCCTAAATATTTATTTAATTCTTTTGCTATTTGTTTGGGTTCATGTAAAAATACGCCTTCAAATTTTATAGTGTTAGGGCACAGAGCATAATTTTAATTTACTATTTCCAATAATATGACTTATAATTTGCCATGTGCGTTTTGAATTATGTTTATATTCTTCTAGTAAATCATGGTAATATCTTTTTTTAAATAAAGTCTTTATTGACCATGGACCTAAAGTCTTTATTGACCCATGGACTTATCTTAAATCTTTTTTGACCCATATTGACTTTAAACTTTTATTGGTTATAATAAATTCATGTTTTGTAAATTTTACATCATATATTTCATAGAAAGTTTGAAAGAATGTATCGTATACTCCATTAGCTTCAAATGAACTTTTTATATGATTCCAATTTATTAAAGATAATTGATCCTTAAACGGTGCTAGATTTGCATCGGTGAAAAAGCGTTTGATAATGACTTTTTTATGTTGTTGTATTAATTTGCTGTCAATATTAATAGAGAAAAAAATAGGGAAGTGGTTGGAAACGTCACTTTTTATTATACCTTTTTTATGAGTTTCATTAAAGATATCGGTTGTTATAATGTTGTCAATTAAGGTAGCTGAAGTTGAGGTAACTCTAGTAGGTTTGTTAATTAGTGGAATTTCTCCATGTTCAAATAAGTTATCGTAAAACATTTTAATGTTGCAATCAACGTAATATTCAAAACAATTTAAATTCACGTCACCAATCAGATAATTTAGTTTCTTTTCCTTAAAACTATTTTTTAAAATATCATTACACAAAAATGCATTAAAACTTTCAATATAGCCAGATGGTGGGCGATAACAGCAGCTTATAAGTATGTTTTTAGAACTATTGGTTAAAATTTCAATTGTTAAAATTTCTTTACTGTCATCAGAAATATTTATCTCAGGCCTAGTAAAAAACCTCAAATATTCCGTTATATAAAAAAGTACACCACCTCCGCGTCGTCATTTAGTTGTTTTAATATATGAAGTGTTAATTGCGAAATATGAAAATGTTGCGGAGATGTTAGTGGAGACTTTAAAAAAAAACACAATGAACGGAAATATGCCATTAAAGTCATAGCCCCAATAGCGGGCTGATGTATGTTAATATATATAATGTATGTTAATATATATTACTTGATTTATTATAGAGTCTTTATTATCTTGTAAAAGAAGGTAAACAAAACCTAAATTACAAATCAATATTAGATTACCTTTATGTTTACGGTTATCAAAATAATGTTGTTGAGGCCTATCATCAAGAAACAGAAGAGGTGCATTACAGTCACATTTATAATGAGGTAATTGATACAACCAAAAAATAAATGGTTTTAGCTATTGTTGCATTTTCGAATATTGAAGCACTGCTTTTTAATTTTTTAACAAGCATTAATGCTTACGGAATTCTAGGTGAATCATTTGCATTTAACATTATATTCAAGTTAGTCACTAACATGTTAGTTAAAGTCACTTTGATGATATTTTACATTATACCTGTATCATTCCAGAAATGAATAACCTATTTCAAATTTTTTTAACATAGTTAATTAAATTTGAATGAAAACATCTTGCACTGATGGCCTGTGGCCTACGGTGACTAATGTGTGCATTCGATCAATTGAAATCCATTCTGTAGGTCTCACGTCTGGCTCTGATGTGCTAGCCCATAAGCGCAAGGAGTGAGTGTGTTTAGCTTTCTATTCACCCAATTTGAAAGTGAACGAAGACATAACAAGACCATATTAGACAACCAAAACATAATTTAACAAACATTAATGCTTACGGAATTCTAGGTGAATCATTTGCATTTAACATTATATTCAAGTTAGTCACTAACATGTTAGTTAAAGTCACTTTGATGATATTTTACATTATATCTGTACCATTCCAGAAATGAATAACCTTTTTCAAATTTTTTTAATATAGTTAATTAAATTTGAATGAAAACATCTTGCACTTCAGATAGCGATTCCACGGCGTTACGAAAAACATTTGACGTTTGACCAAAAACACCGAATTTTCATAAACTTTACTCTCATATCTTTTTGTACGGTTAAACCATCACCTTGGGGTTTTTCGCACCCTCAACCTCTTTCCAGCCATATATATTGTTTCAGAAATGAATAATCTATTTGAAATTTTTTTAATATAGTTAATTTAATTTGAATGAAAACTTTGTGCACTTCAGATAGCGATTCCACGGCGCTACGAAAAATATTTGACGTTTGAAAAAAAATACCGAAGTTTCATAAATTTTACTCTCTTATATCTTTTTGTACGGTTAAGTCATCACCTTGGGGTTTTTCGCGTCAGTTAGTGTTACTCAACTTCTTTCCAGCCATATATAGAAAGTACTATACTTTAATTGGCTTCACCTAAATATTATCAATAACTTGAGACCACTTTTGCTGAAAAAAGATCCCGTGGACACGTTTTTTCAAAAGTAGCTTTTGAAGATAAGATCTCATAAGTACTAAAACACATTCAACTTGCATAAAAATTTTCATTTAGATTAAAAAAAGGATGAGGAATCGAATGGAAAGGGGAAACTTTTTCAAATTTATACAAAAAGTTCTCATTTAAAAACTTTAAGGTCAATTTAGTAACTTTTTTGAAAAAGGTTCCCTGTCCAAAACGCTACTATAGCCCTTCCTTTCTCTAAATCAAGTATTTATTTATGTATTCTTGAAGATTTGATGCTTAGTAGTTTTGTTTTAAAATTATGTATGTATTATATGCTATTTTTCCCGTACTTTATGAAGTTTTTTGTTTTGATTTTTGCGTTTGTTTACTAAGTTATAAATAAATTTTTGCGTTTGCTATACTGTAAACCGGGATAAAAACATCATTAAATTTCATACCGTAAACCGGCGTAACTTTGGCCTGCGGGGTAACTTTGGCCAGCAAGGTAACCTTGGCCAATATTTAAAAATTTTAATTAAACAAAAAGTTACAGGTTTAAATTTAATCTGTAACTTTAAAACAGTTAAGTAACGTTTTACAATTTAAAATAGTAAAACGTTACTTTACTGTTTAAAAATTACAGTTGTTTAATTAAAATTTTTAAAAAATAGCCAAAGTTACCCCGCTGGCCAAAGTTACGCCAGTTTATGGTATGAAATTTGATGATGTTTTTTTTCTTCACTTAATTAGAAACTTAAATATTAGCTAAATTATTTAGCTAATATTTATAAAAAAAAATCCTTATTAAAGATTATTTCTTATTCACACCCTTAAATTAAGCCTTAATAAGGATACGAATAAAAAATAATCCTTATTAAGCATTAATAAGGATTATTTCTTATTCACATCCTTATTAAGATTTAATTTAAAATTGTGAATAAGAAAAGTGCAGTTAAAAAAGGTTTCATGGATGATCCACAAGTAAAAGACACAATTAATAGTTACATTCCTGGTGGATTTGGATAATTTTTATGTTCTTTTTTAAATTTTTTTTCTTATTTATACTTTTTTAGCAACATGTCTTTTTTGAAACTTTGAAACACTTTTTCTCATTAATTCTGCCTAATGATAAAATTTTCAGGACTTGTTTAATACATTATATTTATTTTGACCTTCATATTTTAAATGCAAAGATATTAAAGATGAAATATTTTTAAAGTGTAAAAAATATAGTTTAAAGTGTTAAAATTACTAATATTTTATATAAATGTGGAGTGATTTTGTTAAAAATGCAATAATTTTTGAAACAATTTGAATAACAAAAATTCTCACGGTCAAGCAGGATAAAATATGCTAAGGAAACTTTGAAGTTTTGCTTAAAACACAGCTTTTACAATATGTTTTCAGCCATTATGAATTTTTTTTTTCAACAAAAAAATTTTGATATGTTTTTTTTTATAAGTTTTATTTCCTCAAATAAAGTTATTAAAATTTACAATAACTAAAAAAACCCTGCTTTCAGTTGTGTATCACCTTAAATTAGCACCATTCGGTCTATATATACACCCTATAAGCATATGTTTATTGTGGATGTATAGCTTTCTATATTACGAGGTGGATGTGTAGCTTTCTACATTACTGACATATTAAGAGGTAAATGTCAGTAATGCAAAAAGTTACACATCCACCTCGACGTCTTTCTAAGCAATCTTAACCATATAAGTTATACCCATCAGTATTTGGAGTCATTCAAAAATTATGTTTTGGAGCAAAGACTGGAGTGAGAACGAAGTTAAATTTTACAATAATTAGTTTAGAAGACTTAGATTTAAAACGTTTAAAAAGCTTTGGTTTTACAGTGAGACGATAGTAGGAAAGATGTTCTGAACCATTTCCATTTGGTTTTGACGTTAACTTGGTTTTCTGCATCTGATAAATCAGCAGATCATTTTTTCCTCGCTTCTTTTTTGTTGTCATTTCATTTTGTTGTCATTGTTCCTTTAATAGCGAATTGGTTGATAGTTAGTTATTCAATGAGTTTTACTATGTTTTTGCTTGCAACTGAAACCCAACTAGACGAGCTTACCTATTTTTAGTTATTGTGGCTTTATAATTTATTTTAGCTCTAATATTTTGGCCGACCAAGCTTTAAGTTGTATAAGTTATATAATTTATAAGTTGTATAACTGCGTCTTCGGCTTGTTTTGAGTTAGTGTTGAACCAGTCTTTTTTTTTTAGTACATATCCGTGATATTTTTTATATTTTTACACTCACTAATTATTGTATAAATAATTTAATAGGATTTTAAAATAAAAATTTATAAAAATATTCTAAACAATTTGTTAAGCATGGCAAAAAAACCATCATAATTCATTAAAATAAGGTAACCTCTCTACAACAACAATTGGTTTCGTAAAATGAAACTTTACAAAAAAAGTCTATCAAACCTAAAAAGTTAAAAAAAAGGTACTTTTTAACTTTTTAAATTTGATAAACTTTTTACAATTTTTAAAATAATTGTTATTAAATAAGTCTTTTTTTTTTAAATTAAATCACAATTATCAAAATTATTTAAAAATAATTAAAAGAACACTTATCTCATCAATTAAAGTTAATTTTTTACTATAGGTTTACAAAAAATGTGTATAAATTAGTAGTAAAACAGTCCACAATTGTTTTTATCGCCATTTTGTTGTGGCATTCACTAAGCAGTATGAATTTTATGCATTTGTTACATTTGTTGCAAACCTAATTGTGTTTATTATGTTCTGAAAACCTGTTTTAACGTCTTTATTTATATTATTTAATGATTGGGGAAAAAATTATACATTTAAAGTTGAATCAAATTCATTTTTTTATACAAATGTATAACGAAATGGTATATGGGCAGACAAAAATAAAATTCACTTTATCTGTAATTATTCAACAATAGTAAAACGTCATCTTTCATTTTTATATTATTACCAAAATAATATAAAAAGGATAAAATCAAAAACTTTAGAAAGTGAAGTTACTATAAGCAATACTTTGTAATTACAACTTTTAAACAATGATTTTCATGTTAGGCTTTAAAAATCTAATAATGTTGATGTTAGGCTTTCAAGGCGCATAAAAATATTTTCCACAATTTTTTGACATTGGCATTAATAAACGCATAAAAACGCAAAACGATAATCGAAAAAAACTTTCAAAAGACAAATTAAAGAGAATAAAAATAGAATAAAAAAGAACTAAACAAATAAACAAACAAAAAAACTATGCAACATTATGAATCTCAGAGATTTTTTTGAATAAATAAATTTATAATTAAGAAAATAAATTTCTTATATTAGAAATATTGTCATTTATTAATAATTGACAAAGAACTTATGTTGATAATAGATAGAAAATGCTTTGTCGTAAATAGATAATAATAAAAAAAAAAAACTCTTTTAACGAGTTTTTTTGATATCAGGTCACTGACAAATTCATATTCTATGAAAAAGATGATTTTTGTCTTTTTGTTTATATAAAACAAAAAAGCAAGTGTCGTCATTTTAAGAATAATGTAAAAAGTATAAATTTTACTATCAGTTAGGTTTAAATATAATCATAATTAATTGTTACTAGTTCGGCTACGTTTTCGTCGCCTTATATAGTCCTCAGGCGACGCAATTCGTTTTTGAAAAGGCTTCGACGTATGCTTTTCGATATTTATAGAATAGTTTGCTTCTTCCAAAACCTCATTAAAATCTTGCACTAAAATAACTTTGGCAAAAGATTTAACAGCTTTAACCAACATTTTCGGTGTTGATTGTTGTTTCGGTTGATCTTCTTTGTCATATTGAATATACTGCGAATTTTTTAAGCAAGACTCGGGCGAGTTTAAATAATGTCCAGCTTTACCAGATTCAGCAAATATCCTGCGAGGAAAATAACTTTCTGATAAAACTTCGTATTCACTACTTACTATAGAAGTATTGGCTAAATTTGCTGCATTTTCAGATAACTCGCTAAAACAACTGTCTCTTCTTTTGAAAATTTTAGATGGTGTTATTTTTTCGTCATAAATTTCGTTTTGATTTGGCTGTGCACTTAATATTGGAGGCTTTTCATAAAGTTCTTCATCACATATATTTTGAAAAGATTTAGGAAAGTTCATATTTCTTATTTCTGAAACAAAAAGAGATTCAAGAGAAGTCTGATTTATATTATCAGCTTGATTCTCCAGGCCTATCTCACTATCAAACAGATTCATAAAATTTTCTTTTTCATCTGCTTTAGATATATTTTCTTTTAACCTGATTGATTTAACTTCTTTAAAACTATCTCCTACATTTAAGAGTGAAAATCCTTCGCAAGTGCGTCCAGATGGATTATTCAAAGCAACTGTGCACTCATTATTTGACTTTGGATAGATGCATTTTTTTTCATCATTCTTTAGAGCATTGCAAAAAAAACACTCATTGTTGAGTTGGTGCTGACATTGACAACTTTCGATGACTTCTTTATTTTCTCTATTTGAGAAGAAGCTCAATTGAAGATTGTTGGTATCAAAAGTTAGACGTTTTTTAGGTTGAGAGTCATCGCAAATACTTTTATAATTTTTAAGATGAGTGTCGTCGCAAATATTTTTAACAATAGTTTTTTGATTTAGATCGACTTCTTCGATTGAGCTATTTTTTTCTTTTAAAACTGACCTACAAAAACATTAAAATTATTTAGTAGTGTGTGTGTGTGTGTGTGTGCGTGCATGTGTGTGTGTGTGTGTCTATATATATATACATATATATATATATATATATATATATATATATATATATATATATATATATATATATATATATATATATATATATATATATATATATATATATATATATATATATATATATATAAGGGTGGTCCTTAAAACAACTTTTTAAAAAAATGTCTGCTCAACCACTCAAAATGTGTTCTATATAACAAAATAATACCAGAATTGAAAAATTTTCAACAAAAAAATATTTTAAGAAGTAGATCAAGGCATTTTTATAAAAAAGTTTTATTATAATTTTTTTTTTCTAAATGTTTTTTATAAAATGATGACAATTTTTGAAGTTTTTATATAATTTTGCTTCTTTTGAGACCTAACATGATATACTTTTGATAATTATACGGACCCATATGATGTTTAAGGTCTTAAGCTACCCCTAAAAATATTTTTTTTTGAAAATTTTTCAATTCTAGTATTATTTTATTATATAGAACACATGAGTTGAGCTGAGCAGACATTTAAAAAAAAATTTGAGTGGAGCAGAGATTTAAAAAAAATTTGTTTTAAGGACCACCCTTATATATATATATATATATATATATATATATATATATATATATATATATATATATATATATATATATATATATATATATATATATATATATATATATATATACACACACATATAGAAACACACACACTTATAGACACACACACACTGTATATTCTCTACTCAGAATTTTTTTATTACTTAAGCACTCTGGTAGTGCATTACCAGGTGCAAATTTTAATTCTAAACAAAACTGAGTCAATGTTAATTACAAAATAAACAATTAGACATGTCTATTTAAAAAATTAACTAAAGTTAAGCATGTCTATACAATTAGACATAAACATGATGAGAAAATATAAAACTCTATATCTAAATAAAAATCTGATAATATTTATCTAATATTTTATAAAAGTAAAAAATTTAACAATAACTAAAGCATAATGCTTAACAACATAGTAAGCAAAAAAAAAAAAAAAGTTCTTTAATCATAATATCACAGTTACTAAATTGTATTATCTAACACGTTGAAAAATAAAATTCTTTTATGAAACACACAAAGTAATAAAAACATCAACAAAGGTTTATGTATAAATACTGTTTAGTAAATGTGAGCATTATTTTACTTTTTGCACCTGAACAAAATAACGCAATTTTAATTTTTGTCTAAAAACATTTAATTCAAATATAAAAATTAATATGAAAATTATGAAAACTAAAACTAACCTTTTCTTTTTTTTAGCATGCATAAGAAAATCTTTGAATGAAGTACCTTCTGCTATAAGTTTGTCAAGAGATGTAAAGTTAACAGCATTTTCAACGAACCTTTTGTGATTCTCACCTTGCAAATGCTAAAAGAAGACAGATATTTACTAAATTTTTCACATTTTATTTAAAATCTCTGATACTCTATATTATAAGATATATCTAACTTCTTGGTAATATAGTTTAACAATACATACTTTTTACATTTATTAAATTTATTAAAGGTATTTATTTTATTACTCGCCAATTTTATAAAAATATTGTGCTGCATAACATCACTGCAACATCATGTACAGTGTGCAACATATATTGCTGTTACATCAAAAGGAGCAATTTTTTGATGGTTTAACCTAGTATTCATTCTTAATATTAAATCTCAAAAAAAATAAATATTAAAAGCAAATTTATTTTAATATTAGTAACTACAATAATCAATAAAACTTTTACTAAATATTTATAATCATATAAATATTTACAATCATATGATTATATGAATGATAAACAAACAATTTTAAAATGTTTTCAAAAATAAGGTATTAAAAGAAAAGGTTTATAAAAAATTATAATTATTAAACCATTAAGATAGTTCATGACCAATCACTTTAATGTGGAGAAATGTTGTAATAAGTCTATGGGTTGGTATTAGATCCATTATTGTTTTTGATCTATATAAGCAATTTACCTTAACAAATAATGAACACTATTTTTGTATTTTTGTATTTTTTTTTTTTTTATTTGCATTCACTCCCAACAAGGCTGCAAGCAACCACTAATAAGTTGGGAGTTACTAGGAAAAAAAAGAAGAACAGAGTTATAGAGCAAGGAAACGGTTGACAGAAGACTTAAAAAGTTGAAGGTTGTATGAGTCAGGAAAACATGAAGATGGGAGAGAGTTCCAAAGGATTGAAGTGCGGGGAAAAAAACTAGATGAATAAAAGTTTTTAGAGCATGCAGGGACAGATACATTAAACGAATGAGACTTAGCTGAATGACGAGTAAAACGAGAATGAATTTTAGTTGATGGAACTAGAGATGATAACTCCTTTGAGCAGTGACCATGATAGTATCTATAGAAAAGAGAAAGAGATGCAACTTTACGACGATGGGAAAGAGGTTCAAGCTTAGCAGATAGTCCAGGTCCAACAACATTTACAATGCGTTTTTGGACCTTGTCAAGAAGAGAAAGAGAATCGTTAGAAGAACCAGCCCAAATATGACAACAGTATTCCATACAGGGTCGAATAAGAGATTTGTAGAGGTAGAGAATGGAATCAGAAGTAAGGAAATGGCGAGCACGATAAAGAGAAGCAACCTTAGCAGAAGCTAATTTAGCAATCGATTGTATATATGGTTTCCATGAAAGGTCAGTAGTAAGCGATAATCCAAGAAGACGTAAAGAGGATGACTCAGTAAGAGGATTGCCATTCATTAATATAGGAATGTTGACCATATTACGGTAGTTGTTTGCAGTAAGCAATTGGGTTTTTTTAGAGTTGAAATTCACAAGCCACTGTGAACCCCAATCAATTACTGAAGTGAGATCGGATTCAAGATCAGCTGCTTGTTCTAGGCGATCGAAAAGAGAAGACTTTTTGTCAAGACAGGAGTATAAAGTTGAGTCATCAGCAAAAAGAGCTACTTTAGATGAAAGGTTGTCAGGAAGATCGTTTATGTAGATAAGAAACAAAACAGGGCCCAGGATGGAACCTTGGGGAACCCCAGAAGTTACTGGAAATAAAGAAGAGTGTTGGCCTTCAAGGATGACTTTAATAAACCGGTTAGAAAGAAATGATTTGATAATCTCAAAAACTTTTCCAGAAACACCATATGAAGCAAGCTTATGGAGAAGACCAGCGTGCCAAACTTTGTCGAAAGCTTTAGATATGTCGAGAGCAATAGCCCTAGCCTCACCGCCTCCATCTAATGCACGATAAAATCTTTCAGTTACAGCAGTTAGCAAGTCGACCGTAGAGCGAGAGGATCGAAAACCGTATTGATTGTCTGACAGCAGTTTATTTGACTCAAGATGAGATGTGAGGAATTTGTTGATCAAAGACTCAAAGACCTTGCTAATAACAGAAAGAAGACTGATCGGACGATAATTGGAGGGGTCAGAATTTTCTCCAGAGTTTTTGAATATTGGAACTACAGATGCCATTTTCCAAGAAGCAGGAAAACAAGACTCAGTCAAACACTTGTTAAATAGTTTAGAGAGAATTGAAGAAAGTTCTGGAGAACAATTCTGCAAGACTGTGACAGGAATGTTGTCTGGACCACAAGCTGTAGACGAGTTTAATTGAGATATGACTTTAGCAACAGAAGCCGGAGTGATTTGAATGTCTAACAATGGGTCAACCTGTTTGACTGGAATGGAAGGAAGAGAATGTCCATAAGATTCAAGAGTGGAATTAGAAGAAAAGTTCTTTGCAAATAGTTCTGCCTTATCCCTGGGAGAGGAAACAAGATCAGTCCCATGAATGAGAGATGGAATGTTAGATCTACCCTTGTTAACAATGCTGTTGAAGATTTTCCAAAAGTCTTTAGAGCCTAACTTCTGCGATAAGATGCGAGATTTAGTGAACTGAGAATAATGGAGTTTAGCATCAGAAAGCACCTTTTTACATCGATTTCTTGCAATAATAAATAGCCGTTTGTTCTCAAGAGAGTTGTTCTTTTGAAAAAGATGAAAAAAATGATTACGATTGGATATAGCAGCCGCACAAGAAGGAGAAAACCATGGAGTAGAATGAGGCTTGACTTGAAACCGACGAGAAGGAATAAAAGCTTCCATTCCAGCCTGAATCCAGGAGGTAACGTAGGAGGCGCATTTGTCAGCTGGGAGAGAAAAAACATGAGCCCAGGGACCATCACGAAGAAAATCACGAAAGGAATCCCAGTCAGCTTTAGGGTAGTAGTAGGTGGTGCGATGATAAGGTGAGCCCAAAAAAGAAGTACGAGAAGAAAGATTTATAGAGATCATTGCATGGTCAGAACCACCTAAGGGAGAAAAGGGAGAAACAGAACATAAGCTAGGGTCAGAGACAAGACATAAGTCAAGGAGTGAAGGTAAATGATTAGGGTTGTCAGGAAAACGAGTCACAAAGTTAACTATCTGAGTAAGAGATTGAGAAACGCAGAAGTTAAAGGCTTTAGTGCCAGCAGGATCAGTGGTGTTAGAGCCAAGCCATTCAGTGTGATGGGCATTAAAATCACCAACAACAACAATATTGGCAGAGGGGTAAAGAGAGAGGGCATGGTCAATTTGATCAGAGATAACATCTAAAAGAGTGCAATCATGGGAAGAAGGAGAACGATAAAGAACAAAGAGAAAGGTGATAGAGTGAAGAGGTGCTAGGCGAAAGCACATAAAAGAATGGTCAAAGGATTTGAACCTGATTTCACGACAAATAGGGGAATTAATGCGTATGTATACCCCTAAACCTAGCATGTGACTATTGGAGTCTTTACGAATCAAAGGATAGTACCCATCAACACTGACATCTGAAGAAGGAATTGCAGAATTTAAATTTGTTTCACTGAGTGCCAGCAAGTCTGGTGAATTTTGCAGGAGGTAAGACTCAACTGATGGAAAGTTGCTTCGTAGACCGCGAATATTTGTAAAAGATATATTAAAATATTTAGGTGGTGGGGATGGTTTTTTAGGTTTTAAATTTTTGGTTACTTTGGCCATGATTTGGATTTAATGAGAACTTGACTCATTCATAGATAGAGCACAGCCTCCTAATCAATGAGCTATGCAATTGTCTCAGTCCTGTTAATTAACCCTAAGCCGTGACATAGGGCTCCTTATGTGGCCTTGACAATGCACACCAAAAGCATTAACAGGGACACCATCCATGCGCAACATGGCACTGTTAATACTCTGATATTTTGCAGCTGTTGATGGAATCAGCCTCTCTGAGAGCTACCACAGAGTTCGGGAAACCTTACTACCAGCCGGCCTCAGAACCATTAAACTGAGTTTTAGAGCTGTACCCTCATATGGAGATAACAGGAAGAGTTGCATAGCCATTATCAAGGAGGCATAAGCAAAATTCTATGAGTAGAGTCAAGGAGATCCAGCATTCATCATCCTAGGCAGGAAACAATGTAGCACAGGTTACATCTACGCCAGCCTAATAGATGAAGAAGGGGTTCGAGGCTGGTTAGCAGAATTTTTCTGCTTACCCCTAAAGTCTTTGCCTAGGAGGCCTTCTACAAGACAGTAGCAGGATGCAGTTAACATCTACCCAAGATGAGTATTTTTATCGAGACACCATCTCTAGCCTTTACTCAACCAAGAGCCCCAAGGCAGGGGATGTTTAGCTGGATGCAGTTAACATCTGCCCAAGATGAGTGTTTTTATCGAGACACCATCTCTAGCCTTTACTCAACCAAGAGCCCCAAGGCAGGGGATGTTTAGCTGGATGCAGTTAACATCTGCCCAAGATGAGTGTTTTTATCGAGACACCATCTCTAGCCTTTACTCAACCAAGAGCCCCAAGGCAGGGGAATTTTTAGTCGGAGTTTATTTCTCCTAGCCTTTGTATAAGAAGAGCACACTCTGCAAGGCAGCAGGGTTTGTGGCAGGTGGTACTGGGTTACGTGATACCAGTAGCAAGAATGATCTCGATTATCCTGACCTGACCTGGAGTAGTTAAAAGGAGCTACTTCCCGCAACAGTACTTTGATAAAACCAGGCATGACATTTTGAAGTGCATTAGGAAAAACACTGCATCTAACAAAATACAGGAGTCTAAGGTGAGTGTATGTTTTGTAGTTAGAGTAAGTAGTTAGTTACTGAGCTCACGCTGCATTAGAGTATAAACAGAACACAAACAAACATAAATCAACTTACGGGTGAGTCAACACCGCGCCAGAGGTTCAGACAGAACACAAACATACATAAAAAACATAAAGTAACTTACGGGTGAGCGAACACCGCGCCAGAGGTTCAGACAGAACACAAACATACATAAAAAAACATAAAAAACATAAACATAAACATAAAGTAACTTACGGGTGAGCGAACACCGCGCCAGAGGTTCAGACAGAACACAGACACACATAAAGAACATAAAGTAACTTACGGGTGAGCGAACACCGCGCCAGAGGTTCAGACAGAACACAAACATACATATAACGTAGATTACAGGTGAGCTAATACAGTAACTAAAGCACCTCCAACTATATGGGGAAAAAAAAAAAAAAAAAAAAAAAAAAAATTACTATAGGAATGACTGGTATAAGATAGTACTGATGACAGGAAGAACACTCCTTCCAGCCTTTGCTTAGATAGCAAATCCTGCAAGGCAGCAGAACATGGAACAGGTTGCACTGGGTTACATGTTACCAGTAGCAGGATGATCATGAAGACCATACTCCTGACCTGACACTGATATATTAATATGAAACATGATATATTCTGACACGATATATTAATATGAAACAAAATTTTTTTGTTAATCAAAGTATTTTAATTTTTTTTTTTTAAAATAGAAACCCACAAGCAATTTTAGCAAATTTTAAAAATGAAAAGTATTTATAAAAAGGAAAAAAGCAGTAAACAGCGTAAACATTCACGCCTCCACTTTTCTTCTGCAGCAGACAGCGGCTGCCTCCCAATTAATTTTTAGCTGAAAAATTTTTTATGTTCTGCCTCCGATGGCATTCGCCTTATTGGCATTTGCCTTATTGGCATCCGCCATAATTGTATTTATAATTGTATTTATAATTGTATATAATTGTATTTATAATTGTATTTATAATTGTATTTATAATTGTATGCAGATGATAACAAGCTGTGATTGCTCCTGTTAGTTCTTTAACATTGATATATTAGTAGAATGGATGTATAAATGGAACATGGATTTCAATATTGATCAATGTAAAATAATTTCGATAAACACTATCAAAACTTTGATTATTACATATTACATTAGATTAAGATCAAATTATTAACATTGAAAGAGATTTAAGAATTTTGATATGAAAGAGATTTAAGAACTTTGATATCAGACAAAATGGACTTCTGAAAAGAAATTAAAAAAAAATGGACCATGCAGATCAGAGCTGCATTTTTTAGAGTAATAACAAAATTAGGTAAAAAATTGTTAAAGGTTTCAATTCTAAAACTTTGTTCTTGGTTTTAAATTATTGGTTTTAATTCTAAAACTTGTGACTCTTTCAAAAAGAAATTGAAATTTTATTGCGCATACATAAGACCACATCTCGAATTCACTGTTTAAGTACGAAATTCTTTCTTTAAATATGCAGAGATGTGTTACCTAAAGTTACCTAAAATTAGCCACCTATTATACAAAAAGTTAATCAAACTAAGTTGATACCTAAAATTAGCCACCATTTATATAAAAAGTTAATCAAACTAAATAACTAAAATCAGCCACATACAAACAGTTAAACAAAATTTAACAAAATTGACTGAAAGAAGAAACTGGTGATTTAATTCAATTTTACTAATTTTTCCATCATATTGAAAACATCAAAGTTTTTTGCATCATTATGTTATCTGGACTAGCCACCAATGCAAGGCAAAATTAATTTAAAGGTAGTTTATGCATTCAACAGCTTAAATGCCAAAGTAAAGAACATTTCTTCACAAATCGAATAGTAAAGCATGGAATAGTCTACCGATACCATCAGAGCATCAGCAGTAAATAATTTCAACCATCAGAGTATCAGCAGTAAATAACTTCAACCATCAGAGTATCAGCAGTAAATAATTTCAACCATCAGAGCATCAGCAGTAAATAATTTCAAGAGCAAAATTAAAAATTTATCATCAAATACTTTTCTGAGTTGCCTTACAACTGAACTTTAGCAAACATTATATAACATTTATTTATTATCTAAATTAATAATTACTGAACTATTTAGTTTTAAATTATTATTAACATGGTGTTTAATCTCAACAGCTTTACTTGTTATAATTATTATCATTATATGTTGCTAAAAAGGAGTTATATATTTATTATGTATAACAATATATTTAATATAATAACAATAATATATATATATATATATATATATATATATATATATATATATATATATATATATATATATATATATATATTATGTTAGTGTATTCTACAAATACTCAGTGTGAGTGCTTAATGTTCTTCCTGACATTCTTCCTGATGAAGCTACTGATAAAGAAACATTATATTGAAGAAAACTAAAAATTAGATAAGTGTTTTTACTAATTTATCTATATCTATATCTATATCTATATCTATATCTATATCTATATCTATATATATATATATATATATATATATATATATATATATATATATATATATATATATATATATATATATATATATAGAGAGAGAGAGAGAGAGATATATATATAGATATATAGATATATATATATATATATACATATATATATATATATATAGATATATATATATATATATATATATATATATATATATATATAGATATATATATATATATATATATATATATATATATATATATATATACATATATATATATATATATATATATATATATATATATATATATATATATATATATATATATATATATATATATATATATATACAAGGCTCGAATTAACACAAAAAAATCTAATTGCAAAAAAAATCATTAAATACCACATTTTTTATTAATTATTGTTTCCTGATCTAGCGTACTATTAAAAATTTAAGTATAGTTAAGTTTTCATTTAATTGGTTTTTAAACTGATGTTTTCATTCAATTTTATTATTCTAATTGTTTTCTAATAAAAAGTGAAGCAAAAAAATTTGCTTCAAAAACAAAAAAATACTTTCAAGAAACAAAATATGATTCAAAATGTTTACGAAATTTACGATTTACAAAAAAATTCAACATTTGTCCTTGTTTCTTCAAATTTTTTCAAAATTTTTCCAATTTTTTTTTCAATTTCAAATTTCAATCACAAAATAATTTTATTAAAGAATTTCTAAACGAAAATTCTTTTGTTCAAATAGATTTCTTTTTAAATAAAATTCCTAAAAACAACTTGAGTATTTGAAAAATGTATAATCTTGATATCGCTTTAAATAAAATAAAAATATAAAAAAAATGGTGTTGCGTTTTTTATATTCTATTTGATTTTTGTTAAAATAATTTTTACTTAGAAGCTTATATTATGTGTTAACAACATATAATATTTAAATAGAAACATTTCTATAGCTAACTTTTGTGACTATATTAAGGAAATTAATATAATTGATAAGTTAATATTTGATAAACTGTAAGTTACTGCGGTAACTTAACTGGTTGTTTTGATTTAGTTTATAAGTAAATTTACTGTGATGTACTTTATCCATTCAGTGAATAAAACTTCAAAAGGTTTAGTAAATCATCACTTCAAAAGTTTCAAGGTCATGAAAAACGTTAAAGCAAAAAACATTACTTCTAAGAATTGCCAAAAAAATATGCTAAATTAGAAAAAAAAAAGTAAATAAACAAACAAAAAAAGTAATCGTGCAAGTGTAAAAAGCAATTGCAATTCGCAATTACTTTTTACACTTTTACATTTTTTTGAACTTTAAAATAGTATTATTGACTTGTTGTCATGTTTATTATTTTCAAAAATCTAAATCTAAAATACCTTAGATAAATCATTGTATCGCATATTGCAACAGTCACAATATCCACATTTTTTAGATCGGCACTTATAAGATTCTTTACTCTTGCTTTGTTCTGTAAAATGCACTTTTACAGCTTTTATATCACTAAACAAAAAAAAATCATCATAAAAACAAATAATCACAAAAACAATGTTTTATGAAATAAAGACATTTCTAACTTCTTAGCTTTTGGTTTTCTTAGAACTCTTGAATTTATTAATGTTCTAAATTTAGTATGAAACAAATTAGTCTTGGGAGTAAAAAAAATTAATTCTCTAGCCACTGCCACAATTAACTTCTGAAATAACCAAGGATCATTAGCCGCCAACACACTTTTTATGTGGTAACTTTTAATGGAGAAGGTTTTGTTTTCAAAACTTGTCTCTGCCACAAAAAACAAATATTTTATCAACTTTAACTTCTTGATTTAAAGATTTTCTTTTTATCAAAATTTGATTTTGATAAAAATTCGATTTGGCTTCAACTTTCAGTTATTAATAAAGCTCCACACAAAATCCTCTGAGGGTTACACATAATTCCACATAAAATCCTCTAAGGGTTACTAGGGAGGAAGGATTATAAAAACAATGTTTGTATTATAACTTATAGTGAAATCAAAATTCTGGTTAGAAAGTTACAAATAGTTACATATTTTTCACTTTTTAAAAGTTAATTAATAAAAGACATTTTTTTATAAAAGTTTTTTTTTCAAAGTTAAATTAATAAAAGGCATTTCTTTATAAAAGTTTTCTTTTTTCATTGTTTATTATTTGATTTATTTTTATATTTAATATAAAGTATTGAAGTGTTTTATGTAAAGCCAATTGATTAAAGTAATTAAGTGTTCTATATAAAGCCAATTGAATAAAGTATTTGAGTATCCCTTAGTAACCCCTTATTCAAGAATGTTTATGAAAATGTTTGGTTACAAAATGATAGGTTCAAAAAGGTTTTATACAAAAGATCAATTTTGCGTCTTTAAAAATAATGATGATGCACTCACTTTTCTTAAATGAATAAACAATACCCTAACCAAAAATTTACATAAGTAGAAATAACTGATCAGAAATTGAACTTTATTATTATAATTAATTTTGTAATAATAAATTAAACATTTAAATGTTTTGTAAACATGCACAAATCTTTTATCTTAATTTACTAATATCAATTATAAATTATAGGGTTTTAAAAAGAGTTGTTTCAAAAATAACAGTTTCTTAAAAACAAAAAGAATAAAAAAATCCATAAAAAAAAATTAATAGAATTAACAAGTTGCAAGAAAAATCTATATTAAATATATAAAAAAATATTACAATTAAAGAAAATAGTATATATATATATATAAATATAATAACAATACACTCATATATATTATAAGGTATAAGTTTAAATTTTAGCAATAAAATTTCTTTCAATCATTATTAATTTCTTTATAATAATTTAATATAACTAGTAATAAAATTTTATTAAGTACCTTTCAAGTTCTGCAGTTAACAGTCCTGGATCAGGTTTTTCAGATACTTCTAGCTGCTTTGTATTTGGCAATTCAAAAGGACATTGATAAAGATATGTTTTATAATAAATTTTAGGCCATTGCTTCATTTGATAAACTAGCGGGCGAAAACATCTATGTGATATTTGTAAAAATTTCTAACCTTTTTACATTTAAATACACACACGCACGTACACACACACACACACACACACACACACACACACACACACACACACACACACACACACACACACATATATATATATATATATATATATATATATATATATATATATATATATATGTATAAATAAGAAAACATCAAATAATACAAAAAATATCAAATAATATTTTTAATACCAGTAATACAAGAAATTTTAGATCACAATAATTAGGAAAAAATTGGGAAAAAAATTCAATCTAAGATCCTACTTCTTGTTAATTAAAATTAAGTATGATAGTATATAATAAAGTAATCACATCCCAACTCAGATGTATGGTCTAAAGCTCACAAACATGAAAAAAATCCTATCTTATGAGAATAGTTATACCAACTATTGGGACTCCTAATTATAGAACATGTAACTAATTAGTAGAGAAAATTCAACCTGTCTTAAATAAAAATAAATCATACTTGAAAACTTTTAATTTTATTAGCTAATTCATGAGATATTGACAAAAACAAGATTCAAATTTCATTTGATGTCGAGGAGAAGGGGGCAGCTTTGAAAAAATGTGTTTATGAAGTGTGCATATATTTAAATTAAGTAAAAAAAAATTACATAGTAAAGACAACACTTATCTTTGATGAACTACAGGACAAAAAAAGTATAAATTAAAAGTAAATTCTAAACATTTTGATAAAAAGACTTTCCCAAACACATTTTTACAAAATGTTAAACATGCTATTTAGCGTTTAGAACATTGCTTTTTAAATAATATTTTTTTCTCTGAAAAATAAGCATTTAATTTTTTAACCCCATTGGGGCAGTTTTGAAAACGTAAATGGCCACCTTTGATTCTTATTTTAAAGGTTTTTGAAATTTTACCTTAATCCTGGCACAAAAAAATCCAAACGGTTTAACTAATCTATACAAATAAGACTATTATGATGCACACTATTACAACTCTTGGAATTAGAATCAGCATTCAGCAAACTGACTTAACTGCCAACCTAACAGTGTTTTTATGATAACCTTTTTGTGTCAAATTTTTTTTTGCCGACCTAATGCCAACCTCTACTGTTAGAGTTTGAGGTCAAAAATAAATTTCTGACCTCAAACTCTAACAGTTTGAGGTCAGAAATTTATTGCCGTCCTCATTTTTCCTAAATCCAAAGGTTGCTTTTATGATGTTACGGCTTCTTACATAACTAAAAAGATAAGAGGATTTATGTCATCAGAAAAAAAATAGTGAATACCTCACCATATAAGAAGTCGTAAAGCAGCATGATAAGCCACTGTGTTACGGCTAAGCCACTTTGTTACTTTAATGCAGTGGCTTAGCAGCATGCTAAGCCACTGCATTAAAAGTATAATATGTGGCAATGGAAATTCGTATGTAGTAAAAAAATAAACATGTTCTAAGAAAAAAAAAATACTTAAATCTGAATTATTTTTATATATTAGTAATGTTTCAAAACTGCCCTATGCAAATTCAAAGCTACCCCAGGTTGGTTTTAGGTTTGGTACCCCAGGGTTGGGGCAGATCTGATTAGTTTGGTGCTGTGAAATGAGACTTTATTTTCATAAATAATTCACCAAGCATAATAAATGAGAAACAAGACAATTTATAGAACTTTGTTGACAGTTGTTATTTCTTGTAGAACAAAGAGATTCATGAATTAAAGAACTCCAGTTCTATAGTGATAGATATTTGTGGTCGTCCTAGCAGAATCTTTTCTACAATATCATGAAGACAACACTTTCAAATTAAATCTTCTTCTTGGTTTAAAAAACTAAACCTCAAAATATTCTCATAAAGAACAAAAAATTCAATCAGACTTTGAAAACCTCCTTGCTGTATTGCTTCTGTGGATACCATCACTATCCCAAAAATTTTGAAATATACTACAATAAATTGCTAACATCTAAAAAAAAATCTAAATTGCTAATCAATAGTCAACCCAGAACTTAATTAATTGAATGTAAATGCACAAAAAGATATGTAAGCAAAACAAAACAACAAATTAGAACTTGAACTCAGCAGCATCTAAAAAGTATAAATGAGGGGAAAAACTAGTCTGGAGCAACCACCCACAGTAAGTTTTGCTCAGAAGAAATGAAATGAGAGAATGTTAAACTCTTAAAATGGAAGTACAAAAATTCAACTGAAAAGTGTGTGAAGCTCTTGAAATACAGAGGGGTCAATATTGCCTTTAAATAATTTAAAAAAATTTAAATTGCAAAATTTGTCTTGACAATGTGCATTATGTTAAAAATTTTTTCTGTTTTTTACATTTTTGTGTAAAAAAGAAAGAAGCCATTCAACTGCTAATGTTAGTAAATTTTTTCTTAATCTTAAAAAATCTTATCTTATTCTTATCTCGATCTTAAAAAAAATTGAGGTCGGCAAATTATTGCTAAATTCATTTTTCTAAATTTTGAGGGTTGTATATATACTGATTTTTAGAGATCACTATTTGACTTTTTTTGGAGATCATCATTTGAGTAAATAAAAAAGCATATAAACTGCATGATGTATTTTTTTTTTTTACTTTTTGATCTTATTTCTCACTTTTTAAAACTTTATTGAATCCATTAATAAATTATAGTAGTTTTAATTTAAGAAATAGTTGAAAAAATTGACAACTTATATAGGGTTATTTCTATATAAATACTTTGAACAAGATTCAAACCATAAATAAAAACTGCTTAAAAAAATAATCACTCATTATTAAATAATTTTTATTAATTATTAAATAAACACTACATTATTCACTCATTATTAAATAATATTATCTACAAAACACATCGAGTAAAATCAAATTATCAGATTTTTTTGGTAATGAATATTTTGCTCAGTGCTTACTAAAAAAAGTCTTGCTTTTTTTTTAAAACACTTTATTTTTGATTCTTAAATAATTATACTTATTTTAGATCTTATTAACCAAAATCATTGATTTTCATAAAATCATTGATTTTCATAAATAAAATCTAAAATGATTTGTAATATATAAATCCAGTCCTTAAACATTCTGTAAGAATTAAAATTTTCCAGTTTTCACAATTAATGAAGCTTACTTTTGACCTATACCTATATAAGTTAGGAGTTGAAGAGCTTCAGACAAAATATTCTTGTCAGCTATGGAGAAACAAAGATTTGAATCAAGCTGAGGACTAAGAAGGCAAAATGAAAAATGAAAAATTTTTTTATAGCAAAAAATCTTTCATGAGCTCCAATCTTTTTGAAATAAAAGCATGTGGCAAATCTACATAAATTAACAACCAGGAGGCAAGTACTGTTTTTTTTTAAAATTTCAATCTCATTATTAATCTTGGAGTTCATTATTTTAAATGTCGTATTTTAATTTTTAAAGAATATTTTATTTTTAAGACAGCTTTACTTGTTCTTTTAAAATTTAACAATTTTTGACTTTTTCTTTGCAACAATTAAAAATCTACTTTTCACTTTTGATCAAAATTCACTTTCTAAAGCTTCCGTTATTTTATTGCAAATCTTTTTTTAATGTTTTTTTTTTCAGTACAAAAATAGACAGGACAGCATATAACATATATATAAGGATAAAAACTTTCAAGTAAATACTCAGCTCAGATCAAGGTACTCATACATCATACTCAGATACATACTCATACTCAGATACATCAAGGTATTTTTTTTTTAATAATAACGTATTTTATATAAAAAATACCTTTTTATTGCTTCCTTATCCTCAAGCTTTTGATGGTTTTTAGATAAGAAAAACATTTTTTGATCTTGTTTGATACATAAACCTTAACTATTTTTTTAAACAGTCTATAGTAAACATATAGACCATATAGATAGTTATAGACAAAATTTTTATCACATGGCATTCTCTAAGTGACTTCTATATGTCATATATTAAATGTTATATATTGAGTTGTTTACAATAACAATCAAGTAAAATACGATTGTATAAAAAAATGTTTTATTAAAGTAAGTGTTGTTAACAATTGACAAAAATTCTTGCGTTTTCCTCTATGGACTCATCACAAAGAAAGACACCCGAAAGCAAACAATAACCTTTAAAAATAAAAAATATATGTATACTTAATGTTACCTAGACTTGTCTTCCAACTTGAAAAAAGTTTCCTTTAATCTTGTCACTAAAGAAAATTTAATTATTAGATAAAGCTATCAGTTTATACATTATTCAGCTGATTATTTTAACGAATGAACATTAGTAACGATATGATCAGTGAATATTGAACCCAGCACCATTTATCATTATTTGTGTTTTAAAATAAAAGAAGTAATTAAACATAAATATTTACTAAATAATAAAGACAATAGAAAAAAGAAACAATTTAAGTTTTAATAAGAACATACTTTAGATTTAATGTGAACAACCACCAAACCGAGTTTCAAAAAAAAAAAAAAAAAAAAAAAAAAAAAAAACAGTAACAAACCTTGATTATCTGTTGCGCTCTTTTTAAATCGACTAGAAGAGAGCTAAGAGCAATCAAAATTTCTTAATTTAAACAGATTTAAAAACTTAAAATATTAACACTAACCAAAAAATAAAAAAAAGTTTAAACAACAATATAAAAAATCCTTTGGTTTTTTTTTTTTTAATTTTCACTTTGTTGTTGTTGTTGTTGTTGTAATGCGCTGTTCATAGTTAAATTTTCAATTTGATTACTTATCAGTAATGTTTCAATAATAATATTTTAATTCAGTTCAATGTGTTTTATTTTATTCTCATCTTAATGTTTTCTGTAAAACTAAATTTAATTTATCAATACAACTTTGTGTAAAACACTAAAGACTTATAAAGACATACTAGATACAGGATTTAAAATGTCATTTTTCAAGACATTTTAATGTTATATTTAAGTTGTGTACTTAAATTATACTAGTTTACTTAAGTTTACATTAACTAGAAAAACTACATATTAAAAAAATATACATAATAAAACTTATAATTATAACTATATTTGGAAAGCAATTAATATAAAGCATAATCTATTTAAAAAAATTTCAATGCAATATTTTAAAATTTACGTAGTTTTAAATAAAATGCGTTAAATGAATTATTAATTGCAATAATAATAGTTATGAACTCAACTTGTTTTTTTGCGCAGCGGCATTGTTCTTCAAGGTTAGTGTAGTTAGTGTAGGTGTAGTGATAAGGCAAATTTAGCCTGGGTCATCCAGATTTTATTTATATAACACGTCATTGTATTCTTTTTTGTTAATGACAAATACAAAAAAAAAAAAAAAAAGGTTCATGTTTTAGAAGTAAAAAGTTGAGAGAGGGTTGTAGCCGCAATAAAGTAGCTTCCTCAACTGAAGTGGCCTTCTCAGCCTTAGGGAACTATTAAAAAAAAATTTATATGGAGTTATTAACCATATAATTTTATCAGCAATATTATAAATAATCTATTTGCCCCATGAAAAGTTATAAAAACTTGTTCAATAAAGTCTATGAAAAAGTGTTCAATAAAATCCATGAAAAATTGTGTTGAATAAAATAGATTGTATAAAATTGGTTTAGGACTTTTAACATTTCAGATACTCGAAAAATGAAATTAATTCTTGACCGCAAAAATGAAATCTATTTTTGACCACAACAGATCTATCCTCCCCCCCCCCTTTCTTCTTAAAACAAAATATTACAAAAAAAAAATTATATTGTAAACAAAATAATCAAGTTTAATTTAGAAAAAGTGAACTGTTTCATATAAATATTTTCTCTACAATATTAATTTTTGGTTAATTATTTAGGAAATTTGATTATTAAAAAAGCACTGTGAAAATTACCATTTTGTGTGATTTTTTGCTATCTTTTTCTTTTTTTGATTTTCTTAAATAGCATTGTGTAAAATCTAAAAAAAAAAGCTGTGTAAAAAAACTGAAAATAAACATCACTACAGTGTGTAGTGTAGTTATGTTTATAAAGTTTTAAAAAACACCTTCAATGGATATCACTTGCACTCCTAGCTGAATTGCTTTTCCAATGATATCATTGGATCCATAACTATGTTTCTATAAAAAAATAAAACTTTCTTTTAATTATGGTTCAAAAAAGTTGTAAAAAGAAAATCAAAACAACATAAATGCAACAACATTTTTAAAAAAATATATATTTTTTAGCTTGAATTATAAAAAAGTTTAAAAAATTAATAAATTAATATTATTTGTGAAAAACAATTAAACAATCTGTATTTGAATATTTTTAAATTTTCTAAAATTTTTTTTTTTTAATCGAAAATGTGTCAATCTTTTTTTTTAAATTAACTCTTTAACAGTCCATGCCGTATTATTATCCAAACTTAAAGTGGTTTCCAAATTTTCATGCTGCAATTCTACGCAAACTAAAAGTAATTTACAAATGTCCGTGCCATAATATTATCGTTTTATGCATCTTCTTTTTCATATTTTCATCTTGTTCATCAGCAATTATACGTCTACTTGTCACAAAATTTATTACTAAATAATTACAGAGCTTTTGTTTCAATAATTCACTTTTAAACATGTTCAATTTAACTTTAAATATGACAAATAACTTTCAGTGCAAAAATAATTATCAAAAAGTAAATATTTACTTACAAAAAGATAGAAAATTATATATTTGATGAATCAATAATGAAAAGATATATTTGATGAATGATTATTAAAAATGATAGTAAAGGATTAATGATCAAAGAAGGTGTACGATATGTTACAAACACAATATTCAATAAAAAGATTTAAGATATAAATGTATAGAATTTGATGTAGGACTTTGTGCAGCTCCATTCTTTTCCAATTATCATAAAAAAGTGAATATTAGTGAATAAATTTTCAAAATTTTGTGTTTATGTAGTATGATTTATATATTCTTAAACTTATAGTAATAGTAATAGTAATATATTTAAATAAGTCTTTATAGATTACATGACAAATAAATAAAAAAAACAATCCAATAAACAGATTAAAAAACAAAAGCATTTTTTTTTTTTAATTATTATTATTATTATTATTATTATTTTTATTTATTATTATTATTTTTTTTTTTTTTAATTTTATTTTATTTTATTTTATTTTTTTTTTCTTATTTTTTTATTTTTTTTTTGGTTTTATTTAATTACAGTTTACGTTTATGACAAATGTACCTAAAAAGTACATATTTGTATATGTACAAAAATGTACCTAAAAGTACATATTTGTAGCTGCTAAAGCACAAATTAATTAAATTAAACGTGCAGCTCATCTTCAGTAAAAGATGCACTGTTTGCAGCTGAGGAAAATACTTGTCAATTCTACTTTTGAATGCGTTAATTGATGGAGCCTTTTTGCATGACAACGATAAATAATTCCAATCATTCACAATACAATTTGTAAAGAAATTATGTAGAGCATTATTGTAAGTGAAACCATGCATTAGTATGTTGGATGGTGATCTGCGAAGAGGTGGATTATGCCAATTAATAATTTCAAAACCGTTTTCAAGTTTAAACTGTTGGATCAAGTCGCCGCGTTGCCTGCGAGTTTCCAAAGAAGTAAAACTGAGACGCCGACACCTTTCAGCATAAGGTAAACTTGTTAAATCATGAGAAATTTTTGTTGCTTTGTGCTGAATTTTTTCAATTTCTTTGATGTCGCTCTTTAAGTAAAGACACCATACCGGAACAGCAAATTCCAGGTGCGGCCTAACATATGTAGTATATAGTTTACCCCAAAGCCTAATATCTCTTGATCTAAATTTTTTTTTTAGTAGGCTAAGTATCATATTTGCTCTACGTGTCGCAACCTGTATGTGTTGAATTCATTTTAGTCGTTAGATAAATAGATATCCAGGTCTCTTTCAATATCCGTTGCCGCTATAATAAGAGATGTATTACCATCATTCATTACATACTCATTATTTATATTTCCATGACCAAGGTGCATAACTTTACACTTTGCAACATTTAATTCCATAAGCCATTCTTTTGACCACTCTGAGATAATGTTTAAATCAATTTGAAGAATCAGACAATCAGCATCGTGAAACTCAGGTCTTATTTCTTGCAACAGTTTAGTGTCATCAGCATAGATTTTATGAACTGATTTTAAATTATACGTTAAGTCATTTATGTAGATAATGAATAATGTTGGACCAAGTACAGACCCTTGTGGAACTCAGCTTAAAACATCGGTCCAGTCGCTAAAGTGATTACTTAAAACTGTTCATTATTTTCTGCTAGTCAAAAATGACTCAATCCATTTGCCAACATTACCATTGATCCCATATGCCTTCAATTTATGTAGTAGTCTACGATGAGAAACTTTATCAAACGCTTTTGCAAAGTCCAAAAATGCAATATCGACAAAATTTCTTTTGCTTAACGCTTTTGTAATGTAGTCGACACTTTCCAATAAGTTAGACGTGCATCCCTTTTTGGACATTAATCCATGTTGATTGTTTGAGATGCAGCTCGTTTTTTCAAGATATTTAGTTATCTGTTCCTTGAGAATCTTTTTCATTACTTTACATGGAACTGAAGTGATAGACACTGGTCTGTAATTAGCAGCATCAAGACGACTTTTTTAAACAACGGTGTAACATGTGACTGCTTCCAGGCTGAAGGTGTTGAGCCTTCAGACAGTGCTTTATTGAAAATTAATGTTAGAGGGTAAGTCATTTGAGCTGCACATTCTTTAAGTACCTTTGGACTAATATTATCAACACCAATACATTTGTTCAGGTTCAACCATTCAAATAGGCTAGCGTTGCTTCAAAACTTATTACTACATCGCCTAAGTCTTCTTGATTATGTCTTCTCTCAAACTTGAATAATAATATTTTGTAGTGTTTAATAATTTTAAAAATAGTAAAAAACATTTTTTTATTCTATTAGAAAAAAAACAGGGTGATTTTACTACTTCAAAAAAAACTGAACTATTACCATATTAAAAACAACAACACGGGACTGTTAAAGGGTTAACAAATTTCAAAACTAAAATAATTTAATTATAAACCAGAAAAATCATTTTAAAAAATTATTTTATTTTTATTAACTTTCCACAATCATTTTTTAACTCCCTGATTTTTTAACAAACCATACTATTTTGTTATTTGTATTAATAAAGTAATTATGTATCATTTTTCATTTAGATTAATAATTTTCCTGACAATTTTACAACTAAAAAAGTTAAAAAATTTTCCCTAAAAGAAAAAAAAAAAAAAAACTTTTACTGTAGGTAACACTTTGTTTAGAGCCATCTTTCCTCGAGTGATAGATATCTTTAAAAGAAATAAATACAATAGACTAATATATAACTTATTTATTTCACATATATTACACTTATTTATTTCATATCTCACGTGTAATAAAAGTTAATGAACAATGTAATATAGAATTATTAATAAAAAAATTTAAAGATGTTATAAAATAAAAAAAAATATAGTAAAAAATTAAACCTTTTATAAATAGCAAATTTAATTTTTGAATGAAAAAAATTCCAAGACGGTTCCACAATCATAATAACAATAAAATTAAAAATCAAAACTTACATTGCTGTTCTTCAATTTCACAGCATCATTGCTAAAATGTTTACAAACAAAAAATTGCTAAAATATTTACAAACATTTTTGAGATAGTAAAACATTTTTACAACTTTAAAAATAGAGTGATAAAATACCTGAGTTGAGGAGAGTCTGAACTAAATGGTGAAGGTTGCTGTAAGATTGCACGTTTGCTTGAAATACTAAAGAAAATTTTAATTATAAAAATTTTTAACAAAATTACTAGAAAATAGAAAGTTAATAAAACAGAAACTGAAAGATTTTTTCTTTTTAATTTCTGTTTTAATCTTGTTTTTATGAAAATATTAAATGTTCACAACACAAATCATATGACCAATCAATAGCTTAAAATAAAACAGATTGTAACTAGTTCCTCTTTTAACTTTCAAGAATTTTTTCAAGTGCAATAATTGAGTTCGTTTGTTTTGAGAGTAGCATGAGGAGGTTTCTTGTTTTAACTTGCAAGTAAACTGAGTATTATCTAAAAAAAGAATTTTT
Source organism: Hydra vulgaris (assembly GCF_022113875.1). NCBI lineage: Eukaryota > Metazoa > Cnidaria > Hydrozoa > Anthoathecata > Hydridae > Hydra > Hydra vulgaris. The sequence goes on along the minus strand of NC_061162.1, from coordinate 52,272,311 downwards.
TTTCAAATATTTATTCACTTACACTTGCATCAAGCTGGGCCGATTAGATATTGGGGTATTTCCAACAAACTTAGGGCTACCAATGTTTCCCGTTGTTTGACTGGTTATAACAACTTTAATATCTTTGCTTAAAAACTCTTCAACTTCCTTAAAAATAAAAAAATAATAAAAAATAAACAACTGCTTGTAAAAGTATACTTTTGTATATATTAAGAGAAGGAAAAGTATGCCAAAAACCAAGTAAAAAGAAAAGGAGTAAACATTTTTTTACTAATAACATAGAATGCAATATCAGGCAAAAACACATACTCCTCCAAGGCTTAAAATCTGACGACGAATTTCAGTTGACTTAGCTTGAGCAACATCTAAATAAAACTTGTAACCAGACAGCAAATTCTTCCATTTTTCTTCCTTTATAACACGCTGTGTATTTTCTTGTACTAGCAAATTAAAGAATTTATATTTTTTTATACAATTATAAACAAGATATTAATTTAATTACTAAAAATAACATGTATAACATAAAAAATGTATATTTAATAATTTATGAAATAAATTTATAAGAAGCAAAGAAAAACTAATGAGGCATTAAAAATATCTTCGAACATTCAATTTGTGAAAGAAGTTATATACAGCAACTAACTGTAAATTTGAGAGAAAAAACAAACTTTTAAAATGCTTAAATACTAAATTGGCATTTTTATATTTAAAACCACCACTTATAAATAAAAGGTTTCTAAACATGCTGCAAATTTTGATACAGGGCATAACAAACTTCATCTAGTAAACACATCTCCTTATTTAAACAGCATATTGGTATAACTTTGCAAATGGTTTATGAACTATCATCACTAGACTTTTACAATTTGGTTAAAATAAGTTATATACTACTATTAGAAGTATGAGCAAAAAATTCTTAATACCTTCATTTTTGTTAAATATAAACACATTTTTACTATATGTTTATTACGTCTTATTAAAAGTAAGTATAATCAGAGATATATAAAATCATGATCTTTATTTTATACTTATGTCTTAATAATTTATATGGGTTTTGAATACAACAAAACCAAACATATTTTGTGCTTCATTATCTAATAATATTTTTATATTCTTAAAAATTCAACTCAAAAAGAAGTATTAAACAAATATTGTTCAATAAGCATGGAGCAGGTGTATATAAACAATATAGTAATATTATAATAGTATTAGATTGCTTTCCAAGCTATTAAGTAGTACTAAGTTGAATTCCTACCAATTACTTGAATAGTATCACCCTTAACTTGCATAACTGTAACTCGTTTTTAAATTGAACATTTTTGCATTTATCTTAATTTCATATCTTTCTATTTTTGAAAAAATAAGTTAAAAAAACAAACAAAACAGTTTGGCAATTTTTGCTCTTTAAGACTCAAAGTGTTAGAAATCAGTGCTTTTCAAGCCTGCATGACTTTTTGCCAGTGTGTGCAACTAAACACTAATAATTTTTAGAGAAAAATTTTATTTTGAAAGAACTCTCCTTCATAATTACCTATAAAACATAAATAAATCAGTCATATTTTGAACATTAGAATAGAATTTATATAATTTATTACATTTTTTAGATTTTAATTTCATTTTTGCTTTTGATTACATTTTCTAGGACTTCTTCTTAACTTTTAGTTCTTAAATTTTTTTAAAATTTTAGTTCTTAAAAACACTCCTTACATAGTTACATAACAAAACACAAACAAATTTGCTATATTTAACATAAATACAAAACTTATAAGTTTTTATTACATTTTCGAGGACTTCTTCTTAACTTTTCACTTCTTCCAACTTTAAAAGCAATTGAAGGAACATCCAATCGTCTTGATGTTAAGTTACGCATTTTCTTATGCATGTGTTTTTCAATACATATTGAGGTAAGCTTGAGAAGAAAAAAAACGAAATAATATATATATATATATATATATATATATATATATATATATATATATATATATATATATATATTTATGTATACATATATATACATATATATATATGTATATATGTATACATATATGTATATATATATATATATATATATATGTATATATGTATACATATATATGTATGTATGTATACATATATGTATATATCTATACATATATATATATATATATATATATATATATATATATATATATATATATATATATATATATATATATATATATATATATATATATATATATATATATATATATATATATTCTTAAAATATAGTATTTTTCTAATAAAATGTGGCTCTATGAAATCAGCAATGCTATATCAAACAACAGTATCAAACAAAGATAATTTTTTATCTATATACACTTTAACTTATGTTTAAAATGAAAATAAAGAGCTTAGTTTCAGAAGATTTTTTAAGAAGTTTCTTTATTTTTGATCATTTGTGATAAAAAAAAAAAACAATTTTATAAGAATTTTGATAATTTGTTGTATTGATAACATTGTGTTATGCCATTGGCAATACTACTCAAGCAGTGGAAGAGGAGCCACCAATAAAAAAGTTTACTGATTTTATCTATATAAATTATAAAGTGATTGTAATTATAAAGGCAAAGTTGTTCAACTGTTATTGAGTTTAAATAATAATAATAATAAATAATAACAATAATATTTTTATAAAAATGATTTTTACTAATTATCAAAGTGAAGAAACTTTACTACTAAAACTAATCTCTTTGTTTTCATTTTTAACATAAAATAAGATGCAAATGGATAACAAGTTGTTTTTATTTGATACTGTTTTTATTTTTAAAAATTTTACACAAAATTCGGCGTAACGTTAACTTTTTAAAAGTTCCCACTATTTTTTTTTTTTTAATCACAAAGGTTCATTTTGTTTATAATTTTCGGCGATTATTTCCAACTGTTAAATTTGCTGACTTAAAGCTGTTGGGGAGATTGAATTGGATCTGTTCCGATAAATAATTATATAAACCGTTGCATAGAATAGTTAAAAATAATATACTTCAGTATGAGTATTGATGTGTTTGATGACGTCATAGTGTGTTGGTGATGTTAATATAAATCGAATAGATTTAAAAAAAAAAAAAATTGAATTGAACATTTCTTGCATTAAAATTGTAGAAAATAAAATCAGAGTGGGGTGTTCTTGTTGATAATTAGCCCTTGTTCTAATATAGTTTTTTTTTTAAGTATATATTGTGTTTGCATCTTTACCATGCAAGCGATCATAGGTGGTATCACCGAATCCCAATCCAGCCCAACGATCGCCAAGCAGTTATAGTTGGGTGTTCCTACGCCAGAGGTTATGCAGCACTATTCCTTTTTTTTTTTTTTTTTTTTTTTTGAATATACATAGACTGCAATCACACACACACCCATACTAACAGCACATATACACCCATAAATATACCAATATACATACATAAATACATACAATTTTTAGAAAACCGTGTTATAAAAACCGTAATAAAATTTTTTTGTTTTTTGTTTTTTCAAATACTAAATAAAAGATAAAATAAACCTGAAAATTTATACATACTAGCAATATATAATATAAAGCAATATACGATACGAACTCAAATAATAAATATTTATACATATATTCATAGCTATCAGTTTCAGTACAATCTCAATGTAACTATATACTTAGGTAAACTTAGTTTTAATAATAGGTAGACAAACCCATAACACTAGTAATATAGAAAAACGTTCTCCATAGAAAGAATTAGATTTTTAAGCTTAGTTTTGAAAATAGAAAAAGAGGAAGGTAGATCAAAATTTTGCAAAATAACTTTATTCCAAAGATTAGGTGCACGATAATCAATACAAAGCTGATTAAACTTGATTTAGCAAATCATTATTTCTCAGTGCATACTTATTGTCTGGTTTCAAAGGTAAAAATATTTTTAAAAACGTCAGGAGATAAGTTATTTTCAAAAACATAGAGTATTATATAAATTCACTTCGTAAATATTAAGTAAATATTAAGATTGCTCTTATAATAGACCTCTCAGATGAGACAAGCCCCTATAAAATCTCTTGCTTATAAAACAATTGTTAAACTTTCAAAGAAAAAAAAATCCTTAATATTTTTTAGTAAATCAGTATTTGAAAAGACTACTTTTGAAATTGTAAATATTAAAAACAACTAATTTTGTTGCGTGAAATAATATTTTCTAACACTTTAACGCGTTTTCTTGTAATTTGCATAATTAATAGGAGAATTGAAAATTAATTTACTTTTCAAACTGCAAAATAATAGTACACTCTAAACGGGTTAAAACGGGGTCCGGGGTCCGTTTCATCCGTACTGTTATTAAAATTTTATATCTAAATTTTGATAAGCAATTTTCGAATAGTATTTTTAGCAAAATGTTAATAAGCAGTATTGTAAAGATAGTCACAGAAAAATAAGTTAACTAAAAAAATTAAAAAATAATAAAAACTTTAGTACTAATGACAACCGCGAAGACTATTTTCGATTTTGCTACAATACTTTCTTTCGCTCAGTAACGCGAGAGGTATAGACACATTTTGTGTCAATAGAATTTACTCCGAGTCAGTTTTTAATATGATTAATGAGCAGATGATTGCTTATTATCAACATATTTGTAACTGTCAATTCTCTTAATCGCTTAATTAATTCCAACTGCACTCGTGTTTTCTTAGTCGATTTCGTAACATTCCTGAAAACAAGCAGCTTATACGAGTTTCCATTGCAGCTTGCTATTTGGGTTCATCAATTAAGACAACCCAATCCACCTCTAAAATTATCCTGGATTTTATTATTTAAAAATCTTTGAAAGTCTTTTTCTTGTTATACGATAAAATGTATATGTAAATAATAATGTAGTAATAACAGTAATAGTAATATATTTAAATAAGTCTTTTAAGATAACACGAAAAATAATTAAAAAAAACGAAACCAAAAAGTTAAACAAAAATTTATGGTTTGTAAAATATAAACTTTGAGTAAAAACAAAAAGTATATGTTATTTCATAGCAAGTTAGTTGATATCAAAATTGAGAAAAAGAAAAAAAAGATTGCTTTCATTTAATTAAAGTTTACGTTTATAACTCGTTTATAAATCGTTACGTTTATAAATCATTTCTTGAAAGTCTATATTTGTAGCTGCTAAAAAACGAATTGAATAATGAACGTGCAGTTTCAGTAAAAAATGTAGTTTGCAGCTGTAGAAAAAAAATACTCAACAACTCTAATCTTAAATGCATTAACTGACGGAGCCATTTTTGCAAGCAAACGTCAAGTTATTGGATCAAGTCGCCACGTCTCCTGCGAGTTTCCAAAGTAGTAAATTGAGACACCAATACCTTTCAGCATAAGGAGACCCTATTAAATTATGAGGTACATTTGTTGCTATATGCTGAACTTTTTCAATTTCTTTGATGTCATATTTTAAATAAGGACATCATACCGGAACAGCGAATTCCAGATGCGGCATAACATACGTAGTGTATAGTTTACTCCAAAGCTTCATCTCTTGATCTAAATGTTTTTTTAAATAGGCCCAGTAGCATATTCGTTTTACGTATTGCAACTTGTATTTGTTGATTCCATTTTCTGTCATGAAATATAAAGATACCCAGGCTTCTCTCAATATTCGTTGTCTCAAGAATAAGGAATGTATTTCAATAATTCACTAAATATTCATTACTATTTCCATAACAAAGGTGCCTTTACATTTTGCAACATTCAATTCCATTAGCCATTCCTTTGACCATTCTGTGACAATGTTTCAATCGTTTTAAAGAATCAAACAATCGACATCGTGAAACTCAGGTTTTATTTCTTGTAACAGTTTAGAGTCGTAAGCATAGATTTTATGAACTGGTTTTATCTTATCCGTCATTTATATAGATGATGAAAAATGTTAGACCACGTACAAATCCTAGTGGAGCTCTGCTCAGAACATCAGTCCAATTGCTAGAGTGTTTATCTAAAACAGTTAAATGACTCAATCTATTTAAGAACATTAGAATTAATCGCATATGCTTTTAATCTATGAAGCAGTCTTCGGTGAGAAACTTAATCAAATGTTTTCGCAAAGTCCAAAAATGTAGTATCAACAAAACTTCTTTTACCAATAGATACATGAACATTCTGTTATACTGTTATTTATTTTGTTTATTTTTTTAATTAATTTTTATTATTAATGTTCTCAGGTAATTATTCCTAATAAGTTGCGGCTTGTCTAAATAATTTTGGTCTGAAACTTAATAAAGAAAAAAACTTGATAAAACTGTCCTGCTACTGCAGAAGGTGCTGCTGTGGAGGCGATAAAAAAAAAAGAAAGGAAATCCCATAGCTAGGAAAATTTTTAAAATTTTATTTTATCAACTGAAAGTCTTTCATGCTATATATATTTATTTTTTTATGTAAATATATAGGCATAATTAAAAAATTTCAAAGTTCATTACACGAAGGGGAGGGGTCTTGAACCCCTCCGAAACAACATAATGACAGTGCACTAAACCACTGAGCTATCGATGATATACATTTAGGAGAAAAAAACCCTAATTATAAATCTTTTATATTATAAACGATTTGAAAAGTTGCTGAAAATTCTGAAAAAAAAAATAGCAAAAAAAAATTAACTTGCGCACCTTCTTCGCGTACGTAGACCTTATAGTAATTTTATAAAGCTTATAAGTTATAAGCTTTATGTATGTAAAAAAGGTGTGCAAGTCTTTTTTTTTAGAAGTTTCAGTAAATTTTCAGAATGAATTATTTTTCTGAAATGTATTTTAGTAAATAAGAAATAACTATAGAAAAGGTTTGGAATAGATACGGAAACATAGTATTTGATGCTATATAAAGATCGTTTACATAGATTAAAAACAGTAGAGGAAATAAAATAAAGCCTCGTAGAAATCCACATGATACCTTGAGTTTTTTTTGCCTGAAAAATGTAATTTAAAGATATAAACTGTTTTCGATAAGTTAATTAACTGGTAAACTATTTTTGGTATTCATGGCATATTCTCCATCATATTTTAGTTTTTCTAGCAAAATCTGATCGTTAACGGAATGCTTTTGACTAGTCTAGATAAGGGATGCATTATATTTATTTTATCTTATTGTTATTATTTTTTTATTTACAGTTTTGCCAATAAAAATAAAATTTAGAGTCGTAACTTATAAAAAATAATTACATGAACAAGGATAGAATTATTCTTGTCACCAAGCCTAAAAAAATGCATCATTTCTAGATAAAATCACTGATCTCAAAATCTAACTATATATTTATATTTTGAGATCAGTGGAAATGTTTTGTTATATTTTGAGATCAGTGGATAAAATATAGTTTAACAATAAAATACAGTTTCAATGTAGTTATCTCTGAATTAATAATATAAAAGAAAAAGTAAATATATCGCATATTTTTTTTTTCGCCTTTAAAATTTATAGTTTCTCTAAGAATAAGATTTAGGAACTGTTTTGTAAAAAAAAAGAAACAAAATTTAATAAAATATTAAAATGAAAAAAATAACATTTAAGAAATGGTTTGAAAAAATAAGAAGATATGATTATATATAAAATACATTTTATTGTTAATTAAATTTATAATTCTTTTTATTACCAATTCAGTAAAAGTAAATAAATAGTGAAAAGTAAAAGTAAAGGGTTAATAAACAACGCAAAAATAAAAATTAATTTCTCAAAAAGAAGATTATCATTTAAATAATAATATATATGTAGATATCTTGATTAATTATGTATTAATAATCTACAGTAATTAATTAACTAATATTATTGATTTCTAATTTAGAAAAGCTTTATTAAAAGAAATTTAATAAATTTTCATGTAACGAAAGTAATTGCTTAAGTTTTGTTTTGAATTTGTTTAGAGAATAAGTTGTTTCAGTTCATTATTTAATATTATATTCCACAACTTTGGTCCTTGGTTTACAATAGAGAATTTATTAGCGGAATAATAAGATTTGGATCGAATATAATTGTATTTTGAAAATCTAGAGTATATGTTATTTATTTTTTTCAAAAATTGAATAAAATGAGATTAGTAATATATTTTATCAAGTTTGAACATGAAAATAAGAACATGATAGAGGTTTAGTCGATATACATTTAGGATATTGAGTTATAAATAGTATTTAAATAGCCCATATATATATGTATCTATATATATATATATATATATATATATATATATATATATATATATATATATATATATATATATATATATATATATATATATATATGTGTGTGTATATATATATATATATATATATATATATATATATATATATATATATATATATATATGTGTGTGTATATATATATATATATATATATATATATATATATATATATATATATATATATATATATATATATATATATATATATATATAAATATATATATATATATTTATGTATATATATATATATATATATATATATATATATATATATATATATATATATATATATATATATATATATGTATATATATATATATATATATATATACACGTATATATATGGGCTGCAGCGAGAGAGAGTGAGGGAGGGCTCAAGGGCAATGCCTCTCCCGCTCTTCCCCCACAAAAACTTTTTGTATCAAGTATATATCAAGCCCAAATTAAACATTTTAGTTAAAAATTGTTGGTGGAGACTTCAGTTTAATTTTCACAAGTTTTTTTATCAATATTTTTGAATAATAAATAATAAAAATCACAAGCGAAAATCCTGAAGTTTATCATAAATTAGGTATTTATTTTTTATTCAAGGAAAATCTACTAATCTAATTTTCAATTTAATTTACGGATATAAAAATCAATACATTAAATTAGAAGCCATAATATAAAAAGTTTCAATAACAAAAGTATTTTCAAAACAACACAAATATAGTGTCAATACGGTATAGTTTGCAAAAAATATTTGTTCCATTTATTTTTATTATCTGCAGCTGATTTTTTTTAGGAATTATTAGGCGATAATAGATGTTCAAAATTTACGATAATTGTTTTGTTTTAATAGTGGACTTTGCATTAAGTGTGGACTTTGCATTTTACATGAATTTTAAATTTATGTTTTTTAAACGTATTTTCATTTAGTTAAATGTATGGAATACTTTATAAAAATAAAATAAAAATGTAATAATATATATATATGTGATAAAATGTAAAATAATATATATGTGTATAAAAATGTATGTGAACTATTTTTAATAATTTAAGTAGCAAGTACGATTGTATAAAGAAAAAAACTTTTTTGAACTTGAATTTACAAAAATAAAACAAAAATAGACACACTAGTATTTTTGATAACATAAAATTGTTATATTTAAAGTTGCGTTGAATAAATATATATGCATCTGATTTTAAAGTAATATATGTATGCTAGAATTTAATAAAATCATATCGATCAAGTCCATGCATGCGGACTTTAGTTCGAGGAAGATGTTAAAATTAAAGAAAAAATTTTTATTTTATGCTAATTTAAAACATAAATAACTTATGAAAATATACAATAATAAAAAATTATTATTATTTCCAATTAAACTCTATACTATAACATTTTTTTTTTTTAAATCTATACAGATGCGCATATAGTTATAAATTAATACACAAATGAAAAAATGTATTTTTGCAAGAAATTATTCATCGATTTTGAACTCTTGGATACGGTTATTGACTCTTTCAAAAAAAAATTAAACCTATATATTTTTGAATAGCCTGGATAATGATGTGTTTAATAATAATAATAATAATAATAATAATAATAATAATAATAATAATAATAATAATAATAATAATAATAATAAAAAAATACAGATTTTTTTTTTTAATTTTGGTCGAAAATCAAGTTTTTCAGACCACTGTGCATTGAGTTAGTTTGTCTTGTTTTTTGTTTACTGTTTCAAATAATATATTAATATCTTTATTGGAATAAAACAAGCTTGTATCATCTGCAAACAAAATTGTATTTAAAATGTTAGAAAATTTATTTAAATTGTTTATATAAACGAGAAACAGAAGTGGTCCTAAAATTGATCATTAGGGAACACCACATTTATTAGTTTCATAATTAGTTTTTCTTTCATCATATACACTGGTTTCTATTAGTCAAATAGCTCTGGAACCAGGACAAGTTAGTATTTTTTATACTATAATTATTGAGTTTCGAAATGATTATATGAATGTTGAATGTGTTTAAAACAAATGTCTATGATCATTTAATTTTCATGTATCTTTACAATTACAATATCTCTCCTATAATTTTTAAAAACAAGTTTGAATTAAATAAAAATGAAAATTATAATCTTAGAGCAAATTTGTTAAACACATATAAACTACCTCGGATAATAAATATTCAGAATATAGTATTTCATATCGAGGCCCTAAAGTATGGAACACCTTTCAAAAAGGATTCAAAGAAACCGTAAATTCGTAAAGTTCATTCAAGTTTATAACAAAGAGTTTTTTAAAACTTGAAAAACGTTTTTGGTTTATGTCACTACTCTACTATTGTTTGTTGCTTAACAATTTTATTAGTGAATTACCCATTTTATTACGATATTTATTACGATATTTAATTAAAATTTTATAACGTATATATTTTATGAAATTTTATTAAGTATTACATATGGTTCTAAGAAAAAATCCCCCAGGAAAAATCCCCCGGGAAAAATCCCCCCGGAAAAAATCCCCCGAAAAAAAATCCCCCGAGAAAAATTCCCCACTGAAAATATCCCCCCCCAAAAATAAATTTTTTTTTTTACTTAAAAATTATCAATATGTAGTTATGTTTATTTCTTTATTTATTTTAAATATTTATATAAAATACTTCATTTTTCATCAAAATATTAAGTTATGCGCTATTCCTCGAAGGTAACGAATGTGAAACCCTAACCCTAACCTTAACCCTGACGAACTGCGAACTTGTAAAATGTAAACTCTTTTGCAAACCATCGTAGTTAATTCAGCGGTATATTTAAGGACTTTCAAAAATTAAATTAAAGGAAATTAAGTGTAACTAGACGAATACTATATGAATATATATATAAATATATATATATATATATATATATATATATATATATATATATATATATATATATATATATATATATATATATATATATATATATATATATATATGTATATATATATATATATATATATATATATATATATATATATATATATATATATATATATATATATATATATATATATATATATATATATATATATATATATATATATATATATATATATATATATATATATATATATATATATATATATATATATATATATATATATATATATATATATATATATATATATATATATATATATATATATATGTATATATATATCGCGACGTTAGAATTATCTTGTGCTATCTCCAATTTTTGAAAAAATTGAGATTTTATTATTTTCGAACATTTTAGCATTGTGTTGTTCTACTTTAATTATATTGAAAAAAAATGAAACTTTTAACACGGTATTGCATGCAATATTGCATTGTTCTATCTCCTTAATGAGCAAACTTGAAAATATTATCTTGTTCTATCTCCAATCAACCAATCATATTACAATTACAAAGTTGTTCGGAATAATTTTATCAGTTTTGTTGTTTTCAAAATGGCAACTGCAAATATTGACCAAGAAATGGAACCTGCCCTAAATCAAAACGAAGGTAGTTTTTCAACTTAATTTGTATTATAATTTTGGAAAAGTAGAATTCGACTTTCGCTTGTGCGATTTTAGATTAAATTTAAAAGTTATTATTTATACATCCTGGATAATAAAAAATTAATATTTTAATCGTTAGAGCTGCTTGGCATTACACCTTCTCGTCGGTCGCCCCATGGTGGGGTTTCTAGGAAACGTAAAGCTGATAGGAGTAGTTGGAAACAAAGTGTAAGAAAAATCCAACGTCAGTCGGGGGTAATTCCACATCAAATCACCCAAATTTTTCAAGATTTTGAACCATAGGTCTCATATTTTCTTTAAACTTCTTTAGCTGTTGCATTTCATATAGAAAAGTTCACATGCAAAATTTTAGCCAAAAATGTTCAGCCGTTCACAAGATATCAAGGTTTTAATATAGACCTGGTTTCCCAAAAATGACCTGGTTTCTATGTCATTTTAAAAAAACGTTTGCTCTAATAAAATGAATAATAATGAAAATAAAAATATGAAAATTAGCATTTATAATGCTTTTCTAATGCAAAATTCAAAAAATGCACTTAGAATGCTGAAATATGAGCAGAATATGCTTTAAAATTAAAAACAAACCTAATTTATATATTCAAACTTAGGGGTCATATATCTCAAAACACCCCCGTCTAGATTTTTTTTTTTTTTTGCTTTTAATATTTTTAGCTACTTATTATCTTACTAGGCACAAAAAACCTAACTGGAAAAACAACTAAAACATATAGAACCATAGTTTCCAAGATACACCACTTTTATGGGTGCCCATAGCAATTTTCTAACGAGGGGGAGGGGTGAGGGAACAACAAAATATTTTTAGTGATGTTCTAATTTAGTTCAATTTACCAAGAATACTTAAAAAAAAAGCATATAGCAAAAGACATGGTGAAAACAACTTTTTTTTATTACAGTTAGAGGGGAAGAGAATAGTGTTTCAATAACACCTGGCATTGCCATATCTCTGTCATTTAAACCATTTAGCCAATAAAACATATCAAACTGCTTTGTATGAACAGTAGTTACTTAGTAGTGATAAGTTGTAGATGAGTTAAAAAATAGAAAGTAGGATTAAATCCACTGAGACATCATTGTTAACTCTTATCAAGCTCCAATTATCCTACAGCCAAAGATTAGGAAATATCTAATACTATATCATTATTTAATATATTTAAAACTAGAGCTTTTTTTTTTACTGAAAACTAAGTAGGAAAGATCTTTTTTTTTTGTATCCTTCGAATTGCTTTTTTCTTACTGCAAAAGCATTCAATACACTTCATTGCAAACTAATTAAAAAATTAAAAGGGTATGGCATCACTTAAAAGCTGCTAAAAATCTTCCTAAAGATAGTACATGTGTAGCAAATTATAGAATTCTGTAAAGAATTAATTTTGGTTAATAGACTTTTTATATATTTAAGGAAGTCTTAATTATATGATAACTTAATTATATGAACTTAACAACTGAAAAAACATCCGGTTTTGTTTTTTTATAAAAACATTTTATAAAAAATAATTGTTATGTTAATATGATATTTTTTTTAATTTTGACAACTATAGTTTGTAAAAGTTTATTAAAAATTAGTTTATAAAAGTTTAGTTTATAAAAGTTCAGATATAGAACAACATTTATTGGTAAGATTATATTTAAATTTTAAAAAATTAATAATTTAAATAATATAATTATTTAAAAACTTCTTTTTTTACAACATTTATTAATATTAATAATATTAAGAACAACATTTATTAAAAATTATATTTATTAAAAAACTTTTTTTACATACAATTAAGTAGAAGAATTTTATTTTTATTTTTAGGAAATACTTTCATACTAAATAATTTATCTTATTAAGATGTGTTCTATTGGGTTAATGACATCAGATGCTTGCGAAGGCCAACAAGATGTTATTGAAACTTTAAGCAATGAAGAAAAAATAATTATATCTTTACGCTGTAATATTGAATTATCAAACTTAGAAATATTATGTGAAAGACATAATACAAAATATTTGAAAATGTATCCTATATGGCAGAAAGCTTGTTGTGATCCATTTAATAGACATACAAAGAAAATCACAAGTATGTAGCTGTAAAATTTAAATATTTCATTAATTTATGTTTTTCAAAAAATAAACGAAAGTTTTGAACTAATGTGCAGACATACTTTATACAATTCAATTACTTTTAGAAAATCTTGGCGTAGTTACAATAAAAGAGCCACAAGTCATGATGAGAAATTGTTTGAATATTCCTCCTGGGAAGAAACTTTGCAAACCTTGTAAACAAAAGATTGCATGAAAAAAAGAACTTACAGAAGAGGAGCAAAGTAAGAGTGAACAAGATGAGGATTTTCTAATATCACCATGCAAAAAAATAAGACAGGAGATCAATAAAGAACTCAAAAATTTTAGTTTATCTCCTCTAAAATCTCATTCAAAATCATTAAAACATATACTGTCAGAAGGAAAGCAAAAAGTTGCATGCATCATTGAAATGGCGTATAACGCTACTAGAAAAATTGAAACTCAATTTTCCTCAAAACTATGTTATGAAACCAATGGGATGAAAAAGAAGGCTGCAAACTTTGATGAAATTATGAGCTTGGTAAAAGAAAAAATTCTATGTTCTGACAAACGAACTATTGTTTAACTTCTAACACTGGCACCCCCAAGTTGGTCAATATTAGAAGTACAAAATAACTTTTCGGTTACAGAATACCAGGCCAAGATGGCTAGAAAAATTTTTAATAAAAAAGGATTGTTAGGTATCTCTCCATTGTATAAGGGTAAAGTCTTACATAAAGAAATAGAAGATTCAGTTAAATTGTTTTATGACTCAAGTGATTTATGTCGAACTATGCCTGGAAAAAAAGATTATGTCAGCATTCAAAAGAACGTCCACAAACAAAAAAAACTGCTTTTGTGTAATTTAAAGGAACTATATGTATTATACAAAGAAAACAATCCAGAAATACAAATAAGTTACTCAAAATTTGCTTCACTTAGACCAAAGTGGTGCATTTTGCCAGGTGCAAGTGGTACACATTCTGTTTGTGTTTGTTCTTATCACCAAAATGCCATTTTGCTAGTGGATGCCTTAAATATTGAACTAACGTATAAGGATTTACTTTTGAAAAATGTTTGCTCAGTAGAAAACAAAGAATGCATGCTTGCACAGTGTGATAATTGTCCTGGTAAAGAACTGCTCACCATGTATTTGTATGAGATTTTTGGAGAATACGAAGATGATTTAGAGATACACTACAAACAATGGCAAACTACTGATCGTGCAACACTATTGAGTTTAACAACAGATGTTCCAACGTTTATTGAACTATTGGTATCTTGTTTTGAAAAGCTACAATCTCATTCTTATATTGCCAAATCTCAATCACAATACCTTAATCAACTAAAAGAAAATATGGATCAATCAAACATTATCATTCTTGGCGACTTTGCTGAAAATTATGCTTTTGTAGTCCAAGATAAAATACAGAGCTATCACTGGAACACCCAACAATGCTCTTTACATCCATTAGTGATATACTATAAAGAAGAAAATGGTGTAGTGAAATATATTCTTACTGTTTTATATCAGACGACATTACACACGATGTAACTTATGTATACAAGATATTTCAACTAATTATACCAATATTAAAAACAAAATTTCTTGATTTATCCAAATTGCATTTATTCACTGATGGTTGTGCAGGACAGTACAAAAATTGTAAAAGCTTTTACAATCTATGCCAACTAGAGACAGAATTTTCCCTCAAAATTGAATGGAACTTTTTTGCCACGTCCCACGGAAAGTCACCATGCGATGGAATTGGTGGTACTGTAAAAAGGTTAACAGCACAAGAAAGTTTAAAACGACCATACAGAAACCAAATTCTCACATCAGAGGCTATGTATAAATTTTGTGTTGAGAAAATTAACGCTGTTAACTTCATTTACATAAAGGGATTGGACTTACAATTGCAACGTGAAAAGCAAAAAGAAAGGTACACTGATGTAACAACTCTACCAGGTACTCGTAGCTTTCATCAATTTATACATCTTGGAGATAATAGGGTTGGGGCGAAGAGGTGTAGTACAGACACTAAATATACAATAATTCACAATCTTAAAAAGAAACATATATTTGAACCTGATACTGTCACTTTAGGAGGTTATGTTGCGGTAGTTTATGATGATAAGTGGTGGATCGGCATTGTAACTGAAATCAACCTAGAAGAATTTGATGCTGAAGTTAAGTTTCTCCACCCAAAAGGTCCATCAATCTATTTTAACTGGCCTGAAAGAGACGACCACTGTTTTATTCCTAACATCAATATATTGAAAAAACTATCTGTTCCACAAGCTTGCTCTAGTTCTGGTAGAAACTATGTGTTTGAAAATGTTGAAATAGAAGAAGTGCAAGTAAAATGGCAACAATATTGTGAACTATTACAAATACAGTCAAAATAACTTGCACATTCGATACCTTTAAAAATCTTGTATATTTAAGTAACTTTGTAAATTAGGAATAATTTATTTTAATTGAATTTATAAATATTTTTTAGGAATTTCTTAAAAAAGTTATACATCTTTAAAATTAAAGTTCTATATGTTTCAGTTTTTTTTTCCAGTTAGATTTTTTGTGCCTAGTAAGATTATAACTAGCTTAAAATATTGAAAGCAAAAAAAAAAAAAATTTGACGGGGGTGTTTTGAGATATTGGGCCCTAAAGTTAGATTATATAAACTAGTTGATTTATTAATTTTTAAGGATGTTCCTCTAACATTTCAGCATTTTAAGTACATTTATTGAATTCAGCATTAAAAAACCATTATAAATGTATATTTTTATATTTTTGCCATTTTTATTTCTTATTTTATTGAGGAAAACAACTTTTCAGAGTGTTATGAAAACCGGGTCATTTTGAGAAACCAGGTCCAAATTAAATTTGCTGTATTTTGTCAACCGCTTGACATTTTTAGCTGAAATTTTGCATGCAATATTTTTTTATAAATAGGAATCATGTGTCAAAATATAAAACAAAAAGAAGACACATGGTTCAATGGAGTGGGTGATTTGATGTGGAATTACCCTCGGGTAAAGCTTATAAAAATACGAAAGGAGAACAAATGCCAAAAAGATCTATTGTTGCACTAAAAAGTTGCAGAAATTGTAAATTTAAATGTTCTACCAATATATCTGAGATTGAGCGTCAAATAATATTTGATAACTTTTGGACCTTAGATGATGACGGAAAAAAACATTTCTATTCTAAAACTACTGAAAATCTGGAGAAAAAACGCTGTCGGACTGCTGCTAGTGACAATTCAAGAAGAAAAACATCTTATTATTATAGCTTTTTTGTTTCTAATACACAATATAGAGTTTGTAAATCATATTATCTTTCAACATTGAATATTAGCAGCCATAGAGTGTTTTACTTTCATAAGTTTAATAAATCTTTAACTACTGGAACACCATTGCAATCAAAATCAGGGAAACATGTTAAAAAAAGGTTACTAGAAGAGTCTAAACAAGTTGTACGAGACCATATTAATTTTTTCCCAAGAATTGATGCTCATTATAGCAGGAAAAAGACACATAAAGAATACATGGAAGGATCACTAAATATAGGTAGAATGTATGATCTTTATAAAATATATTGTGATGAAAATGTCTCTCCTCCAGCAAAAGAACATATGTATAGTTATATCTTTAATCACGAGTTCAATATAGAATTTCAAAAACCGAAGAAAGATTTATGTGACGCATGCTATGAGTATCGCAACATTGTTAATGCAAGCAATGAACAAACAGATAGTTATAATAAGCACATAAAATCAAGGAATGATACCAAAACTGAACGTGAAAATGATCGCCAAAATGTTGATTCTAAAACTGCAATTGTTTGTATTGACCTTGAAAATGTTTTAAATTTGCCTAGAGCTAATGTGGGAAACTTTTATTACAAACGAAAACTTTCAAATTATAACTTAACTGGTCATTGCTCGCTTAACAGGAAGGGTTATTGCATCCTTTGGCACGAAGCCATGACTGGTCGTGGAGGAAATCATCTAGCCAGTGCTGTAACATGTTTGCTTTTGAAAATCATGGCTGACCTTGACATAAATAAGTTCATACTTTGGTTCGATTCATGTGTACCACAAAACCGCAATAGTTTCATGTCAGCAGCTTTGTGTGAATTTATAATACGATACCCACAAATAAAAGTAATTGAACAGAAGTTCTGCGAGCCAGGTCATTCCAGCATTCAAGAATGTGACAACATTCATAGTCAGATTGAAAAATCCCTCTCTGCTGCAGAAATATTTAGTCCACTTGGGCTAGAAAGAGCTATTAAAAATGTAAACCGTAAAAAACCTTTCTGTGTTTACCAAATGCAATTAGGAGATGTAAAGAATTTTTCAGTTGTCTCTGGTTTGTCAAGTTATAAGTTAGTGCCTTATTCAAAGGTTAAAAATCTTGTTTATCGAAACGGACTGCCATACCATGTTTTTTTTAAAATCTCGTTTTCAGATAATTATTCACAAGCTCGTATAAATAAGTCTGTCAAGAAAGCAGCATCAACCATTGTTGCAAAACCATTAAATACCAATATACCAATGGCAGCTTGCTTTCATGCTTCTTATCAGTCTATATCTGTTGCAAAAGCCAATGATATCATTTCCATGTATTCATACATGCCTGCTGTTGATATTGCATTTTATAAAACAATAATAAATTGAACATTTACAAAACATTAATAAAGTCAAAATATTTTTAGGTTTGTTATATGTTTAGTATAAATATAAATAACATATTTATATATATATATATATATATATATATATATATAATAATATAAATAATATATTTAAATAAAATATTTATTTAGTATAAATATAAATATAAAACACATTGAAATAATATTATTTTGAAATCATGATAAAAATTTTTGTTTAGCTTGTTTTTTTTTTGTTTGTTTTTTTGTACTTTTATATTCATTTTCCCCCACTTGTTTGGTTTGGATGGTTTTCCATAGTGACATAAAGGCCACTATGAAAGAGTTAAAGCAATGTTTCACAATCTGATGCCCTTCCTGACGTTAACTTGAGTAACAATTTTTTATTTGTAAATATTTGCAATAACTTTTAATAAAAAGTTAAACTCTATTAATGGATACACAGGCATAAGAAAAATAAAATCAAGTTCATCTTGCATGGAGTTTGTGATTAGATTAGTTGAATTGTTGTGAATTATCAGATAGTTACAAAATGTTATTTCTTTTATTATTACATTTTTTTTAACATAACTCTTTCCTATATACCTTTCATAATTTATTTTATACGTTTATATTATATTAATACGTTTATATTATTATTACGCAGCCAAATTTTCCGTTTTAAATTAGACGTCTTAGTCTTGTCCAGGGCCGGCGCCTACAGGTAATCAAAGTAAATGTAAGTCGTATGAACAGTGTCGTTAGAGGCTCTTCTAAAAGTTCTCTTAATTAGGGCCTCATTTTATTTAAAAAAACTTAATTTTTTAGGTAATACAAAAAGCGTCTTATATTTTGAAAAGGGTCCCGTTAAATTAGGGGCCCATGCCCCTAATTTAGGGGCCCATGCCCATAAATTAGGAGTGTATGGTACTGCGTAAGAATAATTAGCAGGTAGAACAAAATTTCATCAATTTCTAACATGTCGTTGTTGAAAAATGTAATATGTTTACTTAATATGTTTACTTAATATGTTTAATATATATGATGTAACAACATAATATTTTTGAATTTTACTAAAAACCAAAGTTATTTTGTTCTATCTCCAAAAGAGGGTGCGAAAAAAAGGGCGTTAGCGTAATTTTAAAAAGTTTTTTTTATCTAAAAATTAATAATAAAACATTTTTAAATCTTAGAAAATACCGAAATTCTCAAAATATTTGTTCAATTTAGCTGCGAACAAATTCAAACTTTGACATCGATTTTCTCAGTTTGCAAAAACATGGAGATAGCACAAGATAATTCTAACGTCGCGATATATATATATATATTTTAATTATTTGATAGACTGCCTGCCCAAACCAAACCCTCAGTTGATGTAGCAGCACTCCGTTGCGAATCAGGCTATTTGTCAGTCGATGTAGCAGCACTCCATTGCGATTCAGGCTATAAGATAATCGATGTAGCAACACTCCGCGCATGTTTTACAGTTAGAAAATAAAATTTTTATTTTAAATAAAACTTTAAAATTGATAATTAAGAATTCGAGAGTTTTTTTTATTATTATTTTTATCATAAAATAATGGTCTTGTAAATATATAATATTTTGTCTCGCAAAAAGTTTGCGTTTTACCGGTTAGCAGCTCGCGGTGCGCAATTTGCATTTTACCGACAACCGAGGAATAGCGCATAACTTGACATTTTAATGAAAAATGAAGTATTTTATAAAACAATTTAAAACAAATAAATACAACTATTTTATTGATAATTTTTAATTTTTATTTTTAATTAAAAATTTTTTAATTAAAAATAAAAATTAAAAATTATCAATAAAAGATTTTTTCTCGGGGGGATTTTTTCTCGGGGGATTATTTCGGGTAGATTTTTTTCGGAGGGATTTTTTTCCGGGGGATTTTTTCCTGCTACCTTACATATACCCTAACGTTGTTTGAGGTATGTAAGAATGAAAGTGTATTGAAGTCGCTTTATTTGATAATAAAATAGGACCTATATTTACAAAAAACTGACCAAGTGTTTCTTGCCAATAAAAATTTATTTACAAATTTTTATTAACTTTAAGATTATTCAGAAGTAAATTTTCGTATAAACATTTTTTACCGATTACCTCCTGTATAATGTTTTTTTCTGAATCATTTTTGTGTTTCATTAATTGTTATGAATAGTAATGTTTCTTTGAGCGTTTTGAAAAAATAGTAATACTACTTTTTTAAAACTGACTTATTTAGCCATTTATAGGCTTTATAATAAGTTTCATTTTTGAAAGCTTTTTTTTTAAGATTATATAAACGCTATATAAACGTTGTTTTTTTTTTTAGAAGATTTAAGAATGCCTCTCGTGATCCAAGGGTTTAAAAGTGTTTTTGTTTTGATTACTTTAGCAACTTCCGTTCCATGCTTTATTATAAAGTTAAGGAATTTATTTAAAAAATATATTACACACATTATCGGCATTTAATTGTATCGGCATTTAGATTTAATTGTAGGGTGTCCCAGTTGACGCCGGTTAGAAGCATATGAAAATTTTTGATGGAAGCATCGTTTGCGTTTATGATGGAAGCGTGAAGATGCAATGTACGAAGAAAGAAATATTATAAAATGAATTTTAAAACCTCCTTTATAAAAAAAAAAAAGTTATTTTACGAGGGATGCAATATATGAAGAATAAATATTATGAAATGTATTATGAAACCTTCTTTATGATAATTTTAAAGTCATTTCTAGTGATAAAAAATATTTTTTAAATTTTTTATTATATGATTATCAAAAATGTAAAAATTTGGATGCAATATATAAAGAAATAAATGTTGTGAAATGAATAATGAAACCTCCTTTATATAATTTTTTTTCTAGTGGTTTCTAATGATAAAATTTTTTCTATATAATTATCAAAAATGTATAAATTTGGATGCAATATATGAAGAAATAAATGTTTTGAAATGAATAATAAAACCTCCTTTGTAAAAATTTTTCAAAAAATGGTTTCCAGTAATATAAAATATTTTTTTAATTCAATTTTTTTGAGATTCGGCAAAAAACTAAAAAATTTTATTGCAATTTTAGAAAATATTTCATCTTAAATTGTTTGAGAGCGTTTTGATTTTAGAAATAATTTTTTTGGATACAGACAATACTCTTACATAGTAAGGATTTGGTTTGAGTGCCACGACAAAAAATCTGGCGGTCTCTCTGGAGTTCATAAATTATATCATATAAAGTTTAAACCCCCCTCAATTTGAGGGGTTTACAAATTTTATTTAGTCAACTTTTGAAAGCTTAATGATAGTAAAACATTACTTAAAATTAATACACAAAACATGGCTTCACAGTGCCAATGTTACCAAAAAAATTACTTTTTACCAATTAGGTCTGGATATCAAATAATTAAATAAGGATTTTAAAATTATTTAAAAAAATAAATAAATAAAGATGTTAGATTTTTTAGAAAACAAATATTATTTTTAAAATCTTTATTTAATTACGCTTATTTTGATACCAGGTTGACCTAATTAGAATAAAAAAATATTTAGTAATATTAGAGGACAATTAACTCTTCCAAGGCAAAATTACCAAACTTTTAATTTTTTTTTTCCGAATTACTATTTTCCATAAATAAAAAACTATTATTTTTACAACTTCGTAAAAAAAAAAAAAAAATCAACACAACTCATATGATGGTGGTTGTTGGAACCTTGTTGTTGGTCGCGAAATAGGACTTAACTAAAAATTAACTTAAATTATTTCCATATTGTTTTTTTCTGCTGATGTTAGTCTATATAACAAAATAAAAAGAATAACAAAATGAGTGTCAAACATCAAGTCAAGGTTCAAATATTAAATGTTTGGGTTTGCCCAAAACATGAAAAAAGAAAACGGTACAATTTAGAAAATTGATTTTCATCTTTAATCAGCTTTATCTGATCACATTATACAATTTTTAAATAATGTTTAACTTTTAAAATCGGTGAATTGTATAAGACTATAGAACTTATTTTAACATTGTTTGCCATCTTCTACTTCTAAGAATCTTTTGTAAATGCATTATGGACATCTGTATGTGACGTCATTAAGCCAATTTATATGTTAACTTGTGTCCATTGTGACAAGTTTCTTTTCATTAAATGATGACTGCCAAAAAGGAACGTGCTCTTCAATTTTTTGAATGATATTGTTTACTTGAGAACACAATCCACGTATTTGATCATCAAAAGTGGCAAGTACTTCTTGCGCTATAAATATAAAAAGTACAAAAAAAAAAATTGATTTTAACAAGAATAATAAATTTTGAAATAATAGTTAAATATAAAAATTAATTTTTATTAATAATTAAAACATAGTTGCAAAGACTTCATATGGAGTTGTGAACTCATAAAACCAAAAATTACATTGCTTTAGTGAGCCGCCTTTTAATTTCAGATAACAACAACAATAATAATAAAATAATAACGCTATTTAATACAATTCTTATTAATAAAACTTTTTATTTATATCAATATTCTTCAGTACTACTTTATAAAATATTTAACTATCGACAATATCAGTGGCGGCAGAGGGCGGTGTGGGAGGGAAGCACTTAGAAAACAGACCAAGTTGGTTATCTGAATTCAATTGAGAATTCAGAAAACTAGGTCATTTTCTATAAAACAAATGATTCAAAGTCAAAACAATGAAATATTAACCATTTGTTTATAGAAGAACATGAGTTTGAAATTAAGTTTAGACACTGTCATTAAAAACCACTACGACGTTCAGTTAAACTCAAACGTCTTCTATATTTAAAACTATTATTTAATGGGTAGTCGTGTGCTTTGCAACACCTGCATAAATGTATGATAAGCATATTTTATCACACACATTCTTATCATACGCACACAGGTCTTCTTATCGCACGAACAGGCCTTCTTATCGCACTTAGAAAACAGACCAAGTTGGTTATCTGAATTCAATTGAGAATTCAGAAAACTAGGTCATTTTCTATAAAACAAATGATTCAAAGTCAAAACAATGAAATATTAACCATTTGTTTATAGAAGAACATGAGTTTGAAATTAAGTTTAGACACTGTCATTAAAAACCACTACGACGTTCAGTTAAACTCAAACGTCTTCTATATTTAAAACTATTATTTAATGGGTAGTCGTGTGCTTTGCAACACCTGCATAAATGTATGATAAGCATATTTTATCACACACATTCTTATCATACGCACACAGGTCTTCTTATCGCACGAACAGGCCTTCTTATCGCACGAACAGGGCTTCTTATCGTACTAATGTCAATATGATTTTATTGGCAACACGCCAGCTAATGAAAGAAAAATATTAATCAAAAAACGTATTTAGAAAATCAATATCTAAACTTAAAATTCGAACTTAAAAACAGTGTGCACTTGTTGTAAAAATCATGTAAGTATTTTGAAAGAGATTTATTAATTGATTGTTATTGTTAATAGTTAGTTAAAAGTTATTAATAATACTTGATCCATTGAGACTTTTAATATGAAATCAACTAATAAATTCTTAAAATAAGTTAATAATTAAACTCATTATTCAGAAAATAAATATATTTGAACTTATAACTTAAATATATTCGAACTTAAAGCTTAAATATACTCGAACTTAAAATTTAAATATACTCGAACTTAAAAGTTAGACATGGTTCGGAAGGAAAAAAGCAGACATCAATACAGCACAGAAGCAGACATCAATACAGCACAGAAGCAGACATCAATACAGCACAGAAGCAGACATCAATACAGCACAGAAGCAGACATCAATACAGCACAGAAGCAGACATCAATACAGCACAGAAGCAGACATCAATACAGCACAGAAGCAGATATCAATACAGCACAGAAGCAGACATCAATACAGCACAGAAGCAGACATCAATACAGCACAGAAGCAGACATCAATACAGCACAGAAGCAGACATCAATACAGCACAGAACGACTTGCTAAAAAAAGTGAAAAAGAGCAACACTTTTGTCAGGTGAGCAATGCACAATATCTTATTTTTCTATCGAACGTAGGCTTACCATTTTTCTATCGAACGTGGGCTTACCATTTTTCTATCGAACGTGGGCTTACCATTTTTCTATCGAACGTGGGTTTACCATTTTTCTATCGAACGTAGACTTACCATTTTTCTATCGAACGTGGGCTTACCATTTTTCTATCAAACGTGGGCCGTTACCAGCCGAATAAATTTTGATGAAATAATCACATTTGAAAACTTTAAAGTGAAAAAAAATTAAAAAGCTTTGAGAATTTGATACAGGGACATAGTATATTATTGGTATAGTGTTAATTAAATATACTTTAAATTGTGAGTTTATCAATAAAGGTTATGTATTCATTATGTATGACATATTGACACTATTGCTTTTATATATAACAATTGATACTTGCGGTATTGCGGTAGTTTGTTTTAACACATATCCTATTTTAGCCACCAGTTTATAGGGACTATTTAGCACAAAACAAACTGGAAATTTTTATTGTTCCCACCTTTTGAATTTTTCATATCCACATTGTATGATTGCCACTATAATACTAAAATTATTGTCATAAATAAAATAAGAGAAATTTATTCCTATTATTTTTTTCTAACAATTGAAAAAGTCGCAAAGTTGAAACTTTTTGATTATCAAACAATGTCATATAAAAAAATTTAATGCGCTGAATAAAAAGGAAATGAACCTTAAAGCTCAAATTAAACATAAGGAAAAAAAAAATATCAGTTATAAAACGTCAGCTAGTATTTTATTTTAATGTATTGGGTTATGGCAAGTAAAAACATTTCATTTAACAACAAAATTTTATAATCCTTACCTTCAAAATGAATAAATCCATCTACTTGGTCAATATATCCATTCATTGTACCATTGGAAATCATATGAGAAGCAATGCGTTCTGCCTACACCCAATAAGTAAAAATAAAAATCAATGAAAGCATCTAAAATTTGATCGCTTTAATTTTTAAAATATCAAGAACTAACTTTAGCTGGTTTTATATCAAGCAACTCTCCCAATTGGTCAATTGCAATATTTTTGTAAAGTTTACTAACTGCAAGAAGATTATGTTCAACAACAGCTCTATCTAAAATCGTCGAGCCTAAATGAAATAATTTAGGTAAATATAATCTTTTTTTAAACTTAAAAGATATCTATTAATAGCAAGTATATAAATGTACCATCAGTAGTTGTAGCTTTTTGATGTGGTGCTAACATATCACTAAACTCTTTTAACTGTGGACCCCGAATAATTCGATCTAAATACCTGAAAAATTGCAGTTCCAATTAAGTGACAATTAAATGGATCATAATTTATGTGTTCTTAAAAACATTGAATACAAATATAATATACATTTTTTCAAGTATTTCACGTGCAGGTAACTGTTGACATCGTTCATCTTTAAA
Source organism: Hydra vulgaris (assembly GCF_022113875.1). NCBI lineage: Eukaryota > Metazoa > Cnidaria > Hydrozoa > Anthoathecata > Hydridae > Hydra > Hydra vulgaris. Next base: position 52,246,441 of record NC_061162.1, on the reverse strand, counting down.
CAAAGTTGCAAGCATCCTGGACCTTTGCTTACCTTAAACAAAATATATATATATATATATATATATATATATATATATATATATATATATATGTATATATATATATATATATATATGTATATATATATATATATATATATATATATATATATATATACATATATAATACTGATTCACTCCTAACAAGGCTGCAAGCAACCATTATTAAGTTGGAAGATACTAGAAAACAAAGAATAGAGTTAAAGAGCAAGGAAACAATTGACAAAAAACTAAAAAAGTTGAAAGTTGAATTAGTCAGAAAACATGAAGATGGGAGAGAGTTCCAAAGGGTTGAAGTGCAGGGAAACTACATGAATAAAAAAAGCATTTTTAGAGCATTCAGGGACAGTAACAGTAAAGGAATAAGACTTTGCTGAATGATGACTTTTATGAGAAAATGAGTTTTATGAGAATGTGAGAATGAGTTTTAGTTGATGGAACTTGAGATGATAACTCCTTTGAGCAGTGGCCATGATAGTATTTGTAGAAAAGAGAAAATGATAAAACTTTACGTAGAAGGGAGAGAGGCTCAAACTTAGCAGATAGAGTAATTCCAACTACATTTACAATACATTTTTGGACGTTGTCTAGAAGAGAAAGAGCATCATTAAAAGAATCAGTCCAAATATGACAACAGCATTCCATACAGGGACAAATAAAAAATTTGTATAGGTAGAGAATAGAATCAGGAGTAAGAAAATGGCAAGCATGATAAAGAGAAGCCACCATAGTGGATGCTAATTAAGCAATTGATTGTGTATATGGTTTCCATGAAAAGTAAGTAGTAAACAATAATCCAAGAAGACGAAAAGAAGAGGACTCAGTGAGGAGAACTGCCATTCATTAATATAGGAATGTTGAGAGTATTGCTATAGTTGTTTGCAGTAAACTAATAACTGAGGTTTGCTGTTAAAATTTACAAGCCTCTGCAAGCCCCAACCTGTTACAGAAGTATCATCTCATCAGATTCAAGATCGGTTGGCTGTTCTAAGCAATCAAAAAAAGAAGACTTTTTTTCAAGACAGGAGTTGAGTCATCAGCAAAAAGAGCTATTTTAGATATAAGATTGTTGGGAAGATCATTAGTGTAGATTAGAAACAAAACAGGACCAAGGATAGAACCTTGAGGTAACCCAGAAGTTACTGGCAATTAAGAATAGTGTTGGCCTTTGAGGATGACTTTAATAAAGCTGTACTATAGCTTGCTATATGACTTTTTATAAAAAAAAGTCATATAGCAAGCTATATGACTTTTTATAAAATGTTTTTAATATAAAATATATTTAATTAAAGATTTAGGATTTCTTAATAAATTTAAGACTTTGATTAAGCAATATTTATAAACTAAAATAAAAACCTGCAGAAGCTAATATTGTGCATATTAGAGCATGTCTTAAAGCTTCCATTCTTTCTGTTTCATGAACCCGAGTGTTATAAGACAATTCATTATACCGCTGTGCAGCTTCAATAAATTTTCGACGATAATCCAGAACTCGAGCATAGCAAACCTAAAAACTTTGTAAATTTATAACCTGTTATAAAATAGATCAGCTAAATATTTATACATATATATATATATATATACAGTTCTTTTTTTCTCCTAGAACGCACCGGAACCGCATTCCGGCACCTTTTTTTGATAATTTTTTTTTTATTATTTAGACATTTTTTTCTCTGTAAAATTATATAATGAAATTAAATCATTTTAAAATATATTTAAAGTTGTTTAATTAAAAAATGTCAGATTAAAACATCCTTTACAGATTTGAAAAAATTACAGCGCTGCATTTCAGAACCTATTGTTTTTTAGAAATTAGGTAAAAACTAAATTTGCTTGAGAATAATTAATTTTCTTCATTTCTTAATAAACGTTAGTTTTCTTGACGCCAATTTGTTCGTTTCAATCTTACAACCATAGGTGATTTAAAAAAATTTTCAAGAAACTATTGTTTCTGTGCAGTGTTTGTTTGAGTATCAATCCAATAATTCTTTACTACTTAAAAAAGCTCTTTCTTTAAAACCTTAACATTATGCTATTTGGAACTGTAATTTTTATTAAATCATTAATGAATTTCCTGCTATCAGTGTTTTATATTCAAAGTTTTAACTTAATTTATTAGAATCACATTTATATTTTTATATCACAAGTGATATAAAAATATAAATTAAGCAAAAAAACAAAAAACTAAAATGAAAAAAAACTACTCGGTGGACTTCCCTGGTTCAGAAAAAAATTAAATTAAGTGCAGAAGAAATCAAAATTACAATATCAGATCCACTTTCTGCACGCAATTACACTAATTATAGCTGGCCAAGTTGTTGGACTTAAAAGCAAAAAACAGAGTTTTGTTCCAAAAACAGGTGGCTTTGTTTTTGACAAAAAAAGCTTAGATGCACTACCTGCCAAAGAGTAAAACCACTTGGCATAGAAGTTAAGATAATAACGAAAATATCAAAAAAATGGTCCAAATATGAAGTTTTTATTATGGCGAAGATAAAAAGCAAAGAATCTGCTGGATTTCAAGCTGCATTAAAGATAGTAGAAGTTTAAAAAGAGACTCTTTCAAAAATATTTAAAAGTCTTTAACGCGTGAGAAAGTTGTAACAGCAAACATTTTTTGATCTGCATACAAAGTTGCAAAAGGAATCCAGCCCTTTAATGCCCATTGAAATGGAAATTAATCTTCAAGAAATTAACGGAATTGAAATAGGTCGTATTCTCTATTTTTACTAACGCATTATTAATATAGACAATCATATAGGAAACGAAATGAGGAAAAAAAATTATTGCAGGGGTCAATGTTATAAAACTTTTTATTGGCGTAAAATGCTAGCAGCTGTAAATTTTATCGACGTAAATGATTTGTTTCAATGTTATAAAAGTTTTTTCAAAACTATCGTCGATAAATTTCTACAGCCGAAACGTTTACAGTCAATAAATGTTCCGGAGGAGCGACCTATGGAAATTTTTGCTGAAGATCCAGAGATGAATATTTAGTTGTAGAAACCTGTGGTTTAGAACTTTTCAAAGTACTTACCTTGAGTTGAAAACTTATTACAAATCCATTCATATTAATTAAGTGCACATTTCTTGGTAAATTTTAATTTCAAGCAATTTCTTTGTTAATATTTTTTACTGAATTTGTCATGTAAGAAATATAAGTCGTTCTCAAAATTTAAAACTGCTCTCATTAACTACTTTTTAGAAAAACATTGCTTGTAAATTTTGTACTTTCATTCAACTTATTATTTATAACCCAAATTCTGAGCTTCTTTTTATCTAATTTTTTTCTTTTCTGTTGTGATTTAATATTTTTTGTTAAACTTATTAAATTCTACAAAAAATATTAAAACACAACAGAAAATATATACTATTATCTATTTAAAATAGAAGCTCAGAGTTAAGGTTATAATTGATAAGTTGAAGGAAAGTATAAGATTTATAAGCAATATTTTTTTCTAAAAAATAGTTAAACTTATAAAGTATAAATAACCAGTTAATTATTATTTTAATCTTTCTTAAACTGAAATTTTTTCTCTTCATCACTATAAATGTTAATAAGTAATAAGTAGTAATATGAAATAAACACCTGTAAAATTCAATACTAATAAAATGATGTTAATATTATTGTCATTATTTTATTATCATTGAAGTATTATTAATAATAATTATAATGCAAGTAGGAGTAAATAAAAATAATTGTTGTAATAACAGCAATTAAAAGTAATAGTAAAGATTTTAAAAAGTATACGCTATACTATTTTAATAATAACAACAAAAATAACAGTAAAAATAGCAACAATAATAATAACAATAATTACAACAACAGTAATATAACAAAAACAGTAATATAAAAAAAAATTATGACAATATTAACAACAGTAAGAATAATAATATTTATAACAATAAAAGTATAGTAATAATAATATTAATAATTATAGTGATGAAGAGGAAAAATTTCAGTTTTTAATGCGGTAGTGGTGTAGTGGTAGAGTGCTCGCTTCATAAACGAGTGGTTCTGAGTTTGATCCCCACCACATCCCTGGTAGTACCGCGCCCAACTCGTTGAGCGCGGTACTACCAGGGACGTGGTGGGGATCACCACGTCCCTGGTCACCACGTCCCTGGAACTTCTCGGCCTTGAGGAGGTGAATTAAAATTAAAAAAAAAAAAAAAAAAAGCCTGATCAACTATTGAACCTCTGATAAATCATCCTCATGAACCACAGATGGAGAAACACATTGTTGAAGAATAAAACTAGATAAGTATATATATATATATATATATATAAATATATATACAAGTTTTCATGAATGAATATATATATAAATATATATAAATATATATATATAAATATATATAAATATATATATATATATATATATATATATATATATATATATATATATATATATATTTGTATAGATTTTGATATATAGAATATATTCGAGGTTAAGTATTTTGATGTAATAATACGAAGTCTCTTGTACGTGTTACAGTGCTCAATATTACTGAATAATAGAGCTATATATAATTATATTTAGATGAATAAAAACAACTGATTAGCGGGACTTAAAGTTTCATGCCCGAAGGCAATCATCAGCCGTTAATACAAACAAAAAACGTAAACAAACCGTTACAAAAACATAAAAATTACTGTAGAATGACATCTGACGTTATAAACAAATCTACGTAAAAAACAAATAAAAAAACAAAAAACAAAAAGCCAATATATAGTTTATTAGTCCCCTGTGTCAAATACGATTTCGTTTTTTTTTATTTAGTAGATTTTTTCCATTATGCGATAAAATTACATATTTTTCGTAGAGACAAAGGTGGCATATTTTTGTTGCTAGATTGTAAGGTTTACAACGTTTGACAATTTTCCATTCTATAATAGGCTTTATGTTTTGGTCTTTTAAACTCCATATTTCCTTAGATAGTTCTGTGTCATTTCTATATTTAATTGATGCAAATGATTTGAGATGGTTTGCGTATCTTAGTTTAAATGGTGTATTACTAATGCAAAAATATACTTTTTTATTACGATCATGATGACTGGAACCTACGGTTGCTTGATAGACAATATTGTTAGATAAACATTTATTGTTCAAAGGGCAAAATGCTTTATCTACGCAGTTACATTGGTTGGTTTTAATTGATTTTTGCTGTGTAAAATTTTGGAATTATGCGAATTTATGATAGATTTTAGGTTAGGCATGCAACTGTAGCTAATCTTAACAGAATTTCGGTTGAATATTTTATGTAGCTTGTGACCGGCTGGAAAATGTAAGTCAATAAGGGCTAGAAAACGGTTTCCTATTTTTGTTTTGACGTTTAAGCTGAACGGAGGGTTATACCAAATAATATTACGTTTACGTTGCTTTTTTTGTTGATTTTGACTTGAGATTATTTGTAGTTGGTAGGTAAGGTTCGATTTATATCCCGATTTTTTTAAAGCCTCTTCATACGGTGGAATAGCCTTTTTGAAGAAATTTTCATTAGTTGACTTGGAAGATAATCTTTGTTCAATATTGCGAGGGATTGCTTTTATTATGCTTGGAGGGTGGTTAGAATTAGAGTGGATGTACCTTATTTGATTATCAGGTTTAAAATATGGTTGAAACGTACCGTTACTTAGATTTAACGTAACATCGAGGTAGTTAACAATTTTTAAATTAGATTGAATGGTGATTTGAAGATCGTTTTTTTTAAAAATGAGTGTTATGTGCTTTTTGATTTTTTCCATTTGCTGACCGTTTTTGTTCTTGAATACAGCAAGACCGTCGTCACGATATAAGCCGAAATCTTCTTTATTATAATGTTGTGAAATTTGATACAGTATAAAAATACCTATTAATTCGCAAACTTCAGCACCATCAAATGCTCCCATTGTTACATCGAACAACCCACCTCTTTTTCATGAGGATGATTTATCAGAGGTTCAATAGTTGATCAGGCTTTTTTTTTTTTTTTTTTATTTTTATTTTAATTCACCTCCTCAAAAAAGTTCCTATTATCTTTATTTGACACAGGGGACTAATAAACTATAACGGCTTTTTGTTTTTTGTTTTTTGATTTGTTTTTTACGTAGATTTGTTTATAACGTAAGATGTCAGTCTACAGTAATTTTTACGTTTTTGTAACGGTTTGTTTACGTTTTTTGTTTGTATTAACGGCTGATGATTGCCTTCGGGCATGAAACTTTAAGTCCCGCTAATCAGTTGTTTTTATTCATCTAAATATAATTATATATATATATATATATATATATATATATATATATATATATATATATATACAAGTTTTCATGAATGAATATATATAAAACTTATATATACATGCATACTATAGTACATGTGTGTATCTATACATACACAATCACTTTTTAATCGCATATATATATATATATATATATATATATATATATATATATATATATATATATATATATATATATATATATATATATATATATATATATATATATATATATATATATATATATATATATATATATACAGTGCTTTTTTCTAAAATAAAAGGTGCCGTAACTTATCTGAGTTTTTCTTTATATGTATCTATATATCAAAAATGAGGGAGAAATTAGCAATTCAATTCATACCTAATGAGGCAGAAACAAAAAAAATGTAGCCGTTTTTACATGCAAGAAGCTTTTGTTTTTTTAAAAAAAGTTTTTTTCAGTTTTGTTCAGACATTTCCGCTCGTCTCCTTTTCTTGTTCTTAGTGTGTACTGCTGAATATCTTACGCTAAGTAACTATGAATCAACATATTTTGAAGAATTGAAGCTTGTTAGCGGTGGTCTAATTAATTTAATGAATAACAACGTTGAAACTGTTTATTTCAATAATGAATCCCTTGTTGGTGTGATAATCAGACTTATTTGTGAAAATCCATGTTTGCATTCACTTAAGGAAATAGGGATAGTATGTAGAGCGTGTACCAAATAAACTAAATTTTTAGCAGCTGAATATTAAGCAATTCTGCGCATGAACGTAACTCTGCTATTTTGGGGGGAACCATGATACATGATGTAAAGCTAATTAAGAAATACTTTGAATTTGTTAATACTTAAGATCTCTCTAATGGTCCCTAATATTCGTCTATTAATAATTCCAGTCTAAGATTAACACAATGTCAAACTATAAGAAAAGGAAAGTTTTCAGTGATTTTTTTGAAAATGCCGCTTTTGCATTTTACCATCACATGCAGAAACTAAATAATTCATAAAATATTTTTCTTTCATTCCATAAGAGTGAATACATTTATGTAAAGCATCAAATAATCTTTTATTCATAACACTTTTAAGTTCCTATAAATCCAATAATGAATTAATTGGTGAATTCATTACACTGCATTTTACACAGCATCAAATTTACTCTATCAGTGTTAGTTTTTAACAAAATCTTGCTCATTGATTTTATGACACCTGGGGTCGATGTTTAAAACTTTTTATCGGCGTAAAATGCTACTAGCGGAATTTTTGCTCAGGAATTTTTACAGCCGTAAATATAGAGACGTAAAATGTTTTTTCATTCAATGTTATAAAACTTTTACCGGCGTAAAATTTTGCAGATATCTATGCTCTGAATTTATTTTCGGAAATCTACTGTCCGAATCAATAACATAAAATATTGTCAAAAACAAAATGTTTTTGAGTTGAAAACATAAAAGTTAACAAAAATTAACAGTTTCTTATGGATTTGGACTTAGACTGTTCCCATTCTGATGAAGAATGTTTTGTTGCTTTAGAATACTTAGCAAATCAGAGACAACCACGAGAAGTAAAACTGTTCAAACAGTATTTAAACTGTTAAATATACAATTTAAAAGTGAAAAAATGGAACTGATATTAATTTTTTACCTTACCCTATAAAAAAATTTGTATAGCTTTTCTATAAAAATAACTATATAGAATTGTATATAGAGGTTTCATAAGACCAGAGTTGTTAGTCCTTGGCCTTGACTTTGCCTTTAGACCAAAAACTAAGGCTTTGGCCTTGAAACTTTTAACCTTGGCCTTGACTTTGATTATTTGGCCTTGACCTTGATTATTTGGCCTTGATCTTTATAATAAAATACATAAAACTAAAGAATTAAAAGTTTTTATTCTTTTTATTTACGTAATTAATTAGGTACCACATCCCTGGTAGTACCGCGCTCAACTCATTTCTCCTCGCAGCGGCCTTATTCGTTGAGGTTCGTGTTTCGGAGTTATAGAGTTGAGAGAGGGTTATAGCCACAAAAATGGTAGTAGCCTCCTCGTCTGTAGTGGCCTTCTCGGCCTTGAGGAGGTGAAGTAAAATAAAAAAAATAAATAAAATAAAGGTAATTAATCATTCTTTATTTCTTATTTTATAATTAATCATTCTTTATTTTTACGTAATTAATTAGGTAATTAATCATTTTTATTTTTTTAAATTGTGTTGATATAAATATAGAAATCTATACACATTTTATATTATACTATCTATACACATTTTATATTATACAATATATAAAAATAAAATCACATATTATAGAATCTATACACATAGAAAATTTATACAAACAGAAAAAATAGGAAAAACTGCATAAATAAACTTTTTTTAAATATGACTTTTAATATAAAATAATTAAAAGAATTATTCACAAACTCAAATTTTTATAACAAAAACTTATTTAGTCACAAATAAACATTTAAACAGAAAACTCTTTTGATGCTTTCTGATTAGAATTTTTTCCATAATAAATTTTGACATGCTTCCATACCATAGACAATATGAGAAACTTTGGAAACAAGTTGTACATGTTATCTAAACGCTTTATGAATAAGAAGAAAAATCTTTGATGTATTTTATTATCTGACTTTATCAAAATTATTTTAACTCATACCATATTCGAGCATAAAAGGTAATTTCTAGAACTTTAATAATTCTGTTTATAGTTTGACCACATTTTTACTAAATCGAATCTCAAATAACCTCTGCATAAATTTTAAATGGAGAAATTTCTTTTGCCCGTACATTTTGTCTAATACTCACGTTGTTCTGATGTTTGGGTCAATAAATAGTCCTAATAAATCTAGCATAAGTGCATTTTTCTAATTAGCTCAATAATAAACTTTGGAAATTTTCAAACACTTTAAATTCCTGATGGTTTTCTTTCAGACTGCAATGTCTAAATGAAAATTTGTAAAGTTAATCTAAAAAGTTAAATTTATTTATTAACTAAATTTATATATTTATATATATATATATATATATATATATATATATATATATATATATATATATATATATATATATATTTATATACATTTATATATATATATATATATATATATATATATATATATATATATATATATATATATATTCATTCATGAAAACTTGTGTATATATATATATATATATATATATATATATATATATATATATATATATATATATATATATATATATATATATATATATATATATATATATATATATAAATATATAAATTTAGTTAATAAATAAATTTAACTTTTTAGATTAACTTTACAAATTTTCATTTAGACATTGCAGTCTGAAAGAAAACCATCAGGAATTTAAAGTGTTTGAAAATTTCCAAAGTTTATTATTGAGCTAATTAGAAAAATGCACTTATGCTAGATTTATTAGGACTATTTATTGACCCAAACATCAGAACAACGTGAGTATTAGACAAAATGTACGGGCAAAAGAAATTTCTCCATTTAAAATTTATGCAGAGGTTATTTGAGATTCGATTTAGTAAAAATGTGGTCAAACTATAAACAGAATTATTAAAGTTCTAGAAATTACCTTTTATGCTCGAATATGGTATGAGTTAAAATAATTTTGATAAAGTCAGATAATAAAATACATCAAAGATTTTTCTTCTTATTCATAAAGCGTTTAGATAACATGTACAACTTGTTTCCAAAGTTTCTCATATTGTCTATGGTATGGAAGCATGTCAAAATTTATTATGGAAAAAATTCTAATCAGAAAGCATCAAAAGAGTTTTCTGTTTAAATGTTTATTTGTGACTAAATAAGTTTTTGTTATAAAAATTTGAGTTTGTGAATAATTCTTTTAATTATTTTATATTAAAAGTCATATTTAAAAAAAGTTTATTTATGCAGTTTTTCCTATTTTTTCTGTTTGTATAAATTTTCTATGTGTATAGATTCTATAATATGTGATTTTATTTTTATATATTGTATAATATAAAATGTGTATAGATAGTATAATATAAAATGTGTATAGATTTCTATATTTATATCAACACAATTTAAAAAAATAAAAATGATTAATTACCTAATTAATTACGTAAAAATAAAGAATGATTAATTATAAAATAAGAAATAAAGAATGATTAATTACCTTTATTTTATTTATTTTTTTTATTTTACTTCACCTCCTCAAGGCCGAGAAGGCCACTACAGACGAGGAGGCTACTACCATTTTTGTGGCTATAACCCTCTCTCAACTCTATAACTCCGAAACACGAACCTCAACGAATAAGGCCGCTGCGAGGAGAAATGAGTTGAGCGCGGTACTACCAGGGATGTGGTACCTAATTAATTACGTAAATAAAAAGAATAAAAACTTTTAATTCTTTAGTTTTATGTATTTTATTATAAAGATCAAGGCCAAATAATCAAGGTCAAGGCCAAATAATCAAAGTCAAGGCCAAGGTTAAAAGTTTCAAGGCCAAAGCCTTAGTTTTTGGTCTAAAGGCAAAGTCAAGGCCAAGGACTAACAACTCTGGTCTTATGAAACCTCTATATACAATTCTATATAGTTATTTTTATAGAAAAGCTATACAAATTTTTTTATAGGGTAAGGTAAAAAATTAATATCAGTTCCATTTTTTCACTTTTAAATTGTATATTTAACAGTTTAAATACTGTTTGAACAGTTTTACTTCTCGTGGTTGTCTCTGATTTGCTAAGTATTCTAAAGCAACAAAACATTCTTCATCAGAATGGGAACAGTCTAAGTCCAAATCCATAAGAAACTGTTAATTTTTGTTAACTTTTATGTTTTCAACTCAAAAACATTTTGTTTTTGACAATATTTTATGTTATTGATTCGGACAGTAGATTTCCGAAAATAAATTCAGAGCATAGATATCTGCAAAATTTTACGCCGGTAAAAGTTTTATAACATTGAATGAAAAAACATTTTACGTCTCTATATTTACGGCTGTAAAAATTCCTGAGCAAAAATTCCGCTAGTAGCATTTTACGCCGATAAAAAGTTTTAAACATCGACCCCAGGTGTCATAAAATCAATGAGCAAGATTTTGTTAAAAACTAACACTGATAGAGTAAATTTGATGCTGTGTAAAATGCAGTGTAATGAATTCACCAATTAATTCATTATTGGATTTATAGGAACTTAAAAGTGTTATGAATAAAAGATTATTTGATGCTTTACATAAATGTATTCACTCTTATGGAATGAAAGAAAAATATTTTATGAATTATTTAGTTTCTGCATGTGATGGTAAAATGCAAAAGCGGCATTTTCAAAAAAATCACTGAAAACTTTCCTTTTCTTATAGTTTGACATTGTGTTAATCTTAGACTGGAATTATTAATAGACGAATATTAGGGACCATTAGAGAGATCTTAAGTATTAACAAATTCAAAGTATTTCTTAATTAGCTTTACATCATGTATCATGGTTCCCCCCAAAATAGCAGAGTTACGTTCATGCGCAGAATTGCTTAATATTCAGCTGCTAAAAATTTAGTTTATTTGGTACACGCTCTACATACTATCCCTATTTCCTTAAGTGAATGCAAACATGGATTTTCACAAATAAGTCTGATTATCACACCAACAAGGGATTCATTATTGAAATAAACAGTTTCAACGTTGTTATTCATTAAATTAATTAGACCACCGCTAACAAGCTTCAATTCTTCAAAATATGTTGATTCATAGTTACTTAGCGTAAGATATTCAGCAGTACACACTAAGAACAAGAAAAGGAGACAAGCGGAAATGTCTGAACAAAACTGAAAAAAACTTTTTTTAAAAAAACAAAAGCTTCTTGCATGTAAAAACGGCTACATTTTTTTTGTTTCTGCCTCATTAGGTATGAATTGAATTGCTAATTTCTCCCTCATTTTTGATATATAGATACATATAAAGAAAAACTCAGATAAGTTACGGCACCTTTTATTTTAGAAAAAAGCACTGTATATATATATATATATATATATATATATATATATATATATATATATATATATATATATATATATATATATGCGATTAAAAAGTGATTGTGTATGTATAGATACACACATGTACTATAGTATGCATGTATATATATATATATATATATATATATATATATATATATATATATATATATATATATATATATTATATATATATATATATATATATATACACACACACATATATATATATATATATATATATATATATATATACTATAGCACATGTGTGTATCTATACATACACATTTAATCACTTTTTTTGCTGATTTAAATCTATACATATTTTTGAAAATGTTGAAAAAAATGAATAGTGCATTAGTGTAATAAAATTTGTTTGTAAATAGAAAAGAAAACATAATTAAAGAAATGAAATTAAAAAAAATTTACTCTATATAGTATATCTAACTTTTCATTTTCACTAATTGCTTTTTGCAACAAGGATGCTCTGTTTATATATATTTCTGCTTGGACAGGATCTTCACTTTCCAGATACAATTGAGCAATCTTCAAATAAATCTCTAGCTTCATCTCCTCACTGTATTGTCTGAAGTTTAAACAATTGTAAAAATATAAAAAATATGTATAAAAATATAACGATGCCACGCTATATTGCTCGCAATAAAATACATATAAAATGTTATTTATTTTATTCTGTTTAATTTATATGTATTTATATGTATTTTTTATTTATATGTATTTTATTCGGTTACTACATTTTATATACAATAATATAATATAAAATGTAGTAACAGATGAGCAACAAGTAAGAAAAAAAAATCTACATAACATTTAAAACTAAAACTTACTTTTGTCCTGTTCCAAGAGGAATGCCAACTAAAGTTTCAGCAGCTTCTCTCCATAACTGTTCCCCTTCATAAACTGTGGCTAAATGTTGACGAATAGCCACAACCTAAAAATAAAGCTAAACAATTACAAACATAGCAATCTTAAAAAATAGAATAAAATAATTAATTAAAATAGCTACAAATTAAAAATTTTGTCAATTATAGGTGCTGTAGGCTGTAAAAGATGCACAGTTAGTAATTTATGTCAAGCACATGAAAAGCTACTGGGCAGAGGTTTATTACTAGAGTGATGTGCGCTATTTTAAAAATCAATTTTTATTTCCATACTTTTTATCACTGTTTGCCACTCTTGGAAAACAGCATTTTCCCTATCAATATTTCATTATGCCATTAACTAATGTGCTTGTGGCAAAAACTTTATGAAGTCAATTCAAACTTTTGTACCTATCTAAGTAATTAATAATAACTTTTACCAATTTTGTTAATAAAACATTCTTATCGTAAAACATTAAAAACAACAACAAAAAAGATGTTTATCTTTTATGGATTTTGCTTAAAAAAAATTAAACTTTAAAACAATTTTAATAAACAAAAGAACAATGACAACAGAAACAACTAAAATCTAACAAATTTAGTAACATTTTTTTGCAGCCCTTTTTATAAGTTTTTCTTTCACTTGATATAAACTCTTTATCAACTTTTTGTTGTTGTTTTTGGTGCACATAAAAACTAACATTTTATATAAAAATTAGCTACTAAACTGATTGCAGGTTTGTTTTAAAAAGGAATCTTATCAAAATTTTTAAAAATTTTCTTTTTTAAAATTGGCCAAGACTGCTTGCGGGTTTGTATTATTTTTTTACTTCTTTTTTTAATAATCTTTTCCTTTCTTTTTCAATATTGGTGCGATATGACCAATAAACAAGATACGCGATATTGCGCCAATAATGGTAAAATGATTTAAAAATATTATGCCAATATTGGCATTTTAATAGGCCAGGCTCAAGTTATTTGGCGATCCTAGGCACATACCCTAGGCATTTTAATAATAATAGCCCTAGGCTAGTTAATTATATAGTTATCGATAATTCATATATAATATTATTTTTGAACACTTTTATCCACTCACATATAATATAAAATATGATAAAATATGTTTGCATTAGATTGAGGTGGAGGGGCAAGAGCTATTGCTCTTGACATATTTAAAGCATTTGACAAAGTTTGGCATGCCGGTCTTCTCCATAAATTTGTTTCATATGGTGTATCTGGGAGGGTTTTTGAGATTATCAATCTGTTTCTTTCTAACTGCTTTATGAAAGTCATTCTCAAAGGCCAACATTCTTCTTCATTTCCAGTAACTTCTAGGGTACCTCAAGATTCTATCCTTAGTCCTTTTTTATTTTTTATCTACAGATTGAGGCTTGCAGTGGCTTGTAAATATTAACTCCAACAAAACTCAGTTATTTACTGCAAACAACCATTGCAATACTGTCAACATTCCTATACTAATGAATGGCAACCCTCTCACTGAGTCCTCTTCTTTACGTCTTCTTATTGTTTATTATGACTTTTTATGGAAACCATATATACAATCAATTGCTAAATTAGCGTTCTCTAATTTAGCAATTTCATAGCTCTGATTTTGTAACTTCGCTATGAGTTCCTACATTGATTTTCAGAAATTACTGTAATAAAGCCTATTAAATTAGTAGGAGAAAAAATTCTTATCACTCCAACTAAAACTTAAGAAATGATCACTCTAAACCACTTAACAGTGATTTGGAGTAATCATTTTGATAGTTTTAGTTGGAGCCTTATTTGAGTGTCTTTCACTGAATTGTATCTTTCACTGAATTTCAATAAATTTCACTGAATTGTATCTTTTCAATAAATTTCTAAAAATTTGGAAGCCTACCATTTTTAAAAACTGAAAAAAGTTGTCTTTTCAATTCTTAAATCGCAGATTTTGTATATTGACCCATCAAAAATCAACTTTTTATAGTTGCAAACAATTTTTTAGGTTTTTTAAGTAGCCATTGTGTATAAAATGTAATATTTGTCAAAGTTTTATTAAAGTAAGTCTAAAATTGTATGCAATTAGATGGTTTTCTGATATCTGTTTTTAAAACATAGAGCTTCAAAGTATGAAACATGTTTTTGCTACTAAAGTTTTTATTTTTGTTAAAACTAGAAATTTCAAATTAAACCGTATTTCTTGAACCACAAAATATATCATGCTGAAATTTTCAGGAATGGCTTTTCTTATTGACATAAACCAAGCCACCATTTTTCATTATAACCTATGGTGGTCCATGTTGGACCTTGATCCACTTGGCATGGAATGACACACTTAAAAGAAGTTAAATATTAAAAAGAGTGAATGTAAAAAATAGTCAAGTCTTCTACACATAATTTAAAAACTAGAAATAAAAATAACATACAAAACAAAGTTTTTAATAGTAAACTGATAAATGATTTTTAAAAAAACATTTTAACAACTACTCAAATATTTTTGAAAAAAAATTATATTCAAAAAACTTTATTGTACATTAATATAACTAATGATGAATATTACTTAAATTTTATACTCAATACAAAGCATTGAAGATATTTTTGTTTAAAATTCTATTTTCAATGGAAATAAAGAAGTAGAACATTTCTCATTTTTATAAGTTATATCCAAAGAACCCACACGTTATGTTGGAATGTCAAAAATTAACTCTCATCAAACTAATACAAGCTTTTTTTTAATAAAATATTATTTACCATGAACTAAACTCGTACACAAGTAACTTCTATTTTTGATAATCTAATATCATTCATTTTTGATGATCTAATATCATTCATTTTTGATGATCTAATTTCATTCATTTTTATCTATTACAGTAAGAATTTTAGACATATAAAAAATAAAATATATGTAAATATATAAAGTATTTTTACAAAATTCACCTGTTCTTCAAAAGAAATGGCTCTAGAATGCAAATTTTCAAGAGCAAAATGTGATACAACTTTCACTGTTTCATTGTCTAACTTTGGTAATGCTGAGGAAACATCAGCTATTACTTGTCTTGAGACTACAGCACTCACATTTTCTTGAAGTACTATAAATAAGTGAAGTAATTTTCAAATTGATTAACTTTAATATAACAAAAAATTATATAAGAGACAGGTTATAGAAATAATTGCAATTAGAATTACTTAATTATATTTATTAACCATTTAACTACATTTGTAACAATTATTTCAAAAAAAATTATTCAAAAAGATCTGGTGATTACTACTGTTACTTAAAAGGGTTTATTTAACTTTTATTTATATAAGAATCTCTAATATAACCAGGGATTCTATTTTGATATATCCTGGACTCTGGAGTCCAATGTAAAGTCAGACTCCAGAGACCAGGAGTCCTTATTTTTACCCAGAGTCCCGCCCATCATAAAAATTATTTGGCCTCTAGGAATCCTAGTTTTTTTAAATTTTATACCAGCATATAAACATTTCTTTACTAACCATTATTAACTTCTATGAGTTTAATAATTTAAATTTGTTTAGCTAACAGTTATGTAACTTTAAACCAGTAAAAGCCTCAACGCATTGAATAACACTGCATATGGCAAGCCCTCTGGCATAAAAACTGTTTAAAAATGTGTAGTGTGTTTATGCAGTACATTGTCAATAACAGACATTGCTTTTAAAGAATTTGAGGTGAATCACAGCATATGTGGTACAGAAAACCTTTTTTTTTTTTAGTTTAAAATTATATTAGTTATATTAACTACAATTACAATTAAAGTTAAACGGTATAGATATGAACCGTAAGTTCATCATTAGCTAGCAAGCTAGCTCGTATAGCTGCGATAATACAGCCACGGAAAATGATGCACTGTGGTAACTATGTCAGTTACTGGTCTAGTTTTATTTTGAAACTGTCGTAAAGGTGTTGACAACATTATTCGGCAGAGCATTCCAAGTATTTGCTACCTGAATATTGAAAAAGTTAAATGAATTAATCAACTAGCATATTGATATAATATACATTCCTCCCATCTATGGTCATAACAAACGCTTTCATCGCGTTTGCTGTGACCATAGATGGGAGGAATGTATATTGGGTTAATATGCCAGTTGATTAATTCAGTTTTATTTTCAAAGTCAGTTTATTTTAAGTCTGAGGTTTGATGCCAGTGTTGATTCTAAAATAAAAGAAAAAATTTTGCGGTTTCCTAATTATATTGTTTAAACTAACAGATATGTTTTACTGATAGAATAGTTTTATAGGTCTTTTTAAAGAAAGTTAGAAAGTATCTTTTTCCTAGTGTAGCAATTGAAGTCTATTAAATGTGTCTGAGCAGGTTGTCAGAATATAACTTGTAAATTTTTTTTTTTGCTATAATTTATCATTTAAATTAAATAAAAAAGTGTTGCAGCATTTTGGTTTAAATATGCATTCGATTTACACGTTATTATAATAACAATTTTAACAACTATTTTTTGTGGGTTATCCAATCACCAATCCTGTGAAAGGTATGAAACAAATGAAGGCCAATACACAGAGAAATAAGTGGAGCGTAGTAATCAAACATGGAGTTCTTTGTGTACCATGCAAGCGCTTTACCACTACACCACTACTGCATGTACACTTGTAGTTAACAAATTCGTTATACAAATTATATTAGTAGAAATACCTTTAATCTAAAAGAAATAGTTATTTTTTGAGCAAAGTAAAATAAAATAAAAAATAAACTATTTACATCATAACTAAAACTTTATATCATTTCATCCCTAAAAGCTCTTGTTTGAATTAATAGAGTTAAAAATTTCTGAGTTTAGAGTCCCTAAAAATGAATACTTCGCATCCCTGAATATAAGCTCTAATATAACTTTAAAACTTAAGTTCATTTAATAACTCTATTTTAATTAAAAAAATCTCCTTGGGGCTCTTGGTTGAGTAAAGGCTAGAGATGGTGTCTCGATAAAAACACTCATCTTGGGCAGATGTTAACTGCATCCAACTACTGTTTTGAGAAGGCCTAGCTAAACATCCCCTGCCTTGGGGCTCTTGGTTGAGTAAAGGCTAGAGATGGTGTCTCGAAAAAAATACTCATCTTAAGCAGATGTTAACTGCATCCAACTACTGTTTTGAGAAGGCCTCCTAGGCAAAGACTTTAGGTAAGCAGAAAAATTCTGCTGACCAGCCTCGAACCCCTTCTTCATCTATTAGGCTGGCGTAGATGTAACCTGTGTTACATTGTTTCCTGCATAGGATGATGAATGCTGGATCTCCTTGACTCTACTCATAGAATTTTGCTTATGCCTCCTTGATAATGGCTATGCAACTCTTCCTGTTATCTCCATATGAGGGTACAGCTCTAAAACTCAGTTTAATGGTTCTGAGGCTAGCTGGTAGTAAAGTTTCCCAAACTCTGTGGTAGCTCTCAGAGAGGTTGATTCCATCAACAGCTGCAAAATATCAGAGTATTAACAGTGCCATGTTGCGCATGGATGGTGTCCCTGTTAATGCTTTTGGTGTGCATCGTCAAGGCCACATAAGGAGCCCTATGTCACGGCTTAGGGTTAATTAACAGGACTGAGACAACTGCATAGCTCATTGATTAGGAGGCTGTGCTCTATCTATGAATGAGTCAAGTTCTCATTAGACTCAAATCATGACCAAAGTAACCAAAAATTTGAAACCTAAAAAACCATCCCCACCACCTAATTGTTTTAATATATCTTTTACAAATATTCGCGGTCTGCGAAGCAACTTTCCATCAGTTGAGTCTTACCTCCTGCAAATTCACCAGACTTGCTTGCACTCAGTTAAACAAATTTAAATTCTGCAATTCCTTCTTCAGACGTCAGTGTTGATGGGTACTATCCTTTAATTCGTAAAAACTCCAATAGTCACATGCTAGGTTTAGGGGTATACATACGCATAAATTCTCCTATTTGTCGTGAAATCAGGTTCGAATCCTTTGACCATTCTTTTATATGCTTTCGTCTAGCACCTCTTCACTCTATCACCTTTCTCTTTGTTCTTTATCGTTCTCCTTCTTCCCATGATTGCACTCTTTTAGATGTAATCTCTGATCAAATTGACCATGCCCTCTCTTTTTACCCCTCTGCCAATATTGTTGTTGTTGGTGATTTTAATGCCCATCACACTGAATGGCTTGGCTCTAACACCACTGATCCTGTTGGCACTAAAGCCTTTAACTTCTGCGTTTCTCAATCTCTTACTCCGATAATTAACTTCTTCTCGTACTTCTTTTTTTGGGCTCACTTTATCATCGCACCACCTACTACTACCCTAAAGCTGACTGGGATTCTTTTCGTGATTTTCTTCGTGATGGTCCTTGGGCTGATGTTTTTTCTTTCTCAGCTGATAAATGCGCCTTCTACGTAACCTCCTGGATTCAGGCTGGAATGGAAGCTTTTATTCCTTCTTGTCGGTTTCAAGTCAAGCCTCATTCTACTCCATGGTTTTCTCCTTCTTGTGTGGCTGCTATATCCAATCGTAATCATTTTTTTAATCTTTTTCAAAAGAACAACTCTCTTGAGAACAAACGGCTATTTATTATTGCAAGAAATTGATGTAAAAAGGTGCTTTCTGATGCTAAACTCCATTATTCTCAGTTCACTAAATCTCGCATCTTATCACAGAAGTTAGACTCTAAAGACTTTTGAAAAATCTTGAACGGCATTATTAACAAGGGTAGATCTAACATTCCATCTCTCATTCATGGGACTGATTTTATTACCTCTCCCAAGGATAAGGCAGAACTATTTGCAAAGAACTTTTCTTCTAATTCCACTCTTGAATCTTATGGACATTCTCTTCCTTCCATTCCAGTCGAACAGGTTGACCCATTGTTAGACATTCAAATCACTCCGGCTTCTGTTGCTAAAGTCATATCTCAATTAAACTCGTCTACAGCTTGTGGTCCAGACAACATTCCTGTCACAGTCTTGCAGAATTGTTCTCCAGAACTTTCTTCAATTCTCTCTAAACTATTTAACAAGTGTTTGAATGAGTCTTGTTTTCCTGCTTGTTGGAAAATGGCATCTGTGGTTCCAATATTCAAAAACTCTGGAGAAAATTCTGACCCCCCCAATTATCGTCCAATTAGTCTTCTTTCTGTTATTAGCAAGGTCTTTGAGTCTTTGATCAACAAATTCCTCACATCTCATCTTGATCAAATAAACTACTGTCAGACAATCAATACGGTTTTCGATCCTCTCGCTCTACGGCCAACTTGCTAACTGCTGTAACTGAAAGATTATATGGTGCATTAGATGGAGGCAGTGAAGCTAGGGCTATTGCTCTCAACATATCTAAAGCTTTCAAAGTTTGGCATGTTGGTCTTCTCCATAAGCTTGTTTCTGGGAAAGTTTTTGAGATTATCAAATCATTTCTTTCTAACCGATTTATTAAAGTCATCCTTGAAGGCCAATACTCTTCTTTATTTCCAGTAACTTCTGGGGTTCCCCAAGGTTCCATCCTGGGTCCTGTTTTGTTTCTTATCTACATAAACAATCTTCCTGACAACCTTTCATCTAAAGTAGCTCTTTTTGCTGATGACTCAACTTTATACTTCTGTCTTGACAAAAAGTCTTCTCTTTTCGATTGCCTAGAACAAGCAGCTGATCTTGAATTCGATCTCACTTCAGTAATAGATTGGGGTTCCCAGTGGCTTGTGAATTTCAACTCTAATAAAACCCAGTTGCTTACTGCAAACAACTACCGTAATATGGTCAACATTCCTATATTAATGAATGGCAATCCTCTTACTGAGTCGTCCTCTTTACGTCTTCTTGGATTATCGCTTACTACTGACCTTTCATGGAAACCATATATACAATCGATTGCTAAATTAGCTTCTGCTAAGGTTGCTTCTCTTTATCGTGCTCGCCATTTCCTTACTTCCGATTCCATTCTCTACCTCTACAAATCTCTTATTCGTCCCTGTATGGAATACTGTTGTCATATTTGGGCTGGTTCTTCTAACGATTCACTTTCTCTTCTTGACAAGGTCCAAAAACGCATTGTAAATGTTGTTAGACCTGGACTATCTGCTAAGCCTGAACCTCTTTCCCATCGTCGTAAAGTTGCATCTCTTTCTCTTTTCTACAAATACTATCATGGTCACTGCTCAAAGGAGTTATCATCTCTAGTTCCATCAACTAAAATTCATTCTCGTTTTACTCGTCATTCAGCTAAGTCTCATTTGTTTACTGTATCTGTCCCTGCATGCTCTAAAAACTTTTATTCATCTAGTTTTTTTCCCCGCACTTCAATCCTTTGGAACTCTCTCCCATCTTCATGTTTTCCTGACTCATACAAACTTCAACTTTTCAAGTCTTCTGTCAACCGTTTCCTTGCTCTATAACTATGTTCTTTTTTTTTGTAGTAACTCCCAACTTAATAGTGGTTGCTTGCAGCCTTGTTGGGAGTGAATGCAAATAAAAAAAAAAAACTCAATGTTTTCAATAATTTCTTATAATTACAAAAAAAAAAGATAACAGAAACAAAAAATTAACAGCTGAAAAAAATTTATTTAAAAAATTTTCCTGAACTCAGTTAGTTTATGAAACTCACTGTGTACAAGAAAATGATTTTGAATACTAGCAAATTAAGGTCTGATATATAGAATTAAACAGCAAATAATCATAAAAAAATATATGATTTAAATATTCAGCTAGGAGTTAAGAGAAAGGAGTTAAAGAGTTAACAGAAGACTTAAGAACTTGTAAAATTTTTAGCAATTACAAAATTAATTTTTTCAACAAAAAGAAACAGTTAAAACAATATCTCCTATATACATATTCAATCTTGTTTACAGTTTGTAAACATTTTTTTGAAAAATTATTGCGCTTAGAAGAAATGATATATTAAGTAGATTGCTTTTTAAAACATAATGATTGAAATTCAAAAAATCAATAAGAGTTGGTTACGAAACTAAAATACATTTTTTAAAGCCAAAAAATACATTTTCATGGCCAAAAATTAATATGCATTATAAGGTAAGATATTTTGTCAAATTTCTGATCGAAAAAACGATCATTTATTAGATTGTTTATTAGATTTGTTTATTCCAAATATAATCTCAAATGTAATTTTTAATCTGAAGTTTTTGAGAATTATGAAAGATTATTTTGTAGACTTTAATATTTTTTTTCTCACAAAATTAAAGTAAAAAAAAATTTAACTTGTATTTTCAAACTTTAAAAAATCTCAAAACATAAATTTAGAAAAAATAATATTTGTATTACTTCATAAACAAAAATTTTTATAAAAATCTATTTAATTCATGCTTTTCTATTTTAATATATATATATATATATATATATATATATATATATATATATATATATATATATATATATATATATATATATATATATATATATATATATATATATAATATATATATATATATATATATATATATATATATATATATATATATATATATATATATATATATATATATATATATATATATATATATATATATATATATATATATATATATATATATATATATATATATATAAATATATATATATATAAACGAAATAGCCTTTTGTTACTAACTTTCTTCTTCTCAATAAAAAATAATTAAGAAATTTTTATGTGTAAATAAAATATCTAAAGAATATTAATGCTATCTTTTATTATTATTCCTTCAATATATTATTTAATTAATTACACTTATTTTTATTTTTTTTATTTTTTTCATTGTTATTATTATTCTTTACATTGTTACTACTACTATTTTTATTATTGTTATTACTATTATTATTTATATATCTTTGTTTTTGTTGCCTTAATATTATTACCTATAATGATAGTCAAAGTAGTTCAGTAGTTGCAGTAGCTTTATCATATTGTTATAACTATTCTTAAAATTGTTTATTTTATAATTATTAACTATACTATAATTATCTTACTATTGCTTTATCATTTATAATTCTTTTTACGTTGTTATATTGCAGTTATTTTTTATATTATTTTTATTCATATTATTGTTACTATTATTATTTTTATAAATATTATTACTTTTAACTTCTTTTCCTCTTTTTTTTTTAAAAAAAATCTTCTTTATTGTTATTGTTGCTTATCTTTCTTTCCTTTTTTCTTAGGTGTTACTCCATTGACTAGTTTTCAACTATATGAGTGACACCAAACCTTATTTATGTAAATTTATAATTTATCATAGTAAATTTTCATTATTTATGGTTAAATAAATGTATATATATATATATATATATATATATATATATATATATATATATATATATATATATATATATATATATATATATATATATATATATATATATATAGTCATTTCCGAAAAATCACGCACGTGACATTGCACCTGTTGCATTATTATTTTGAACATAATGCAATTTGTTTTCTTAAACTCACTTTTACTTAAATGACATTTATTATACAAAATATGGTAGCTATAAGTCTTATTATTATAGAATAAATTAATTATTCTAAATGGATGTTTTGTTTTTTATAGGTAATTATACAAGCATTCCTAAAGACTATTACAAAGTTACAGCATTCTATGATGTATCTTTGCTCCATAATAGTAGTTTAAACTAAAATCCGCACAGACAAAAAAAAGTAACAAACAGAACATGCAAAGGTTTGTTATTTTTGGATTGTATATTCGGAAATAAATTATTTATGACTATCATAAATAACAAATTTTTTTTTTTTTTTTAATTTGCATTCACTCCCAACAAGGCTGCAAGCAACCACTATTAAGTTGGGAGTTACTAGGAAAAAAAAAGAACAGAGTTATAGAGCAAGGAAACGGTTGACAGAAGACTTAAAAAGTTGAAGGTTGTATGAGTCAGGAAAACATGAAGATGGGAGAGAGTTCCAAAGAATTGAAGTGCAAAGGAAAAAAACTAGATGAATAAAAGTTATTAGAGCATGCAGAGACAGATACAGAAAACGAATGAGACTTAGCTGAATGACGAGTAAAACGAGAATGAATTTTAGTAGATGGAACTAGAGATGATAACTCCTTTGAGCAGTGACCATGATAGTATCTGTAGAAAAGAGAAAGAGATGCAACTTTACGACGATTGGAAAGAGGTTCAAGCTTAGCAGATAGTCCAGGTCCAACAACATTTACAATGCGTTTTTGGACCTTGTCAAGAAGAGAAAGTGAATCGTTAGAAGAACCAGCCCAAATATGACAACAGTATTCCATACAGGGACGAATAAAAGATTTGTAGAGGTAGAGAATGGAATCAGAAGTAAGGAAATGGCGAGCACGATAAAGAGAAGCAACCTTAGCAGAAGCTAATTTAGCAATCGATTGTATATATGGTTTCCATGAAAGGTCAGTAGTAAGCGATAATCCAAGAAGACGTAAAGAGGACGACTCAGTAAGAGGATTGCCATTCATTAATATAGGAATGTTGACCATATTACGGTAGTTGTTTGCAGTAAGCAACTGGGTTTTATTAGAGTTGAAATTCACAAGCCACTGTGAACCCCAATCTATTACTGAAGTGAGATCGAATTCAAGATCAGCTGCTTGTTCTAGGCAATCGAAAAGAGAAGACTTTTTGTCAAAACAGAATTATAAAGTTGAGTCATCAGCAAAAAGAGCTACTTTAGATGAAAGGTTGTCAGGAAGATTGTTTATGTAGATAAGAAACAAAACAGGGCCCAGGATGGAACCTTGGGGAACCCCAGAAGTTACTGGAAATAAAGAAGAGTGTTGGCCTTCAAGGATGACTTTAATAAACCGGTTAGAAAGAAATGATTTGATAATCTCAAAAACTTTCCCAGAAACACCATATGAAGCAAGCTTATGGAGAAGACCAGCATGCCAAACTTTGTCGAAAGCTTTAGATATGTCGAGAGCAATAGCCCTAGCCTCACCGCCTCCATCTAATGCACGATAAAATCTTTCAGTTACAGCAGTTAGCAAGTTGGCCGTAGAGCGAGAGGATCGAAAACCGTATTGATTGTCTGACAGCAGTTTATTTGACTCAAGATGAGATGTGAGGAATTTGCTGATCAGAGACTCAAAGACCTTGCTAATAACAGAAAGAAGACTGATCGGACGATAATTGGAGGGGTCAGAATTTTCTCCAGAGTTTTTGAATATTGGAACTACAGATGCCATTTTCCAACAAGCAGGAAAACAAGACTCATTCAAACACTTGTTAAATAGTTTAGAGAGAATTGAAGAAAGTTCTGGAGAACAATTCTGCAAGACTGTGACAGGAATGTTGTCTGGACCACAAGCTGTAGACGAGTTTAATTGAGATATGACTTTAGCAACAGAAGCCGGAGTGATTTGAATGTCTAACAATGGGTCAACCTGTTTGACTGGAATGGAAGGAAGAGAATGTCCATAAGATTCAAGAGTGGAATTAGAAGAAAAGTTCTTTGCAAACAGTTCTGCCTTATCCCTGGGAGAGGTAACAAGATCAGTCCCATGAATGAGAGATGTAATGTTAGATCTACCCTTGTTAATAATGCTGTTGAAGATTTTCCAAAAGTCTTTAGAGCCTAACTTCTGCGATAAGATGCGAGATTTAGTGAACTGAGAATAATGGAGTTTAGCATCAGAAAGCACCTTTTTACATCGATTTCTTGCAATAATAAATAGCCGTTTGTTCTCAAGAGAGTTGTTCTTTTGAAAAAGATGAAAAAAATGGTTACGATTGGATATAGCAGCCGCACAAGAAGGAGAAAACCATGGAGTAGAATGAGGCTTGACTTGAAACCGACGAGAAGGAATAAAAGCTTCCATTCCAGCCTGAATCCAGGAGGTTACGTAGGAGGCACATTTGTCAGCTGAGAGAGAAAAAACATCAGCCCAAGGACCATCACGAAGAAAATCGCGAAAGGAATCCCAGTCAGCTTTAGGGTAGTAGTAGGTGGTGCGATGATAAGGTGAGCCCAAAAAAGAAGTACGAGAAGAAAAATTTATAGAGATCATTGCATGGTCAGAACCACCTAAGGGAGAAAAGGGAGAAACTGAACATAAGCTAGGGTCAGAGACAAGACATAAGTCAAGGAGTGAAGGTAAATGATTAGGGTTGTCAGGAAAACGAGTCACAAAGTTAACTATCTCAGTAAGAGATTGAGAAACGCAGAAGTTAAAGGCTTTAGTGCCAGCAGGATCAGTGGTGTTAGAGCCAAGCTATTCAGTGTGATGGGCATTAAAATCACCAACAACAACAATATTGGCAGAGGGGTAAAAAGAGAGGGCATGGTCAATTTGATCAGAGATAACATCTAAAAGAGTGCAATCATGGGAAGAAGGAGAACAATAAAGAACAAAGAGAAAGGTGATAGAGTGAAGAGGTGCTAGACGAAAGCATATAAAAGAATGGTCAAAGGATTCGAACCTGATTTCACGACAAATAGGGGAATTAATGCGTATGTATACCCCTAAACCTAGCATTTGACTATTGAAGTCTTTACGAATCAAAGGATAGTACCCATCAACACTGACATCTGAAGAAGGAATCGCAGAACTTAAATTTGTTTCACTGAGTGCAAGCAAGTCTGGTGAATTTTGCAGGAGGTAAGACTCAACTGATGGAAAGTTGCTTCGTAGACCGCGAATATTTGTAAAAGATATATTAAAATATTTAGGTGGTGGGGATGGTTTTTTAGGTTTTAAATTTTTGGTTACTTTGGTCATGATTTGGGTTTAATGAGAACTTGACTCATTCATAGATAGAGCACAGCCTCCTAATCAATGAGCTATGCAGTTGTCTCAGTCCTGTTAATTAACCCTAAGCCGTGACATAGGGCTCCTTATGTGGCCTTGACAATGCACACCAAGTCTTTGCCTAGGAGGCCTTCTACAAGACAGTAGCAGGATGCAGTTAATATCTGCCCAAGATGAGTATTTTTATCGAGACACCATCTCTAGCCTTTACTCAACCAAGAGCCCCAAGGCAGGGGATGTTTAGCTGGATGCAGTTAACATCTGCCCAAGATGAGTGTTTTTATCGAGACACCATCTCTAGCCTTTACTCAACCAAGAGCCCCAAGGCAGGGGAATTTTTAGTCGGAGTTTATTTCTCCTAGCCTTTGCATAAGAAGAGCACACTCTGCAAGGCAGCAGGGCTTGTGGCAGGTGGTACTGGGTTACGTGATACCAGTAGCAAGATTGATCTCGATTATCCTGACCTGACCTGGGTCAATATATCAATATATCAAGATTGATCTCGATTATCCTGACCTGACCTGGGTCAAATATATCAATACTAATTATTTTAAATGTACATTTGATTAAAAAACAATATTTTAATGTATAATATTAAAGATAAGTAATGTATTATATAGTTAATATATTACATTAAAGATAAGAAAATTATAATATCAAATTTTTTACAATAAGTTAAGTTGTAACACTTTGGCTCAATAATAATGTGTCCATGGTTATCAAAGCGTGGTTGCGGTATTAACAGTTTTAACTCACATAAGTCATGACAGGAGAAATCAGATGGATATATAAAAATGAGTTCGTTTTGTTCTTTTAGAAATTTAATATGCGCCATATTACCTACAATTTCTAATACTTTGGCAAGGTATATCATTGCTCTACAAGCAGAATACAACTCTACAAACACTATTTTCTAATTGAAAAAATAGTATTAAACTAGTAACTTTCAGATAGAGATGGTATAGCATTTACCATTAATGAAGAAGATGGTTTTTTAACAACTTTTAATATTTCTGATTGGTTACAAATTACCATAAAAGCAACAACAATATTAAAAAGAAAAGAGTAATGGCAATGAAAAAATGAAAAAAAAAAAAAATCTTTGACTTTAAATTTATCTTTGAGAAGTGCCTCATCAGTCTCACTTTGGTTTGCAGTAATACACTCATTTGTAATGGAGATGATCTAAAAAAATTAAAATTTAATAACCAAAAGTTTCATATCTACAACTTTTATTTTTAGGTTTTTTCTCTGAATAATGACTTATATTTATTTTTGTATTTTTTTCACTTGCAATGGTCAGAAAATCATCTAATAACTGTCTGATAATAAACAAGAAAGCATAATTATCATGAAGTAAACAATCTGATAAAATGGCGTATTGCTCTTACTCCAAATTACAGCTGTTTGAAAACTGTTTGTTAATGATGAACCTAATAAGCAGATTGAATTTCCCTTTGTTCCATTATGATGTAATTTTTATTACACCATAATGGAGCAAAGGAAAAATTTTTATTACACCATAATGGAACGAAAACCATCTGATTTTATAAGAATTAAAAATATAAATGGGTAATAGTTTATAAATATAACAAAAAGTTTAATACAAAATTATTAAATTTTGTTATAGTACTAGAATTGACATTTGACTTACTTATAATCATAGATCATCCGGGTCATATTTTAAAAATCCGGAAAATCAGTAGGGTAAAATATCTGGAATATATTTTCCCTAATATTCCTAATAATTTTGATTTTAGCTGAGCTGTTTTTAATTTTTTTTTAACTTTTCTTAAGTTTTGTATGAGTAATGAGTGAAAAAGCTTAAAAAACAAATATATTACAAAAATATATTTATAAACTTGTATGTATAGAAAACATATTTGATATCTGGAAAAACTAAAAGTTGAGAAAAATATCCGGAATTCCGGAAAAATCCGGAAAAAGATAATCCCTGCTTATAATATATAATCAATTCATTTTCTGATACATTTTGTCAATATAGACGAAAATATGCACTTTGTTGACACTATATACACATGACCTATATAATCTGGCAATTACTGAGACAGAAATATGCAGCCCTCTAACAAAGATGTTAGTGGTTGTTTGATTTTATGCGCATTTTTTGAGGACCATTGGTCAAAAACAAAAAGCGTTTGTTTGAATCATCGCTCGCTTTACATTCCATAAATATGCACAATTGGCTGTTTTGATTAGATACAGATCTGTCAACTGTCTGACATTAAATTAAATTTTTTTTGAAGGGGATTTGTTAACAATCTGAAATTTTCATAGTATATGCAAAGGCAAATATTGTGGGGAAAATTGTTTGCCAGCTTGACATAGAATGGCTGCAGATAATAAAATTAGATTTCCCCACTTTTAAATTAATATGTTCACTTTATTTTAACAGTAAATATGCTTCTCCTAAGGTCATCAGCATGTGACGAATTTCTAAAAATTTCTAAAAGAAAATAAAAATTGTTTACAAAAACTGAAAACCTTGTTAAATAAAATGCGATTTCTACATATAAATGATGTCATATCTACTCTTTTGTTTCCTTTTTAATAAAAACATTTTTGCAACCTAGAGCCATTCTACTGATATATTCTCGCAAATAAAAATCAAGAACTTTGTAATTAGCATTGTACAACCAACGTAGTCAGGGCCCGATTTTGAAATATCAGTAAATAGCATAATAAATAAATAGTATTTTAATACTTCCTTTCAAAAAGATATTTTCTTTTGTTTGAAGCTGCAGATAATGTTGAATTAATCTTTTTAAGCGCCTTTCCAAAACTGTAGAGATAAAAAGGATTGTTCATTATCAGACGTAGATTGGTTTTTCATCAATTTTTATGGGCATTGCAACCCCCAGATGACCATGTCGACAGTAATTCACACATTTCATGTTTTACACACTTATTAACATGAGTAAGTACTACCTATGGTGAAAATTTCATGTTGGTGTCTTAAGCCTTTCCTACTAAATCAATTGCTAATTAAAACCATATTTTGTTAAATTTTTTTAAAAATATTTTGTGGTAAATCATCAAAGCAATGAACTGTCAATTAAATTTTATGAAAAAATAGTTTAAGTTACAAAGTCAAATTATAGACTGTTTTTATCAACAATACAAGCAACCATGTAAAGCAATATCAGCGTATGATGCCAATGCATACATACGCTAATATGTATGCATTGGCACCATATTGGCATACAATTTTTTTTTTTTTTATTTTTTTATTTTAATTCACCTCCTCAAGGCTGAGAAGCCACTACAGACGAGGAGGCTACTTATTTGTGGCTATAACTGTATATAACTATAATTAACTGGTATCTTA
>NC_061162.1:52141243-52211243 GCF_022113875.1 Hydra vulgaris | reverse complement strand
AAAAATCAATGGACTACTAACGTGACGTCACATTCCGCATGAGCGGGCCTTCTACTTTAGAAGGTGTTGGTCAGGGCAATAACATCCGTTTTTGCCATGTTTAATAACATCCGTGAAACAACATTCGATGTGTAATAACATCCCTGCAACAACATCCCAAATTTCATTGATGTATAATAACATCCGTGCAATAACATCCCAAATTTTATTGATGTATGATAACATCCATGCAACTACATCTGTAGATTTTTCGGATGTAACTACATCCGAATTTTTATTTTATTTTTAAATGCATAATTTTAACCAGATGTAGTTACGCATCTGAATTTTTTCGGATGTAACTACATCCGCCAAAAAAAAAAATTATTGTAATGCATTATTTTAAGCATAATAAACTTTTTTTTTTTCAATTATTTGATAGACTGCCAGCCCAAACCTAACCCTCAGTCGTTGTAGCAGCACTCCGTTGCGAGTCAGGCTATTTGTCAGTCGATGTAGCAGCACTTATATAATATAATAATTATATATGTAATTTATAAATGTAACTACATTTGGAAATTTTTTTTTAATAATGCATTATTTTAACCAGATGAAGTTACACATCTGATTTTTTTCCGGATGTAACTACGTCCAAAAATTTATTTTATTTAATAATGCATTATTTTAGGCGGATGTAGTTACACATCGAGAAAAACTCTCGGATGTAGTTGCATCTCTCTAAAGATGTTATTAAACATCAATGAATTTTCGGATGTTGTTGCACAGATGTTAATTCAATAAAGAAAAAAAGTGGATGATCTTACACAAAAATGTGCGGATGTTATTTCACTACTCCACGGATGTTGTTGGACAGATGTAGTAATCTTTTCCCGTATTTATCATGCCATATTTGGATCACACCTTAGGTTAAGTTCCTTAAACCAACTAGTTTCATTTAAAAAAAAAAAGCACTTAAAATGATTCACTTTCAAAATTATCTATTTAACAATGTTTCTTTATCGTATAAATTATCAAAAACTCTTAGGCTAAACAATAATATTACTTTTTAAATTGTTTATTTGTATGGGATCATCTTCATGATAAACTTCCAATTTCCTTCTAGAACTTTTTCCTTCAAATATGCAACAAACATTCTCATTTCCAAAGATCCTATTCATGCAACAATATCTTTCTAGAACATACTAGGCCAATAAAATTTGGTAAAGAATCAATTAAACATCAGTGTACTAATGCTTGGAACTATCTCCCTCATTCTTTTAAAACTAAAAGCTCAGTTTCTTGATATATTTTACTCGATAAATTTAAAAAAAAAACACTATTTGGATAACTACTAAAATAATAACATCAATAAAAGCAATATTTTACTGTTAATAGTCTTATTAAAAAATGCTCTCTCTTGTATATATTTTTTATTTTATACTATTTTTTTTTAAGAACATTTATGTACAGTTTTTTTTGTCGTTTTTACACAATAGTTGAATGTGCATGAGCGTATGTATGGGCATATGTATGCGTATGTATATATATATATATATGTGTGTATATGTGTTAACATGTGTCTATAGGTATGTGTGTGTATGTATGTATGTATGCAAATAAGTATACGTATATGTGTGTGTATATATATATATATATATATATATATATATATATATATATATATATATATATATATATATATATATATATATGTATATATATATATATATATTTATTAATATCATTATTTTTATCAATGCCATTATTTTTATTTGTACTATTTTTATTATTATAGTTATTATTAATGTTAACATTATTGTTAATGTTATGATTTTTAGAGTTGTCGTTATTAACATCATTATTATCAGGTGTTTATGCATGATTAGTAATTATACCATTTGTAGACATCTTTGAATTGTAAAATCATGTAATTCATAATATTTTGATTGAACCCTGCAATCAAAATCAAATAACAAATGTTTGTATAATTTAGTTACGTTCTACAGTTTTACAATAATTTTTATTTTAATAAAATTAAATTACTGTAAAACTATATGCAATTGTAAAAATTTTAACAATAAAATTTTACAATTACATTTTACAACAGTATATAGTTTTACAATATATTTTTATTTTAATTTTATTATTATAAATCTGCACATTTTTTCTTTTTTTAATAAATTGTAGGTTAAAGAGAGGAATTTAAAATTTTTCAAAAGACCTAAAAGATACTTTTGCATGGATAACTAACAACAGAACAGACAGTGAAAATATAAAAATGAACAAACAAATATAATAATAAACGATGCGTCAAAAGTTGTTTAAATTAGAAAAAAATGGTGTTAAATGATATCATACAACGTGCAAACCAATATCATGCAACGTGCAAACCAAAAATATTTTTTTTCTAACAATTTTCTTTTTCATCATTAAAAACTGCTTTAACAGTGGGAGAGTGGCTGTTGCTGAATTTAAGTTATTGTTAGGAAATGGTTGTATGACCTTAAAAGTTTTAACGTTTTAATAAAACTGAAGTTTCTTTTTTATCATAATTTTACACAATAATATTTAGCCCTCGGCATTTGACAATGAAGAAAAAACTGCCGATGGAGAGTTTAAAGTTGGCGATACTATGTTAATATTTAAAAGAAAAAAAAGAAAAACTGCCGACCTAAAAGTGTTTCAAGTTGGCGATTTTATGTGGTTATTTAAGAGCGACTTTGTGTAAGAATCAGAGAGAACTCAATAATGACCCTCTTAAAAATTGCTAATTTTTTAATATGTTGTTACTATTTACACTAGAAGCTTAATTCCAAAATTTTTTTTAAAAATTGGTTTTTTAGATATTAGATGTCAAAATTTGACTCAACTTTTTAGATCTTGTAAATAGCATGAGTAATTTTTTCGATAAAAAGCAATTTGTATAAGGGACTTTTATAGATTTATCCAAAGCGTTCGACACAGTTAATCACAATATCTTAACTTAAAAAAATAGAAAGATATGGTGTTAAAAATATATCCCTTGACTGGTTTAAAAGTTACCTGTGTAGCAGAAAACAATGCGTTGTTACAGATCATAATAAATATTCAGACCTACTAGAAATAAAATGCGTATATTCAACAACGTCCACAAGCAAGTCCCTAGTAGCCCTGTGGTACAACAGACTTGCATATATTTTTTAAATGCATGGGTTAAAAGCCAGCACTTTATATTATAAAAAACGAATAGTTCTCTTATTTTGTACCCTGTTAACGCGCATGCGCTAAACAGAATTTTGAATTTCTTTTGTCTTGTAAAAATTTTAATGGTACAATAGTAAAGATATTTTCTTGGTGCTTCTATATTGATTTACAAACGCTTGAATTCAGTATGTTTCCTTGTTACTCAATCATATTTTGGAGCATAATTTATCTAGAAACAACTGATTTAGAATTGATTCAGCAATAGAGATAACAGAGGAAACACTTTGATTGCAGCGATATAAAATTGTTAGGTAACATGTATATCCATGTATATCTATACTTAATCCTTTCTTCTCAAACTAATTTCTCTAAACTTCAGGGGTAATATCTTTTGTAAATTGTCTTTCAACCAAAATGCTGTTTTCATCTAGCTGTTTATACGGATCATTCTTTGCTTTTTTCTGTTATGCATTTCTTAAGAGGTGTTTTATATACTCTGTGATGCTGCCTATTGATACTTTAATGTCATATAAAACATCATCACCAACATCATTTTCATTTCCTGATTGGCATTTCGCATACAGAATCATTTAAAATGCTACATGTTTACACTTGTTTTCAGGATCAGAAAGGACAAATCGAGTTGAATATGTTGCAATTTCATTTTCCAAATAGCTTCAATGAAGTTTATATTTAATTTTTAAATACCTTTTTTAATCTTTCAAGTTTCTCAACAGTTGATTTTTTATTGAACATATTTGCGAATTCTTCAAATGTTGCAAATGCATTTATCCCACCAGCAGCCGTGTCATTTAAAACCGTCTCATTTTCTATGAGATGGTTTTATTCCATTTAGCATCCGCATTAAGCTTGAGTTGGACAGAGGCTCGTACGCAATTCCTTTGTAACTTTCCTTATATAAAGCAATGGTATGACTGTTTTTTGCTGTTAAAATGGTAATAGCTACAATTTCAACATCACCACTGTCATACTTTATTTTGGAAATACCATAAGAAACGTCTTGTAACAGTCCACTTAAAAATATGAAATCTAAAAAATATTCACATTTTGGAATCGAAAGTCTACTTCTTGTAAATAAATTCTTTTAGAGTAGTACAAAACCTTTTTGTGAGCTTTTCCATTTTTTGGCAAGTCCTATTTTATATTTTGTGTACTTAAGTGTGTTGCATAAAAATTGCTTTGTGTATTTATTATGATCAATAAATGCCAAAATTACAGTGGTGTAACAAGTTGACTTGTTACACCACTGTTTTTATACATTTCTACAAGTTTTTCATTTTCATCGGGAGTTTTTGTTTTGGCATTTTCATCAACTTCAAGCACTTTTAAAAACTCTTTCAATTGACAAGGCGCAGTAGGTTCTGAAAATGTTTTTCTGAAGGTTTCTTCCATACATTTATATCTCCTTTGCATTTATTGCTTTGAGGATTCATTGACAAGCTCAAGTTTTCTTTTAAACTGGAATTTAATTGAACTGGTCCCAAGACAAGCTGTGATATTTTCTCTGATTTCATTTGAAGTATTAAGTTCTTTTTCAATTTTTAAAAAATCATCTGGTATCAAATCAATATCAGTAGTTGTTAATGTAGATTCGTGTTCAGTTTATTTTTGTTTCTTTTTTTCTATTCTCTGAATAGTAATCTTTTCAATGACGATTGGATATAATTGAACCAATTGGAATGTATGAATTATAATGGGAAAATATTTGTGTCATAGATATTGGTGCGGGTGGCCAAAATGATGCTTTCTTCCCTGTTTGTAATTTGTAATTTAGGGTGCATACTTTTTTTTCCTTGTTTCCATCCTAATCTTAAGGGATTGTCCATAAAGTACGTACGATCGGAGGGGAAAGAGGGGTGGTCTGCAAATGGCGTATGTGAAATGGAAGGGCAGTGGGTTAATTATAAAAGAAAGGAGACACTAAGTTAAAACAAAATATCATAAAATGTTAGATAAATAGTTTAAAAGCATAGGTACTTTTAGGGAGGTGTAGGGTACTCAAAAAAGCGATTTGCTAAAGGGGTGGAGGTAGGGGGGGGGGCGAAGGGGCTTGCGAAAAAAAAGCGTACGTACTTTATTTTTTATTTTTTTATTTTACATTTGTTGGTCGTGTTACAATTATACATTGTCAAAAAAAAAAAAAAAAAGATAATAATAGTAAACTTTCACAAATATGAAACAAGGTATCTGAAAAAAGATCAAAGGATCTTGTCGTCAGAACCTTAAATAAGTTCAAACAAGCATTAACAAAAGTAACAACAGTATTAAATTTCTTCAAATTTTCTAAGAATATATTATATAATTCAAAAAGAAATCACGCGGATCTACTCACCAATATTTTATTTAAACGTATTCGTACCAAAATATAATAATATGTTAAGTAAAGAGTGTAAAATCAGCAAAATAAACAAAAATAAACTTTTTACCAATGTAAATAAGAAAAGGCAAAGTTATTAATTCATATTATTAATAATAACATACTACGTCATCTAATGAAAATATTAGGGTTTATAATTTACTTTTAAAAAAAAGAAATGTAATGAGTAGTTCAATATCAAAATTCGCCAAAACAATTTTATTCTAAAGTTGTGGTGCCCGATAGGCAATACAAAATTGATTAAAGCTCGTTTGACAAAAAGGTTTACTTTATGGACGACCCCTAATGTGTAGCGATGATATGCACAGAATTTCTTTGTATTGTTAAAATTGTATTTAAACATTTTTTAATTAGAGATTTTTCTTTCTAATCACCAGCTAGCTCATAGCTCCTTAACTTTCTTCAAAATTAACTATTTATATTATTAAGAATTATGTAACAAAATAAAGACCACGTAATAAAGCAATTTTAAGTAACAAACAATAATATATCTGTCGAACAAGGCACGTGTGTTGTGTTGTTATTAATATTGCTCCGTAAATTTTTTAAAATGTTGTTCGGCAAAATACGCAAGTAAAAATTAATCGTTCCGAATGGGATATGATCTAAACACAACCTGTTCGCTTTAGAAGTTCAACTTATAGCTTTTAAAATAAACACGAAGCAAAAAACAAACTAGAAGCTGCAGTAAAAATAGTTTTTGATGTTAATAAGCTTGAGCAAGTTTAAATTTTTTTGTTTTAAAATGCGTTGCTATGGCGTTGCTACGGACTTCTCAATCTACTAAGGCCACAAAACACATATTAACGCATTAACGCATGTTATGGAACTGCTGTCTTATTGCTTAGGGGTCCTCCATAAAATACGTCACGCTATAAGGGGAGGGGGGTTGGTAGTTTTGTGACGACTCAAAAAGGTAAATTTTAAATTACGACAAAATATTTACACGAGATTTTAAAAAAATTTGCGCGACACTTTTTTTTTAACTAAGTAAACGCGTTTTCAATTTTAAATTTTAAAACAACGATCAACAAAACAATGGATTTTGAATCGATGCGCTTTAATGTCTTCGAAACTGCGAACTATATACTTATTGACGCTGATACGCATATTTTTCAAATGAATAATTTTGATTCTCGATATTTTAAAACTGAAACTTTTAAAACTGAACTTGAAACTATTAAAAATAATTTTACAGTAATTCACATAAATATAAGAAGCATAAATAAAAGCTTTGACAAACTTAAGCACTTCCTAATTGATTGTAATTATTTGTTCAGTATGATTTGTCTAACAGAAACTTGGTCTTCTGACGAATCAATCCAAAATAACACTAACTTTCAAACTCTCAATTATAAATTAATATCTTCTGAAAAAAAAACATGCAAAAAGGGAGAAGGGATTGCAATTTATGTTCGGAATGATCAAGCAATAAAAGTAAGAAAAGAAAACTCCATTTCTAATGCCGATAGTGAGGTCTTTACAATAGAAATTATTAGCTCCAAGTTTAAAAATATTATTGTTTCTACCTGTTATAGACCACCTAAAGGTAATACTAAAGCTTTTTCTAATTATCTAAAAGAAATTTTTCTCAAAATCAATAAAGACCAAAAAAAATTATTCTGTATTGGAGACCTCAACATAGATTGTTTAAAAAACAATGAGTTTCCGATTACTAAATTAATTTTTAATAATATGTTTCAACATTGTATTTTACCAATTATTAATAAACCCACACGAGTGGGTTTATTACAACCTTAAATTCTATTTCTGCCATAGATAACATACTAAAAAACTCATTTCTAGATACCTCCTTAAAAGCAGGAATAGTAAAAATTGATATAACAAATCATTTTCCAATTTACTTTACAATAACAAATGATACAAGAATAAATAATAATATGAAAAAAATAACTTATAAAAGAAAAATAAATAAATTGTCTATTCAAAATTTTAAAGACACATAAATTGGATCCATTCTAGCTCCCTTACTGTTTTTAATATACATTAATGATCTTCCGAAAGCCTCAAACAAACTTGATGTCATAATGTTTGCAGATGATACTAATTTATTTTATTCATCCCCGTCAATTACAGAACTTTTTGAAACAACGTATATTGAACTCGAAAAACTAAATGTTTGGCTAAAATCTAATAAATTATCTTTAAACACAGAAAAAACTAATTAAAACTTATTCCATCCAAATCGAAAAAGAAAAAAACTACCAAATATATTGCTATTGCTAAGAATAAAAAACAAAAATATTGAAATTACGATAACAACTAAATTTCTATTGGAACAATATGGAAAGCCCATATTGACTATTTAAATACTAAAATAACCAAAAACATCGGCGTGCTATACAAAGCTAGACCAATGTTATCCCAAGAAAATCTAAAACATCTTTATTTTTCATTTATGCATACCTATTATACATATGGTAATATAGCATGGGTAATATAGCATAAATCTAATTTATAATAACTTTATCAACATCAAAAACATGCCGTTAGAATTGTTTATAAAAAAGATAAACTCACTCATACTGAACCTTTGTTTAAACTCCTAAATGCTAACCGTCTATAGAATTAACATTTACCAAAACTTACTCTTCATGCTAAAATATAAACATTTAAGAAATGTAGTGGCTTGTTCCACCACATTTTCTTAAATGAATTCTTTAAAAGCAATAAAAATAGATATGACACTAGAGAAGTAGGAAACTTTAATGTACCGTTCAGAAAAACAAAACTGTCGTGTTTCACATTTTCATATTGCGGTCCCTATCTCTATAATAAACTGATATCCAAAAATGCCATAGTTACAAAATTAGATAACATAAATTGTTTAAAAATCTTACTAAATAAGTTCGTTTTAAATATCAACAATTTTTTGAACTTACACAAAACTAAAACTGAAACTAAAACCAAAATTATTACTGAAGACAAAATCTCAAAAAACTTCAATAATATATACTAATATAAAGAATTAATATAAGTTAATAATTATTATATTTATGCCTAATAATAAATTTATGCGTATTATGTGTACTGCAAACAGCATTTACCAAATTGTTTATTTTTACATTTTATTATATGTGAACCCAAGATAAAATGAAGTATTTTGTGAAACTAGATACATTGTAAAACGAAAATATCATAAATCATCATAAAAAACATCATAATAGTGGCGGGATAGCTCAGATGGTTAGAGCGTTAAAGGAAAAGTTAAAACCCGGACTGTTGAACGATACGAGTTCAAATCCCGCCACCGCCAACTCAGCGCTTGAGTAGTACTTTGGTACGCAAAAATGTTAGTCAATAACGGACGCTACTTTGGATTAGTCTTAATGACTATTTGTGGCTGTTCCTATGCTAAGTCAACAATATCTTCGGATATAAGAACATTGTATAGAAAAATATAGCATGAAAACTCAAATAAATAAAAAAAAAAAAAAAAAAAAAAATACAAAAAGTATTACAAGTACAAACGGTTTCTTGATGACAAGACCATCTGGTCTTTTGCAAGTTTCCTGTGTTCTTTTAATATTAATGATACCTTGCAATCATATTTTTTGTATTCTATTAAATTGTCATATATTTTTAGGATTAGATGTTTTAAAAAACATTATAACATTGTACCAGTCATTTAGCAACACAACATTGTGAAGATAAAAGAACAAAAAAAAATAAATAAAAAAAACGATTATTTCATAAAAGTAGCATAATATTCTTTGTGAAATTAAGCATATTTTCATTCCCATACATTCACTATGTGAAGTGCATTAACTATTTGATTAAATTAAATTACATTTGTTTAATTTAGAAGGTTTTGTATTTATTGTTATATATATAAAACATTTCAATGGTTATTTCCAGTTTGTAGACTGTAAATATTATTCATAACACAACAGCAGTTTTCAGAATTGCTTTATATTATTGCTTAACTTAATACTGCTCATTCGTGCACGTTTACACGGAGATTTTTTACCATACTTGGCCTTTCAGTTTTATTATAACATGCTCTTTCTCTTTAAACTTTTGAACACACGCGATTAGGTACTCTTAAATCTTAATAATCTGTTAATATCTGCTTAATTAGTAATAAGATCAAAAACTTTGCTTTATGAGCTTAACTATTAATAAAGTCGACAATTTTTATTTCATAACTTCCATAGTAAAGAATGAACCTTATGTTATATTTGAATTATAAAGTAACTTTTAAAGTCAGGTGATTCATTTAATTCATGTATTATTATAATAACACAATTCAAGTCATTTGTCAACTGTATTCAAAGTATATTAGTCTGTAATTTTTAAATTAGGAGACGATGACGACTCAAGAAAACGTTGCTCTTTTCAAAGGTTAAGAGATCAAACTCTTGATAAAATTAGTTTTTATCTCCAAAAATTTTTTATCTCACACGGTCAACTCTATGTTACATGTCTTTTGATACCTTATTTTAAAGAAGTTTAAAAAATCCGTTTGTTTTTATATAAAAAACCAGCTCGTTTGTTTTTCCAAGTTTTTAAACATTTATTACGAGGTATGTCATTAAACAAATATTACAAAAATATAGTTGTATTCGTAAAGTTTTTAATTTATATATTTTTCTTAATTTATATATTTATTTTTATTTGTGTGTTATTTATTATGTGTTTATATGTGTTAAGATTATATGGGTTTATATTTTGTAAGTGTAAATATCTTTAATATATGAGTGTTTCTATGTTTGTGATATAATGTTATTTGTTTATAATTTGTAAGTGGTTATTATGTTGTTTGCATGGTTTCAATTTGCTGTGACTTGGCTTAGTTTACAGCAAGAGTGTTGACCTTGCTAGCCAAATGGTGTACTTTGCTATAATGTGACTTGGCTTTGTTGGGAGCAAGATTTTTGTTCTTGCCAGTTAAGTGGTGTACTGTCATTATGAAACGCATAATTTAAATCTGTTTGTAGTTAGTGTAGTCATAAAAAGAGTTATTAAAATAGTGTTGAAAGAATGTGTTTAAATAAAATGTTGAATAGATATAAATTTTTTTAATATTTATAATTATAAGTAAATTTTATTGAATATATTATTTATGCTTCATTAGATGTTTTTTATACTGTTACTTTTTGAGCAATTTGTTTAAAAGATATATACTCTGTTCTTTTTTGTTAAAAATTAATGCTTTTTATGATATAATTTGTTAAAACACTGGCTTCCTTTTTACAAACAGCTCCTCTCCATTTAAATATTTAAGAGCCTTAATATTTTAATGTTTTATATATTGACTGTTTTTCTTTAGAACATTTAAAACAGTTGAAGAAGTTTCAGCATTTTCAAGTTACTTCAATTAAAGCAAATATATGATTGTTTATAGAGGTTTCCTATTAATAATTTTGTATTTACTAATTAATTGCAAATCTTGGATTAAATGCCTTTCAAAGTAATGAATGGGATTTTTTGATGAACTTTTTTGATAAAATTTCACCATTCAATGCTGAGCAGTACTTGCTGATCAGACAGTTCTTATAATTTTTTCAATTTGCTTTATTTATGAGTTCTTATCTGTAAAAAGTTTGGAACTTTTATTAATTACTTTTTATTGTTTTTTTGATCAAATACTAATAATATTTTATCGATATTTCTTAATAACTACATTAAATACATAACATTACTCATTATTTATATTAATTTAGTTATAACTTTAGCTTAAATTCTTGATAGAAATATGTTATCTTTACCTATTGCTATATTATTTTACAAAATCTTATTTAAATACGACTATTAGTAGAGGTAGAATATAATTATATTATTATATTATACTCTGTTTTATTTGCTTACACTTTATTTAAGATAAGTTAAAAAAAAAAACTAAAAGTTTAATATTGAAATAAAAGTTTAACTTTTATCATATTAGGCATCATTTTTACGCACTCCTATGATGCTTAGTTACGTCTGATAATTAAAGAAGTAAAATTGTAAGGCTTCGTTATAATTAAAAAAACCGGGCTATGCAAAATGAATTTAACCGTCGCCAAAATGAAAGAGATAAGCTTAGGCTAGCTGAGGTAAATTGTAGTCGAAATAAAAGAGCTTTTGAAATGAAAGTTGTATGAAAGGTTTTCATACAACCAATTCTATGCAGCATGTTCTAAAGCCAAGTCATTTGCATTACACATGCATAACAGGTCATTTGCATAACATTTGCATATATACATGTATAAGCAAGGTATTTGATTAAATGAAAATTTAACAAATGTTATGTTTGTAAATGTTCTTAATATATAGTTTTTGATAAGTGTCATATGATGTGGTAATGTGTGTTTTTATTATGTGTTATATAAGACAATATAGGTTTATATTTTGTTAGTGTTTCTATGTGTGTGCTGTTAGTAGTTAAAATATGAACTATAAACTCTAAATAACTCAATAACCCTTAACTTAAACTAATTTTAAAATTTCATTTGAACCTTTATTTATGGATTATACTGCCAATAGCTCTGCACTCTCTAACAAGCTAATTTCTTGGATCTTTCAAGGTTTGTGTAACTTAAAGTATACTGTAATATGTTATGTTTTTTATTAGTTTTGTAATGTTGTTGTTGTGTTGTTTTGTGTTAATAGAATAGATGACATGGTTTATTTTCACGTCAGGGTTTTTAGTTTAAAATGATTATTTAGTAGTTACATTACTGAAACTGACTACATGTAACCATTTACTAAAAGCTAAAGATTCAGTTTTCAAATAAAAACATAGATAAATGTTATTGTGATCATTTATTTTTAGCCTTGCTTTTTTAAAAAGTTGTTAATCCAAACTTGCAACAATAAATCTTGAAACTGACTACATGTAATCATTTACTAAATGCTAAAGATTCGGTTTTCAAATAAAAACATAGGTAAATGCTATTGTGATCATTTATTTTTAGCCTTGCTTTTTTTAAAAAGTTGTTAATCCAAACTTGCAACAATAAATCTTGAAACTTTTACATAAGATAAACAACTTGACTAAACAAGTTTCTTATTTTTTATCTGTTTAATCACAGTTTTCAAATAAATCAATCGAGTACATAACAAATCAATGTATTTAAGGTGTATTCAATAATAATTTTGTTCTATTTTTAGATCGAATTCCTTCTGCTATGACTGGTTATGAAAGTTCGTACATAGCAGAATTTAAGAAATGTTCTGAATGTTAATAGACTTTTTCGCGGTTGCAAAATGCATTTTGGGTAATCAGGGCAAACAAACAACAAAGTTAGTTCAATTTAGTGAAGGAAAGCTGAAGAGTTTCTGCTTATTTTTAATGTTCTGCCACTAAAATTTAGCACTTATTATTCAATATTATCATTAGAAAATATTCGATGTTTTATAAATTAGTTTTTTGATCAATAAAGATAATAAATATAAATTTAAACTGCCAAACAACTCTACTGTATGATGCCAAACTGCTACGTATTGTTGCTCTGTTGTTGGTTGTAATTATGACTTCATTGAAGTCTTTAAGTGTCCAGATAATTTATTTAAAAAAAGTCAATATAAAGTGCCAAATTTTACTGTTTTCCTGATGATTTGGCAAAAAGCAATCTAAATTATGCTGTAAAAGATTTATTCATTTCGAGTTTGGAAAATCTATTTTGCTTTGCTTAATTCAGTTATACATGAAAATATCGTTATGCAGAATAAAAATCTTCTACAAAAAGAAGAAAAACTTAATTTTTGCTATATTGTCTTTAGATTGAGATAAACTTGATAACAACACTTTTTTAAAACCGTAGGAATTAAAAACAGATAAATCTATCAAGTTTAATAAACTAGACGCTTGATGATAATTATATGATGACAATTGTTTTTGCTAAACTACTTAAATATTTTCTGATTTTTGTTTTTTTGCAGGCCTAGCATATTAAAAGGAATGAAAAAATAATGTACTACTGGAAAGGTAAAAGTCCAGCTAAAGACTAATTTCGCTACAGGATTTAAAAACAATAAAATTAAAACCTCTAATATGATAACAGATATTTTTGTTAGTGATAATACATTTATGTTTAGCACTTTAAACTGAAGATTCTGCTCATCATTTAATTGTGTCTGTTTTTGTGCTGAATTTTATTTATTCATGACATGGATAAAACCTCTTTTGTTTGAGTTTAAATGGATTATTTATAATGGATACATTTAAAAATAAAATTAAAATTTAGCAGCCACGATTATAAAATTTTACCTAAATGCTCTATAATTTTTAATTGTTCTGAAATTTTTATTGAAAAACCATCTAGCTTGGATATAGATGCAACTTCTTGGTCAAGTTACTGTAAAATATTTAGTCTAATTAATATTCAATTTGGTATAATTACTTATTTTTTTCATTGTTAATTCAGAATCTCTAGTTATATTTGTATTTTCAAAGGTTATAGACTATTAAAACACTTAAAACCTGAAGATAAAGACTTACAATTTTTTTATCTACATAACTTGTCCATTAAAGCACACAAATCCCATTTTGTCCTGCTAATTACTTGGGTAATGTTTGTTGTTATTTGTG
The DNA here is from genome assembly GCF_022113875.1 of Hydra vulgaris. Lineage (NCBI taxonomy): Eukaryota > Metazoa > Cnidaria > Hydrozoa > Anthoathecata > Hydridae > Hydra > Hydra vulgaris. Next base: position 52,197,147 of record NC_061162.1, on the reverse strand, counting down.
TTGTAGTTGCTTATTATATTTGTTTCTATTTATTGAGTGATTTTTGTTTGTTGTTATTTTACTATATTCTTTTTTTCATTTTTCTGATCTCATGTGTTATTCATTTATTCTCGAATCATATAGTCCATTCATTTTATTTTTACTTACTTTATTTTCTTGCATTTTCAATTATACTATTTTTCTTTAAACCGATTTATTTATTTTTAATTTTATTTATTGTTTCTATGTATTCATTTTTTGTTCTATTTGTTTATTTTATTAAGGTGTCACTCCATTGACTAGTTTCTAGCTATACAAGTGAGTTCGAATGTAATCTAATAAAATTAAAAATGATTTGTAATTTTTTCAATAAAATAAATGGATTAAAAAAAAAATTCAGTTATCTAATGATGTACAAAAAACATATACTAAATGATGTACAAAAAACATATATATATATATATATATATATATATATATATATATATATATATATATATATATATATATATATATATATATATATATATATATATATATATATATATATATATATATATATACACACATATATATATATATATATACATGTATATATATATATGTATGTATATATATATATATATATATATATATATATATATATATATATATTTATATATATATATATATATATATATATACATATATATATATATACATGTATATATATATGTGTGTGTATATATATATATATATATATATATATATCTATATATATCTATATATATCTATATATATATATATATATATATATATATATATATATATATATATATATATATATATATATATATATATATATATATATATATATATATGTATATATATATACATATGTATATATATTGTTGGGTTTTTTTTGTCCCTAAGCTCCAATCACCGCAACTGTTTGCATATATATATATATATATATATATATATATATATATATATATATATATATATATATATATATATATATATATATATATATATATATATATATATATATATATATATATGTATATATATATACATATGTATATATATTGTTGGGTTTTTTTTGTCCCTAAGCTCCAATCACCGCAACTGTTTGCATATATATATATATATATATATATATATATATATATATATATATATATATATATATATATATATATATATATAGTATATATATATATATATATATATATATATATATATATATATATATATATATGTATATATATATATATATATATATATATATGTATATATATATATATATATATATATATATATATATATATATATATATATATATATATATATATATATATATATATATATATATGCAAACAGTTGCTGTGATTGGAGCTTAGGGACAAAAAAAACCCAATTTTTGGGCCCACCCTGCCCTTAACGCGGGAGCATCAAGTTAATAAAATAATTTCTTTAGTATTTTTATCTAATTTCATATTCATCAACAAATTTCAAATTTCATGCAATAATCACTTATTTTTCGAAAATTATGACCATATAAAGTTTTAACCCCCCTCAATTTGAAACTTTGTAGGATCATAAAAACTAAACACTAAGAGGTTATTGCATGAAATTTGAAATTTGTTGATGAATTGATGATTTGTTGACCTTTTTGTATTTTGAGTTGATTTACTCATTTTTTATAATTATAGATTAGTTATATATTCATCTATAGATTTTAAGTTTAACGATTAAATTATTCAGTGTTCCGTTTTTAGCCTTATCAAATTGAAGGAAGTTTATAATAATATTTACATGATCATAAAAACCGAACACAAAAGATTTGATCCTAAAATTTAAAATCTGTAGATAAATACATAACTAGTTTATAATTATAAAAAAATGAAAAACTTAACTCATTGCACTTACGATTGGGGTAGGAGGGAGGAGGAGGAGGGAGGGGTAAGATTTTAAGGTTTTGTTATTCCTAGTCTCTTATACTGAAATTCTTTTGTGAAGAATCTATATTCCTCTTACATGTAAACATAGCAAAATTTTGACTTTCTTTGTTTAAAAGTTGTTTATTTCAAACATTAAAAAACCTGCATACTTAACTGCATAGAAGTCAGTACTGTATTATTTTAAAAGGCTGATCAATGTTTTTTAAGAACAGAACAGTAATAAAAAAGTAAAAACAGAATTATAAGCATTATTAAGGTGTATGGTGTTATGCGGAAATGTTACTTTGATTTCTTTAAATACACTCCTTAAACAACAGTCTAATTTTGTGTTGTTCTTTATAATAAAGTTTTAAATAATTGAACCCGTCATTTCGAAAAGGGCACAAGTCACACTTTTTTCAAATTTCACTTTGTAATGCAATTTTATTTATTCAAGTGTTTTACATATTCCCTTTGAAGGAGAAACATTTTCATACGCCATACGCCATAAGTCAACTTTAAATGCAAATGAAAATTAAAGTCTGTTTGAAAATGGCTTAAGTCCCGAACTTATGCCATTTTTCAAGTGAAACAAAGCGCAACTGTAGTGACGTAATTTCACTTTTTTTGTAACAAAAATGGAAAATCGTGAACTTTCTGAAAATGCATATAGATCTAGAAAAAGAGTGTCTGGTATAAGAAAAAGTGGAAATTATAAACACAAAAAAATAAAAAAAGCCAAAATTGCTGGAGAAACTTATAAAAACCACAAAGGAAATGATGTGGCACCAAGTCAAACGGGTGCTTCTTGTAGGTTAGTTTTTTGTTCTTTAGAGTATGACTATATTCGTTCTCAAATTTATACTTATTTACTCATGTTTTACCACCAATAATTAAAGGTAAAACATCTTGATATATAATTATTACAATATTACCTCAATAATTCTATTTATTTACAGATGTAATTCAAAGTGTATGGAGCTTGTATCTGAAGATTTTATAAAAAGTACAATTCAGTTTGTTAACAAATTTAATTGTAAAAATGCTCAAGACACATACTTGCAGTCATTGATTGAAAAGAGGGAAGATGGTTTAGATCTAAAGAACCTAAGAAAAAAGAATTTTCTTTTATTTATCACATTTAGATTGAAGGTGTGATAAGAAAAGTACGCAAGAAATCTTTTTGCTGTATGCATGGAATTTCTATGAAACAAGTTAGACATTTATGCATTTTATTAAAAAAAAGAGCAGCCTATAGATTACAGAGGTAAATCTCTGTGATCACGATGCAACGCATTACGTGGAGATACATTAACAAAAGTACGTGAGCGAAGTATGTACCTTTGTGCTGAATTATATTTTTAAAAATATTGGCAACAAAGCCAAAGAACTGCACCTATTTTCTGATGGTTGTGCAGGCCAAAACAGAAATCATGCCACGGTTCGAATACTTTCATAACTGGTAGCTGAACTAGATAGCAATATAAATGAGATACAATATTACATACCAAAAAGAGGTCACTCATTCTTGCCAAACGATAGAATGTTTGGAACAGCAAAACGACATTCAAAAAAATGATCGGATTCACACACCAACGATGTAAAAAAATGGTGGCTAAACCATTATAAGAAACTTGTGCTATCTGTGGATTCCTATAAAAAAGGAGTACCCAAGGACAAAAAACTTACTTTTGGTATTTCTAAAATTTCACATTTCACATTCTCTAATACCACAGCAGGTTTAGTGAAAACATGTGAATCCATAGATTGCTTAGTCAGTTATAATTTCCAGCTATTACAAAGGATGGGTACCCGGTCAACCTTACCATTAAGTAGTACTCCTGCATATGTTGGAAAATAACCTATCAATGAAAAAAATATATCAAATTTGAAAAAAATATGAAAAACTATATTCCATATTCAATAGAAGAGTACCAAAACTTCTATACAAAGGTTTTTGCTTCGCCAACAACTTCGGCAAACAATGAATTCCGAGAAATAATTGATGATTACCTAACAATTAATGTTTTTGAATAATAATAAATCATTATTATTCTGATAATCTTTGGTTTTTTATATACAAAAAAGCGTTCATTCCGAAAAAGTCCATAAATTCAAATTAGAAATATATGTGTTATATATAATTTTTTTATAAAAAATAAAACTCTAAAAACTAATGTATAACTTTTATATATCTACTGTTATCTTTAGTTTCTTTAACACCATAGACTTTTTTTCTAATAAAGTTATTTTTGTTGATCCTAAAAAGTTTGAATAAGTGGACTTGTGCCCTTTTCGAAATGACGGGTTCAATTTTGCTATAGATGAGGCCAAAACTTACTTTCCTAATCTTTTGAGTACTAATACTTTTAAAAAGTAAAAAGAAAATGTAAAAAAAAAAATTCTAAAATCTAATCTTTAGTAAATTTGCCTTTTAATCAATATTTGTAGAAAATCCGTCTATAAATATCGATAAGTCCCAGCATCCGTTAGTTATTGGGGCAAAATGTGAATATACTTTTAAAGAGATTTAAATTATTAATGCAATGTATGCAAACATGTTCAGTGGCGGATTATCCATTAAGCAAACTAGGCAGTTGCCTTAGGCTCGCTTAAAATAGAGACCTGTATTTTCGGATTTTGTAAGGGTGACTTCAAGAAAAACATATGCATAAATTAGGCCATCAAAATATCTCTGCCTAAGCACAGTGGGCCAGCATGAGCAAAAATTAAAAAAATGAGCAAAACCAACTTTTAACAATTCAAAAATTTTTAATCTTTTTTGAAAATGAGTAACCTGAAGAAAATTTAAATGGTTGTAATATTATGTTTTAGTAAATAGAACTATTGTTAAATTGATTTTATAATGCATTGTTTTTAGAATCAAAATGTTGCTTTTTAAATATTATATATATCCGATTTATAAATCTTTATGATAACATAGTAAATTAAAGTTATTATCTACATATATATGTAAATGTTTTGTAATTTAATAATACATGGTAACATATAACTAATTATTTTGCAAAGTTATTTATTTATTTACGAAAGTAGTAACGAATGGGGTACGTAGTCGAGCTACGTAAGTAGCTCGGCTACGTACGAAAAGTTACGAAAGTAGTAACGTAAGGAGCTACGTAGCCGAGTAACTAAACGTGTTTTTAAAAAACATGTAAAAACATATTGCCAATATTTTTTTAAATTACTTATGGGATGATAACAAAATTTTTTTAAATAAAATTATCTGCCCCTGTGTGCCCATAATAAGCTGCATGGTAATTTGCGAGCTTCACGTGCTATTTCAAATGTGCTTTTTAACATGGTAGTTTTAATTGCATTTGTATAATAATTCATATAGTAGGGGAGAGCGGGGTTGGTTGTCACACTTTTTACATTTTAGGCTGCTCAGCTTTTAATTTTCATCCAATCAATGCCAAACTTTGCACAAAGCTAGTTTAACTATTTTCAGTAACTATTATAATATTTTTATGACATTGAGTGAAATATTTATTGCTGTAAAATCATTTTTCAAAGACCACTTCTGTGTGACAACTAGCCCCGCTCACGGGGTAGGTTGTCACATGGTGCGGGGTTGATTGTCACATTTGGATTTTGACAAGTTTAGATAAGAATTTAATGTAAAACGAGTACAAATTAATTTCGTTTATGTTTTACTAAGAAAAATAAAAATAAAATACTATAAACTGAAATATATATATTTTAAATATAACACAATTAACAAATTTAGTTTATCACTATAAATGTTTTTAGGTTTGGTTTTTTAAAAATTATTGGATAAAGAACACAATTCACAAATAAACTGTTGTAAGCCTGGTGTGCATTCTTCATGAGCCCATTTTTGGCAAACCTGACATTGAATCCACTGTTCTCTTGATCGGCTGTTGGAAATGATTCAAAACAATAGATGCACAGATACTCTTCATCTTCAGATGAATTCAAGACTATAGAAGGTTTTTTCTTAGCAAGATTTGATTTTATTAATTCTTTTTTACTTCCATTAGTAAATTTTTTTTTATTAGTTTTCTTCTTTTTATAATTAGCAAGCCATGATTTGACAGGCGTGTTAGTAAGAATCATAGTTGACCGCTTTTTCCTACCTCTTTTTGATGCTAACCTCGGGCCTGCTTTAGGCAGAGGCCTAATACTCTCAGGTGGTATGATTAAATTGTTAAAACCTAATGTTGTGATTGGGTTCTGATTAGAGGTTTTATTTGATACAACTGGATCTTCTATTGTTATGTCTACCTGATTATCTGGTATCTGAATAGATTCTTTAAATCTTTTATTTGATGGTTCTGGTTGCATTGAAAAGATTCACAGTCTTTTTTATTTGAATCAGCCTGTGAACAAGGTGGGTCAGGGCGATCAGTTACATAGTTAGGACAGTAATCATTTTCAGTAAACACATCAGGATTTAACGGGTAAATACCTGTTGCAGAAAAACCACTTAAAATATTGTGGGGAGATACAGCCTTTGGAAACGCAATGTTTACCACGTTTACTTTGGAAATGCAATGTTTCCAGGATTCATTACTAACAATGATGTCATAGCAGTATTTATGTAGTTTTTGAGAGGACCATAAACTGCCTTATCCAAGGGCTGCAACTTATGTGTGCAATGTGGTGGGAAGGTAAGCATTACTATTCCATTATTTTTTGCCAAATCAAATCCTTCAATACTAAGATAAGTTTCGTGATTGTCAAGCAACAATAAACAAAGCTTTTCTTTAGTAAATTTTGTATTGCTTACAAAATGTTTTAGATATTTTACAAAGTTTTCTTCTTTCATCCAACCACTTGGATTTGTATCTCCTGCACTTGCTGTTGGTGCACTGAATAGGAAACGATCTTTAAAGTTTTTACGAGGAAAAATAAAAAAGGGTGGAATACTATTTCCAATAGCATTTATTGTGCATGCTAATGTTACAAGAGTTCCTCTTTCAGCTGACGTGATGGCTCCTACTTGTTTTAATCCTTTTTTCGCAATAACCTTTTTAGGTTGCTGTACAATAGTTACAGCAGTTTCGTCCATGTTCCAAATGTCATTTGGTGAGAACGAGTATTTTTGCATACAGTGCTGCAAATTGCTAAAAAATGATGCAACATTCTGCTTATTGAAACTTGTCGCTCGACTTAAACTAGTAGCTTCAGGTTGCCTAATGGAAATATTTGAATGGCGCTTTATAAATCCTGTAAACCAATCCTTACCAGCTTGTTCCTTTACAACCCAAGAATTGGGAACCTTAATATTATTTTTAATTGCTAACTGGAAAGCAAGCTTTTTTACTTCGGTAGGAGTTAAACCAAAATATATATCTGCTGCTCGCAACAGGTAGGTGACCAGTTCTTTTTCTACTTTTTCTGGCAATATCAATCAACTTTTGTATCCTATAACATTCAGGGAGGTGGGGTTTTCAATTTTGTCAATTAGATCTGCTATAGAACCATGTGATGGGTTAGTAATAACAATTTTTTTACAATAACGTGCTAATGTTCTGTAATTAATGCCATGGTTTTTTGATGCTGATCTAATAGAAATGTTATTAATATTTACATCTTTAACAGCACACATTATGACATCTCCAGAAGTATAACCTCTATGTATATATATATTTATGTATATATACATAAATAAATATATATATATATATATATATATATATATATATATATATATATATATATATATATATATATATATATAAACCCACTAAATATAAACAATTCACAAACTAGTTGTTTAGTTTGTAAACAAAACAATAAACAGTTGAACTTCTGCAATCCTTTTTCTATAATTATACTAAACATTGGATCGGAATCTAAAGTTATGCACGTTGAAATAAAAATAATTTAGATTACAGATATTTAGTTAAACATATATAACACTTTGACTTTAGATTTTTAAATAATATCTTAAACATTAAAATATTCCTCAATAATGCGGAAAATAAACAAAGCCACTAAATATTCTGCAAGCGGCATTTAATTTGCAGCGCATGGAGTCGAGGCAAGTGTGACAACCATCCCCATATATTTTGTGACAAGCAACCCCTTCTGAGTAAGTTGCTGGACACCTGTACATTTACCTAAAAGCGTGAGAATTTCATGATAATTTTTTACGGATTAAGTTACTCAAATGAATAAAGTACTTTATAAATCTACATTCAAAACACAATAAAATAATTTTCGTTTGGTAAAAGAAAATTTCTGAGTAGGCGAAATTTTACTTTTTCATATCAAAAACCTATTAAAACAAATAACTTTTCTTCTGCACGCTAAAAAAAGATAAAAATTACTGTAAAAATGTTTTTTTTATATAACATTTCCATTGTATAATTTGAAATTTCTATATCTTATTTACATTTCTTGTAATAAACTTTGTGACAACCAACCCGCGTGACAACCAACCCCGCTCTCCCCTATTCACCTTAGAAATTTAATAAATATAAATGGTCTAAATCCAGATTTTATGTTAGATCTTTTTATCAAAAAATCCCTGCCGTTAAGTCTTCGATGTAGTAAAAAATTAGTACTCCCACCCATAGTCTCTAAACATAAGTTCATAAAAAGTAACTTATATAGAGCAACTTCGCTATGGAACTCCCTAGACAATGAAACTATGTCAATAAATTGTCTAAAAATGTTCAAAAAAAGTATTTTAAAATGGAACGAAAAATCTTGTTTTTGTAAAATCTGTCAAAAAAAACTTTTTTTATTTTTTATTTTTACGTCGAAAATAACCAACTAGTTTTATATATTGAGATTTATATTATTTACTATGTAAACTATTTTTATTTTATTTTATTTATGTAAACTATTTTTATTTTATTTTATTTATGTAAACTATTTTTATTTTATTTTTTATTCACTATATGTATGTTTGTTTGTATTGTCTTATACAGTGTTGATTTTAATTAGTTTTTGTTGATTATAAAACTATTGTAATCAATCAACTGAAAATAAAGTTTTAAATAAATAAATAAAAAGAGAGTCTAAACTTCCAAGAAGAGTTAACTAAACAAAAGATAAAGATGCATAAATAAATAAACGGACAGAAAGTGAAATTAAACATCTTTATGAGCAGAAAAGTTTTGAATCTATAAAAGAAACAAATGCCATTAAAAACATAAACGAAAAACTGGTTGATCTCGAAAATCGGTCACGAAGAAACAGTCGGAGGATTGAAGTGTAAAAGAATTACCTGGTGAAACCTGGAATGACTGTGAAAAAAATTGTGAAAGACATTTTTCAAAAAATCTAAAAATCCCGAACGAAATAATAATTGAACGAGCTCATCGATCAGGTCCAAAAAAAGTAGGCAAACACAGAACAATCTTCATAAAACTATTAAATTACAACGATTAAAAAAGAATTCTCTTTAACAGTAAAAATTTACGCGGAACTAGTATTTTTATCAATAAACATTTTGCTACAGAAACAATCGAAACGCGAAAAAGACTCTGGGGTGAAGTACTTGACTTATGTAAAGAAGGTAAGTATGCTATTTTAAAGTTCGATAAGATCTATTACAGAGAACTCAACAAATAAATTTTATCAAAAGAAACCCTTCTATAATACACTTTGTTAAAAATGAGCGGCATTAATAATTTTGAAAAACAAATTTTTAATTTTTCTAAAATAGATTGCATCTCAAATGAATTCTCAGATCCCGACACTAACTATTATTGTGATTTGCTCAGTGATTGTTCATATTATCCAAGTGAATTAGCAGAGTTTCTTTTAAAGAATAGTGTAAAAGCTAGCGATAAAATTAAAATCCTTCACGTAAATATTAGAAGCTTAAATCGCAATTTTGAAATTATACTTAATTTATTAGAAGAAACTAAAAATATTTTTAATATACTTTGTTTTAAAAGTATTTAAAAACAAAGTCCCCAGAAAATGAAAAAATATACAAAGATTTTAAATATCAATTTGAAAAAACTCAAAAAAAATTTGAAAAAAAATTACTACTCTAGCTTAAGTTGTTAAGTATAAAAATTAGTCGAAACGTACATGGGAAATAATAAAAGAAATAAGCGAAAAACAAAAAGACTGCTCAGGTTTCCTTCCCCAGGTCATCAAGATTGATAACAGAATCATCTATGAACAAAAAGAAATGGCTTGCGAGTTTAATAATTTTTTTGTTAAAATTGGTCCTGAACTGGCTAATAAGGTTGCAATGACGCAGGCTATGTTTAGTGATTTTCTAGTACGATGAATGATTGCATTACATCTGGGGAGTTGTCTTCTAAATTATCATTTAAAGAATTTGAAATAGCATTTTAAATTCTGAAAAAAAATAAAGCTACTGGAGAAGATGACATTAGTGTTAATATAATTCTAAACTGTTTTGAATAATTAAAAAATATTCTCTTTAAAGTTTTTAGCGCGTCAATTAATCAAGGAATTTTTCCTGAACAACTAAAAATTGCAAAAATTACCCCAATTTTTAAAGGCGATAAGGCTATTATTAGCAACTACAGACCCATTTCTATCTTACCTATATTTTCAAAAATATTAGAAAGAATTATGTATAATAAAGTCTATGACTATTTTTAATGCAATAACCTGCTATATAGCAATCAATTTGGCTTTAAAAAGTACAGCTCCACGGAACATGCAATCATTCAATTTGTACGCGAAATTTCAAAATCCTTTGAAAATTCCCAATACACACTAGGTATCTTTATTTATTAAGTTTATTAAGGTGCCCCAAGAAGTCCTTACGGTCTTATCACAGAACACCGCGGAAGAGCATTTAATAGGAAGTTCACGCCTCCTTCCCAACCGATGTCGCAAAACTTGTTCAGAGGCGGGGTTTGAACCACGGATTTTACGTTTCTGAGGTAAGTGCGCTACTACCACTGCGCCACGGCTGCTTAATTTTATTGACCTATCCAAAGCTTTTGATACAGTAGATCAAACTATATTACTGCATAAGCTTAAATATTATGGTATAAACAAAAAAACTTTAAAGTGGTTTGAAAGTTACCTATCAGACCGTATACAATTTGTTTCTTGTAAGGATGATAGCCAAAAAAAATTTATTAGATATATCTTGCGGTGTTCCTCAAGGCTCTATATTGGGATTCCTCTTTTTCTTAAATTACATTAATGACTTAAATAAAGCTTCAAATCTTCTTAGCATTATGTTCGCTGATGATATTAACCTGTTCCTTTCTGATACTGACATCTCCAAACTGTTTTGTAATATGAATGACAAACTTAAAAAAATATCTAGCTGGTTCAAGTGTAACAAATTAACTCTTAATAATAATAAAACAAAATGGATCATTTTCCACCCGCTTCAAAAAAACGTTACCTACCAATAAATATGCCTAAAATATTTATTAACCAAATTGAGATTAAGAGGGACTCATAAAGTTTTTAGGAGTCTAACTTGATGAGCACATTACATGGAAACAGCATATTGATCACGTATGTACCAAGATTTCTAAAAATATTGGAATTTTATATAAATCTAGAGATTATCTAAATAAAAAAAGTTTGACCCAAATCTATCACTTATTTATCCATAATTATATAAACTATGCAAAAATTGCTTGGGGAAGTGCTGGAAAAAATAAGTTAAAACGTCTTTTAATACAATCGGAAAAATTATAAATACGAATTGCGTGTTTCTCGTCAGAAACACGCAATTCGTATTTATAATTTTTCCAATCGTTTTACTCATTCAAAACCTTTATTTAACGAAATGAGAATACTTAATATTTATGAAGTGAATTTATATAATACTTTATGTTATGTATATATGTAAAATAATAACTTATCTCCTGACGTTTTTAAAAATATTTTTAGTTTGAAGCCAGAGATTAAGTATGCACTGAGAAATAATAATTTGGTAAATCAAATTTTATGTCGAACCATATTTAATCAGCTTTGTAGTGATTATCGTGCACACCTAATCTTTGGAATAAAGTTATTTTGCAAAATTTTGATCTGCCTTCCTATTTTTCTATTTTTAAAACTTAAAAATCTAATTCTTTCTATGGAGAACGTTTTTCTATATTGCTTAGAGTGTTATGGTTTTGTCTACCTATTATTAAAACTGAGTTTACCTAAGTATTTAGTTGCATTGAGATTGTACTGAAACTGATAGCTATGAATAGATGTACAAATATTTATTATTTGAGTTCGTATTTTATATTGCTTTGTATTTTATATTGACGACATGATCGACTAACAAAAATATCCGAAGAATTGATAAATCTTTGGCAGATGTTTACCTGTTCTTTCCAAACAACAAGTGTCTGCTAATGCTTACAAACTTATCACATCATTTGAGAAACACAGAAAGCGACCAAATGCAGTATTTGAAGAAAATCTTGCTCATCTGTTCGATATAACAAAACCAGATGGAAATTGGCTTTGTAGTGAGGACAAACAACTGTACAAAGTACAAATTGAATCAGATGGCAGGGTGGGGTATACAACAATGAAAGTAGCTCCTATGTCAACAATCCATTCATCAAAAAGGGTCAAAAGCACTTTAAAACCCTCGACAAACCAAGCGGTTATCTCCGTACCATTTTCCTGTGATAGTGAGGATTCTTAGAAAGGAAGTAGCAGTGATGACTCAGAGATAGTTCCAGGAGAATCTCACAGAAAGCGTGCAACACGCAAGTCAACTAAGTCTGCTACCAAACTAGTGTCTAGTCACTCTTTGTCAATCAGAAAAACGTCACAGGTGCTTCAAAGTCTGGCTGAAGATGGAGTTTGTGTCCCAACACCATCACAGTCTGGAGTCTGGCGTCGAACAATCAGAGATGCAGAACAAGTTAAGAACCGCCTCATGGAACTGATCTCTGAAGAGAAATTTTTTATGCATTTTAATGGTAAGAAAATTGACAAGACTGAGTACCAAGTTGTGTGCTTGAAGAATGACAAAAGAACATTACAACTTGGCATTTTTTGTTTGTGACAGTGGATCATCTGCAAGCATATATAAACCACTACAGGACCAACTTGATGATTACAATGCATGGAGCAGTATTCAGATGATCATCTCTGACACAACAGCTGTAAATACTGGTCGCAAGAATGGAGTTGTAGCCAAGCTTCAGAAAACATTTCGAGACAAGGGATTCGATGAGCCTCAATACATCGGCTGCCAACACCACATTCTTGATCTTGTACTACGACATGTGTTGGATTTCTTTTTTCCTATACAGTCACAGTCGCCTAACATTACCTACAAATTTATTGACGAGATTATGGAGCATTACGATGATTTAAAAAATGCCTACAAGGGCACAGCAGTGGTAGCAGAGTATGAGAACCTTGGCTGGAGAGATGACTTTAAATTTCTTTTTCAGCTTTGTGAAGCATACAAGTTTTACAAAAATGAGGAAAAATGGCCTCGTATCAAATGGCACAAGCTGCCATCACTGCACAGTGCCAGGTGGAACTAAAGTGGCATTTTTGCGCTTATTGCATTTTTTATTCTTCCAAACTGGCGAGAACAGCTGAGGATAACTTGCGATTTCGTTGCAACTACATATTCGCGGGCCTGGTTTTCAAACCAGCTTTATGCAGAAGCGGCTTATGAAGACCTGCTGTCAGCAATATCCCAACTTAAGTGTTCCAAAGCTGTGAAATGCTTCTCTGCCCATTGGAAGAAGGAACCATCAGTGCTTGATGTGCCTCGAACTATCATAGTAGCCGAGAGAGCTGTAAAGTTGATGGAGGACATTCGTTCTTCTAGCAGAACAAACAAATATCTTAACTGTAAATTTATTAATACTAATACACAAATCTGAAAGATTATTAACATCACTACAAATGCTGTAGGATAGTGTATTTCATATATATTGCTCATGTGTATTGTATATAAAGTTGACATATTATAATTAATAGCCTTTGAGCTGCTATGTGTTGTAGGGTTAAATATGAAACTGTTTTAAGTGCGGGAAGTTTTTTCAAGGTATGGTAAAATCAATGTCATTTCTGTGATTTATAGGCAAAAGTTCATCATTTAGAACCCCAGGCTAATTGAAAGTTTATCATATACCTAATATATATGGGTGTATATGTGCTGTTAGTATGATAATAGTTGATTTTTTAGATAGTAGTTGCGTGAAGTGAACAGACGTGTTTTTGTTGCTTGGATTTAGCATTTATAAAAAAAAAAAAAATGGACATCACAATGAAAAACATTGAAAAAATAATTTCAAGTAAAACTTGAGGAGCACAAAAATGTATCCTAAAAGAAACAGAAAGATTATTATTATTAAGACCAGGAAAAATCAATTATCAGTGCTAATCTCAAAATTATTACAGATAGATTGGACATGCTAAAGAACGACATTAATAACAACAAATCTAAAATATCAAATATAGAAAAAAACTTATGCGACATAAAGGACAGCCTAAATTCTCAAGAAAATGATATCTCGGAAAAAATCACAAATAAAGAAATACTATGACAAAGAAATCAATTTATTATATAAAAAATCTATAGATCTAGAAAATAGATCAAGAAGAAACAACTTAAGAATTGACGGGTTACAAGTAACACCCGGCGAAAGTTGGGAAGATTGCAAAAAAGCTGTTAAAGATATTTTCAAAACACTATTGAAAATACCTAGTGAAGTGGTGGTCGAACGAGCTCATCGAATGAGACAACTTAAAGAAATCAAATCAAGAACATTAGGTCTTAAAACTCTTGAATAACCAAGACAAAAACAAAATTCTCCAGAAGTAAAACAACTTAAAGGAACTGGACTATACATAAATGAAGACTTCGCTCAAGAAACAATATATCATCGAAGAAAGTTATGGGAAAAAGTCAAAAAACTAAGAAGTGAAGGTAAACACGTCATTTTAAAATACGACAAAATACTTACACGAGATTTTAAAAAATAGCGCGACATTTTTTTTTTAACTAAGTAAACGCGTTTTCAATTTTCAATTTTAAAACAACGATCAACAAAACAATGGATTTTGAATCGATGCGCTTTAATGTCTTCGAAACTGCGAACTATATACTCATTGACGCTGATACGCATATTTTTCAAATGAATAATTTTGATTCTCGATATTTTAAAACTGAAACTTTTAAAACTGAACTTGAAACTATTAAAAATAATTTTACAGTTATTCACATAAATATAAGAAGCATAAATAAAAATTTTGACAAACTTAAGCACTTCCTAATTGATTGTAATTATTTATTCAGTATGATTTGTCCAACAGAAACTTGGTCTTCTGACGAATAAATCCAAAATAACACTAACTTTCAAATTCCCAATTATAAATTAATATCTTCTAAAAGAAAAACATGCAAAAAGGGAGGAGGGATTGCAACTTATGTTCGGAATGATCAAGTAATAAAAGTAAGAAAAGACCACTCCATTTCTAATGCCAAAATGAGGTCTTTACAATAGAAATCTTTTTTTTTTTTTTTAATATTTTAGTTTACATTTGTTAGTTCGTTTTTACAATATAATGAGAGTAAATAAAAAGTTAATACAAAATATAAAGTAAGCAAATACTACTAACATTTGAAGAACTAGGTATCTGAAAGAAGACCAGTAAGATCTTATCGTCAGAACCTTATACTTGTGTAAACAAAATGTGATATTATAAAGTAACTATAAGTACAACAAAATAAAAATAAAATATACATACATATATCACTTTGTAGTATATATAATAAAGTTTAATAAATATTATTGTCAAATTTTGATAATACGGGAGAGAAAAAGATTTTTTAGCTTAACTTTAAAAAGATGCAAAGAAGTAGGAAGATCAAAATTAAAATTAGGCAAAACAATTTTGTTCCAAAGATGGGGTGCACGATAATCAATGCAAAATTAATTAAAACTTGTTCGACAAAAAGGCTCATATAGAAGGTTGTTATTTCTAAGAGAGTATTTATTGGTAGGTTTCAAAGTAGTTAAATCATTAAAAACGGCAGGAGAAAGATTGTTTTTACATATATATACAAAGCATAAAATATTAAAAATATTAAGTTCGTAAATATTAAGTATTCTCATTTCAGAAAAAAGATGTTTAGAGTGAGAAAAACGATCAGCAAAATTAATTACACGTATTGCATGTTTCTGACGGCGATAGAGAGATTGTAACTTACTTTTTTCAGTGCTTGCCCAAGCAATATTTGCATAATTCATATAGCTATGAATGAATGCATAATAAAGTTGGGATAAAACTTTTTAATTTATATAGATTCTGGCCTTATAAAGAATTCCAATATTTTTTGAAACTTTAGTACCAACATAATCAATATGTTGCTTCCATGTGATGTTCTCATCAAGGAATACGCCTAAAAATTTTGTGGTGCAATCTCTTTTTATTTCAATATGGTCAATAAAAATATCAGGTAGAGTTGGGGGTAAATAACGTTTTTTAGTTATCGAATGAAAAAGAATCCATTTTGTTTTTTTAATATTTAGGGTAAGTTTAATGCATTTAAACCAGCTAGAAATTATTTTGAGTACTTAATTCATAGTAGTGAAGAGTTTATTAATATTTTTATCAGATAAAAATAAATTAGTATCATCCGCAAACATAATACTTAAAACATTAGAAGCTTAATGCAAGTCATTAATGTATATTAAAAAAAGAAGTGGCCCTAAAATTGATCCTTGCGGAACACCACATGAAATATCTAAAACATTTTTTTGATAAGGATCGTTAAAAGAAACGAATTGTTTTCGGTTTGTTAAATAACTTTTAAACCACTTCAAAACTACACCATCCACTCCATAATATTTAAGTTTATGAATCAAAATGCCATGATTTACTGTATCAAATGCTTTTGATAAATCCAAAAAAATACCTAAAGTGAATTGGGAATTTTTGAAAGAGTTGGAGATTTCACGGACGAATTGAATGATTGCATGCTCGGTAGAACTATTTTTTTTAAAGCCAAACTGATTTTTATAAAAAAAATTCTTCTCCTTAAAACAAGTATATAATCTATTGTAAATAATTTTTTCTAAGATTTTTGAAAATGTTGATAAAATAGAAATAGGTCGGTAGTTACATATATTAGTTCTGTCTCCTTCTTTGTATATTGGGATTATCTTAGCTATTTTTAACTTATCAGGAAAAACTCCTTGTTGTATTGACGCTCTGAAAACTTTAAAGAGAATATCTTTTAGTTGTTCAAATCATTCTAAGACTATGTTTCCATTTATTTTATCAGCTTCCATTTATTTCATCAGCTCCTTCATTAACTCCAAGTTTAAAAATATTATTGTTTTTACCTGTTATAGACCACCTGAAGGTAATATTAAAGCTTTTTCTAATTATCTAAAAGAAAAATTTTTCTCAAAATCAATAAAGAACAAAAAAAACTATTCTGTATTGGAGACCTCAACAAAGATTGTTTAAATAATAATTTTTAATAACATGTTTCAACATTGTATTTTACCAATTATTAATAAACCCACACGAGTAACCTTAAATTCTATTTCTGCCATAGATAACATACTAACAAACTCATTTTTAGATACCTCCTTAAAATTGATATAACAAATCATTTTCCAATTTACTTTACAATAACAAATGATACAAGAATAAATAATAATATGAAAAAAATAACTTATAAAAGAAAAATAAATAAATTTACTATTCAAAGTTTTAAAGACACACTATCGTCAGTAGATTGGGTTAAAGTGTATCAAGACATTACAAAGATGTAATCTTGGGAACGCAAACTTTGCATATAATAATTTTACAGATATTTTTCTAAAGCACTATAATAATTATTTTCCAATTAAAGAAAAAGAAATCAAATTAAAATGTTTGAGCTGTCCATGGATCACCAGTGGAATTAAAAATCTTCAAAAACAAATATAAAAAGATAAGGGAAATATAAAAAACAAAGCAAAAATAGCCAATAAATTCTTTCAAACATTCAATTCATTCATTCCAAAAATAAAAAATATAAAAATTAATTTAAGAAACAAACAAAAAAATTTTTATGATTTAAAATAAACTTAAAAAAAAACTACAAAAAAATTTTGTATTTATCATCAAAAATACTTATTAAAACAATTTAATTTGAAACATTCATTATTATATATCTTTTAGTAAATAGCATGAAGATTATCAAGCTTTGTTTTAGCTTTTTAAATACAATAGACCTTATTGCGGTTGCGAAATGCATCTTGGGTAATCAGGGCAAACAAACAACAAAGTTAGTTTAATTTAGTGAAGAAAAGCTGAAGATCTTCTGCTTATTTTTTATTTCCTAGTACTCAAATTTTTAATTTGGTGTTTTATACTTTGAATTTTTTATTGATGTAAATAAATAAAATATAAATTTAAAATGCCAAACTACCGCTGCTGTGTTGCTGGTTGTAATAACGACTCTAGGCATCCAGATAGGTTATTTAAAAGAACTCAAGTAAAAGAGGTAAAATTTCACTACTTTCCTAAAGATTCTTCGAAACGGTAGCATTGAGTAAATCAAGTTAAATAAGGTTTAATAAATTTTACAGTTTCTGATAATAAAGTGGTTTGTTCTAATCATTTTGAGTTTGGAAAGCCTACTTTTGCTTCGCCCAATCCAACTTTATACATGAATATTCGTAATGCGGAAAAAGAAACTCCTTCAAAACTTAAACGATTTGATGTCATATTAGAATCAGAAGCAAACAGTTCATTGACATGTTTAACTTTAGAAAATGAACACTGTGATAAATCTATTCAGTATAATGAGCCAATACGACGATCAATAATTTTTGCTGATTTAACCAGAGATTTTGATGTTCAGTTTTTTACAGGCCTTGCAAATTTAAATGCCTTTGAAATGTTGTTTTCTTACTTAGAAAGAAAAGGAAATGTAATGCACTATTAGAAAGGTAGTAAAAATACAAATAAAAATTTATCTTCGCCAAGAGATTTAAAAACAATAACATTAAAATCTCTAACATTGCAACAAGAGTTTCTTCTTGTGATGATGCGTTTACATTTAGGTCTTTTAACTGAAGATCTTGCTCATCGTTTTATGGTTTCTATTTGTGTGGTGAGTTCAGTATTTATAACTTGGATAAAACTTCTTTCTCTTGAATTAAAATGGCTTATACATTTTCCTGACAGAAATAATATAAAGAGAAATTTACCAACAACGTTCAGGAAATACTACCCAAAATGCTCAATAATAATTGATTGTAGTGAGCTTTTCATTGAAACACCATCAAGTTCGGATACTGCTGCAAGTTGTTGGTCAAATTATAAACATCATCATACTGTAAAATATTTGGTTGGAATAACACTAAATGGTGCAACTTCTTTTTTATCAAATTGTTATGGTGGAAGAGCTAGCGGTGTTTTTATTGTTAAAGATTGTGGAATTTTAAAATGCTTACAACCTGGAGATCAAGTTATAGGAGATAGAGGTTTTAAAATAAAAGAACCACTAGCTTTTTACCAGTGCAATTTAGCTATTCCTTCATCAAAACACACGAATTTGCAAATTACATCTAATGACGTGCGGGAAACCTCAAAAGTTGCAAATGTTCGAATTTATGTAGAACTAGCCATAGGGCGTATGAAGAACTTTCGTTTTTAAAAAATGAGTTGCTAGTCACATGATTACCATTATGTGACATAATGGTAATCATGTGATTACCATTATGTGACATAATGGTAATCATGAGTTGCTAGTCACATGATTACCATTATGTGACATAATATTACTGTATGCGCTGTATTAACAAACTTCACGCCGCCCCTTTGCATTGATGAAAACAAAACATAAGATTCACTTTATATGTATATATATATATATATATATATATATATATATATATATATATATATATATATATATATATATATATATATATATATATATATATATATATATATATATATATATAACAATAATAAAAGTAAATTCTCGGTAGACAGTGCTCAATACAAAAGTAGAGCAAATATGTATTAAATTATTAATAAAATAAATACAATTAGATTTGAAATATAACTCAGAGTTTCACGCTTTATGCGATCATCAGACGTTACAAACAACCGTAACAACAACAAAAATTATATACAAAAATACAATACAGTGTTAGCTTAGATGACGTTAAAGTTGCAAATAACAAATTTGTTTTCGTGGCGACATTTTGATATTAGTTCATTTCGTTTATTCAGTAGTTTCAAATGGTTCCGCTCTATCAATATTATTGGTAGGGCGGAACCATTTAAACCTGGAGGAAAGTTATGTAACCTTTGCTTAACCGAAAAATACCATATCATTACGTCATCTTTGAAACTACTGAATAAACGAAATGAACTAATATCAATATATATATATATATATATATATATATATATATATATATATATATATATATATATATATATATATATATATATATATATATATATATATATATATATATATATATATATATATATATATATATATATATATATATTTTGTTAGATCGACTTAAAGTGGCCTTTTCATTGGTAAAAACTTAACTTAAAGTGGACTTTTACTTAAAGTGGATTTTTTTGAGTCCACTTTACGTTTTTGATTAGTTTTTAGACTAAGTTATAGCTGTTGAAAAGTTAATAGCAAGTTTTTCTGATCGGACTATTGCTTCTATAAAGGTTTGCGGAGAGGAAGTTTTGTTTAAAAAGCATAATTTTGAGTTTAAGTGTTTGTTATTTTGACCATGTATATTTCGTCACTGTACAAAAAAACACTTAAAGTGGATCTACATTTTGAGACTAGGTTTTGTGTATAAATCTTTACAATATTTGATCGAGTTTTTTAGTTCTATAAGACATCATACACCTTATACTAACCAAACTTAAATGAAATGTTAAATCTTTCTTTCTACAGATATAACATAAAAAATGCACCTCTTCACAGTTCCGATAATTTCGTGCGCGCGCATTTTTAAATAGTTTGTTATTGTTCATTGTGCGCAGAATCGCATGAAAGAGTTTGATTTGTACTAATAAACTACAGAAGAAAGTCATTTATTTTAGTTAGTTTTTACTATTTTTAATTGTTTTAAACATGAAACCTCAAAGTTTGAAAAGAAAACGATCAATGGGATGTGCTGTATTTGATTGCAGCAGTAGCCAATATAATCTTGAGCTTTGGCGCAATGAATTTTGTGAGTTACACAAGGTCTTAAGAAGCAGTTTGACTTGCAGATGTTCGGAACCTTACAAGTATGTATACTACATATAATGTTATTTATCTAAAATTTAAACATCTGGCTAAACATGTATAAAGTGAATTAATGAATTAATGTTACATATTATGTGTAGACATTATGGAATAGGGGTATATAGTACCTATAATAATGTAATAATATCTGTATATAATAATATTATACACAGATATTATTAATATCTTCCTACAACATGTATAAAGTGAATTATATGTTACATATTATGTGTAGACATTATGGAATAGGGGTATATAGTAACTAAATAATAATGTAGGAAGATATTAATAATATCTGTATATAATAATATTATATACATATGTTATTAATATCTTCCTACATTATTATTTAGGTACTATATACCCCTATTCCATAATGTCTACACATAATATGTAACATATAATTCACTTTAAACTTGTTTATATTATTAATATATTATATAATATTAATATTATTATATAATATAATACCTACATAGCCAAATAAGACATTTTGTAGGCCTAGGGCAAAACATGGTCTTAAGTAGCCTTAAAAAAATGACATGTAGTTACTTTCATGAAAATAAATACATACTATAGTATGTATTTATTTTCATAATATATGCCTTTTCATGCCTTTTCATGGCTAGTACTAGCCATGTATGGCACGCTGTTATTGATATGTAGGCATATATTGTATACCTTATTCCATAGTATGTCTACTTATATTTATACAATATGCCTATGTAATATGTCTACAATATTTCTGTATTTCTCCAATATATGTACAAATTCTAAACAAAAAATTTATACACAAAAGATATTATATACCCCTATTCCATGACATATAAATATGCTTGAAAAAAGTCGAAGAAATTTGATTCGATTTTGTTATAGTTGTAGTTATTAGCCATTGTTTCTCTTGTCTTTATATTGTTGTTGATGTAGATGGTATCCATCTATTATTAGTTTTTTTTTTTTCATGTCTTTATATTGTTGTTTATAGATGGTAACTGGTTATTCATCATCAGCTATAACCACATTTATATAAATTTTATATTCTGTAAAAAAAACCATTGGTTAGTGAGAACGACTGTGTTTAACTCATAATATAAGGAGTGTAAATCAGGAAATTCTATTAAAGATCCTGATAGATGACTTCTTTATTGTGATTTTTTTTACAGAATATAAAATTTGTATAAAAGTGGGGTATGACAACTTTGAATGCCCAATTGCTTGAAACTTATATAAAACTTATAAATAAATAATAATAAAAGATATATATATATATATATATATATATATATATATATATATATATATATATATATATATATATATATATATATATATATATATATATATATATATGTACTAAAATCATTTGTATTTATAAATTATAAGCTATAAATTTGTAATTGAATAAATTTTATCTTTTTAGATTATTTGTATTTCCATCAGAAAAAAAATTGCCAGAAAAGCGTTTAAAGTGGCAGCAACTAATCAACCGTCAAAGCCCTACACGTCGAAATAAATACTGCAAAATTGGAGCCAACCACAGAGTATGCTCTAAACATTTTGTTGATAGTGAACCATCTGTAGAAAATCCATATCCAATTATTAATCTTGGTTACAATTCATCCAAAAAAATCAAAACTATTTTAACTGCACAATCTCTACGATCGCAAGTAAATAAAAAATTAGAGTTAAATTGTGATTCTTTACCATCTTGTGCTTTGCAATCTTCTTCTGCAACATCATTTTTACCATTGAATTCAACATTAAAATCTACTAATGATTCCATTTTTTTCTTGTCATCATCAAATTTTAAAAATACAGAAGACAAAAGTTATGTAGATTTTTCTATTATTAATACATCATTGAAGGACTTACACAAAGAATCATTGCAAGACCTACATGATGAATCATTACAAGACATACACGATGAATCATTGAATGACTTACACGAGAAGATAAATTTGAAAAAAGATATTAAACAAACTATTTTGGATAGCAGTAGTAATGATCTCCTTGCTAATGACTTATTATTTGAAAATTTAAGATTAAGAAAAGAAAATGGTTATCTAAGGAGCAAAAACAAAGAATTTCGTAAAAAAGCAAATATGTTTGAGAAACTTTATTTAAAAAACTCTAAAGATATTTATACTTTGCATACACAAGTCACCAAGTGCATTTGTAAGCAAAGTGTTTCAAATTGCATTTTGAAAACAAATAGTGATTGTGACTTTTTTACTGGGGTTCAAACATTAGCAGAGTTTAAATCTCTTCATAATATCATTTCACCATTTGTTCGCAGGCGTTGGCGTGGTACACTAAACACTACTCCTATTTCAAGAAAGTTTAAAAAAGCACCAAAGCAATTTGGGCCTCTGAGGAAGCTGTTAAGCGAAGAAGAATTTCTTTTGTTTTTAATGAAAATGCGTCTTGGATTATTAAATCGAGATTTAGCAGAAAGGTTTAAGGTTTCAGAAGCTTTAATTAGTTCTGTAATATCTTCTTGGCTTAAAGCATCTTCTGCAGTATTATCCCCGATTGTTTATATTCCTGATAAAGGTAACATTGTAAATACTCACCCAGATCGTTTTATAAATTACAAAAATCTGCATTCTATTATGGACGCTACAGAATTTTTTATTGAAACTCCCAAAAATCCAGATCTACAAAAGTTAACATGGAGTGAATACAAGCACCATAACACAATAAAAGTTCTTGTTTGTATAGCTCCTAATTCTTCAATAATGTTTTTGTCTCATTGTTATGGAGGATCTATCTCAGACAAAGCAATTACTAATTTAAGTGCATATCTTGACAAAGTTCCACCTCATTCTCAAATTATGGTTGACAAAGGTTTCCTTATTAAAAAAGAATGTGACGCTCGACACATTATTTTAACTGTGCCACCTGGAAGAAAAGGTTCAGAGCAAATGACACCTTCTGAAATTGTTAGCACGCAAAAAGTTGCAAATCTAAGGATTCTAGTAGAACAAGTTATTCGGAGGTTAAAGACTTTTAGAATTTTGGCTGGAGAATATCCAATTAACATGATAAGATGTTTTGATGACGTAGTTACAGTATGTGCTGCATTGTCAAACTTACGGAAAACTATATACTTGTAATGAAATTATAGACTACTATTCTATTTGCGTTCGCTTTTAATAGTATACAAAAATAATAATTTATCTGTTATCTGCATTTGTAGTATAGGTTGTGTTAATAAACGTTGTATCTTAAATTATAAATGTTATCATTGTCAATATCTCGGAATATTTAAGAACTATTAAATAATATAACTCGAACCTCCGGTGGGACAAAGAAATTAGTTCAAGTTATCGGGAAATATTCCATTATAAAGGGTTGACAACAAACATTAAAATAAATTTATATTTTAGTTATGGTAGGTTAGGTGCATGGAGTGTATTTTTAATAATCTACCCTGCTCCACAAAATTCCTTTGCGCCGGTGCCCAACGCCACCAAAAATTCCGTTTCCGTTTTTATCTGTATGCATTTGTAGTATAGGTTGTGTTGATAAACGTTGTATCTTAATTTATATATATATATATATATATATATATATATATATATATATATATATATATATATAAATTTATATACATTTATATATATATATATATATATATATATATATATATATATATATATATATATATATATATATAAATTTATATACATTTATATATATATATATATATATATATATATATATATATATATATATATATATATATACATTTATATATATATATATATATATATATATATATATATATTTTGTTTTTTTTCTATAATCCCGGGATTATAGACAAATTCATGATCCCAAAATCCCGGGGTTTGTGTCTAAAATTTCCCGGAATTTCGGGATTGTAATAAATAAATAAAAAATTGACTAACCTTAATTTATTTAAAATGCCTAGTATATTTAAATTTTTGCTATATGATTTGTTATATAATATCTAATCTTAAAATGCATGTTATCATTGTTAGTATCTTGGAACCATAAATTCCGTTTCCGTCACTGCACGAAACTTATTTTTAACGTTTATTTTTAAGCTTGTACATTTGTACGAACAATTCAACCATTTGGTTAGTCGACAATTTGGTTGTGGAAGGCAGTACAAAGGTACTGCCTTCCACAACCAAAACCCATATAGTGTGCATAGATTTTAGTCATTGTATTTACTTTACTTTGAAAATATTTGCCTACAAATTCTCTACAAATTGCCTAAAAATTATAAAAGATTTCGATTGTTTAAATTGAATGAATTTATCATTTTTATTTGGATGTAAAACCATATAGAACATCAATAATGTTCTATATGGTTTTTAATAGAAATAGTAAAATAATCTTAGCTTTATAGATATGAAACTAACATTTACTATATCCTGTTTTGGTTAGAGATTTTTAATCAGTTTTTTAAATCATTAATTTAATTTTTTTAAACATTAATTTTAATCAGCACCCCTAGTCATTTAAAAAGTGAGAACTAATAGGATAACTAATAAGGGGCCATTCAAAAAGGAGGTCACTATACTTGAAAATGACGTTATAAAATCCTGATCCCCTCACCCTATTATTACCCAAATTTTTTATTTGATCTCACAATGATGTTTGATACAACTGCTGCACCTTTGAATTAAAATATTATCTTACATTCTCTTCATAAAAGTACATAGTTTTCTATGATAATAAAACTTAAATAAAAATCTTAAATAATAAAAATCTTAAATAAAACTTGGAACTTGGAAAAGGTGGAGGGGGGATGCTTTATGTCATCTGCAATACTTTGCAGCTGTTTTATCATAATTTCAATAGAATTTAATATGCTTTTCTTTGTTATCTTTTGGTGAGAAATAAACCAAGTTAATTTTCGGCAAATCGAGATGGTTTTTATAGTCTGTTTACACTAAACGTTTTTGTCAGTGACTCGGAAATTGTTTTCTAACTTTAAAGGCAAATTTTTAGATTTTTTTTTTTAGGTTTGAGATATATAAAATTTGTGCTGATAACAACAAAATTAATAAATGGGCGGGGGTGTCTAAATAAAGTTAGGGTGGGTGAGAAAAATATCCAAAAAATATTAAGAGGGGGAAGGAGAGGGAGGTTTATTAAGAAATCAAGAGTACATACCCCCCTACACATGCGCACTTAAACTCTAAATAAAGTTAGGGTGGGTGAGAAAAATATCCAAAAAATATTAAGAGGGGGAAGGAGAGGGAGGTTTATTAAGAAATCAAGAGTACATACCCCCATACACATGCGCACTTATTATTTCCTTCCACCACGCCTATTAACTTTACCACCTTAACAATTACCCGCCTTAACTGAGCTTAAAAGTGCTAAAGAACCTGACCCTGCACATTAAATGACACATTAAATCTTAGGTAAAGAAGACTACTTTTTCAAAAATAGACCCAGGCCCCCATAAATCCTAATTTGCCACTGAACTCAATAAAAAGATTCAAATATTTTTTGATTAAGTAAAAACTTTTTTTGATTAAGTAAAAACAAATTGTTCACATTCAATTGAGTTATCTTTACTGCTTTAAGAAGACATTTTTACATTCTTCACACATCCATGAATCATCATCTGATGGTATATCATTTGCAGTTTTTATTCCAACACAGTGAAAATGAAACCATGAATTGCATGTTTCACAAGCTACAGAATTTTCTTCAAAAGTTTCCGCTATATATGGAACAACAGTTTTACACACACTGCAAACATACCTCGGTGTAGATAAAACTGGTATAAGAGATTTTGACTTTAGTGATTGTTTAGGTCGAGATATTTTTGCACGTTTAGTTGATACAAGTGACATTGGGGATTTTGACTTGAGTGATTTTTTTAGTGGCAATATTTTTGTCATTACAACTTCTCTGACATCAGAGACAGCACTTTTTAAGTTGTCTGATGGAGAGAACTGCTGAAGTTCATTACTGCTAGTATTAGTATAAAGAAGAAATGGTGCTAGATGATCATACCAAAATTCTAAAAGATTTTTTAGCATTCGTTCAAAAAATATTTTATCAAACAAAATACTCTCTAAGTAGTGGCCATGATGTGTAAAAACAAAGTACCATGCATGTAAAATGTTCAGAACTCCTAATTGACCCTGGATTTGAAAATAATGATCATGAGTCTTTTTTAAACAAACTTTTCCTTCTACATTTATATGCAATGAATTGTAGTTTAAAACGGTTGGTATAGTGTCTCTAATAATGTAAGGGCATTTTATCTCAACGCATCCAATACCGCAACAGCATTCAACAATAAGATCAGGAGAAGCTGAAATGAATTGAAACTTTTTATAAATTTGCATGCCTGAATCATAAAACTTTATATTTTTGTGACCATTTTCTTTTAGAATTTTTACCACTGCTCTTTTAGCATGAGCTTCTGTTGCAATACCATGTCTTGTTGCAAATGTTTCAAACTTGTTTATTTTAGTTATAGTTTTTAACAAAGCAGCAGAATCATGTTTACTTTCAATTCGGGTAAAAACTGATTTAAATTTAGAAGCAGTAATCCTGCCCTGGCGTTGGTTAAACCATATGCTTGATGAAGATTGCATTCGAGTTGCTTCTTCAATACTTTTAATCTGCATATCATTCAATGCTAAACTTTCTGTAAAACAATTTACATTTTCAGTCAATGATAAGTTGCTGTCAATCTTAAAATTATTCGCTGATTCAACCACACCTAATGGTAGGTTAACTTTAGATTTTTCCACTTTTTTGGATTTACCATTGTACAATTCAACAAAACAGCTATTGTGGGAAACATCTTTCAGGGATTTGTACAAATAGTCTCGAAACTGGTTTTTGTTACTTAGAAGTTGTTTTTGTTCGTCTGTACAAAAAACATATTCTTTTAATGATTTATTGGATTCTTCTATTTTTATTTCTGTAGGTTTATTTCCTTTTTTGTAATGATGTTTGTTAAATACAACATCGCAAAGTGGTTTGTGTGTTAAAACAGTTTTAATACCACTTGGAACCTTCCATTTTGCAAAAACACTAGTACATGACGGTTTCGTTGCCCCTGTACACACTGCAGCTTCAACTCGAAATAGCATTGCAATTACATGGTTGCAACAACCAAGAAGACCTGCAATACAAGTACAATATGCTGAATTGATTTCTCCTCCAGGTCTTTCATTATCTTTTTTAACTGCTGCCCAAACATGATAAGGTGTACTAGATGTACGCTGTGATGGTGTTACACGGGATTTGAGGAAACAAAAATCAGATTCTTCAGTTATTTCATGAAAATATATCTCTTTGACAAACTCGCATTTGTAGTAGCGGTAAGCTTTGCCTTCTTTATAGTCTGAATCTAAACGATTCATTAGCTCATATGGCTGCTCAAGTTTTCGTAAATATTTTTCTATATCAGTGTAGTAAATGGAAGGCCACTTGTATAACCCGCTCCCACTTTCAGAAAGCCAATTTTTCTTTAGTGAAAATGGGTCTGGAATCACACAGCCACGTAAAATGAGTTTTGACTTGTACTCGCATACTAGAAGCCTTTGGCGATCTTCACTTTCATTATCAATAGGTGTTTCATTTTCAATGGCAGAAAACACTCTAATAAAAGTTTAAAAATTTTTTATGTATAAATTAAAATATATGAATCATATATAATACATACATATGTTGTATAAATGTACATACATGGATATGTATATATTAGTAAAAGACAATTATGAACAAACTAAAAGTAAAAAATATAGTATAAAATTACAATGTATGAATATGTAGTACATGCATATATGAATCATATTATGATGCATCATATATTATGATACATATGTCATATATGTATAAATAAATGCATATATTATATGGATTTATGCATGTATTATATATTCATACATTGTATGTATTTATGTATGTTGGATGTAGGCCCGTATATATATATGTTATTTTTACGTTTTTTTCTTACCTGAAAACCAAAGTTTCAAAATCACCATCAACATCTTTATTCCTCAATATTAAATACTCTTTAACAGCTTTTTCACTCCACGTACGAATTCGTTCTAAGTTTATTTTATCCATGATCAAAAAAATTCTAAAACAGAAACTTATAAAAATCTAAACTTTGAATCATCTCATATAAAGCTAAATAAATATCTATATTATTAGAAAACTCACGTAAACAACTGTTTCTTTCAAGGATGCTTTCTTAATTTATCTGTTAATTTACTTCCTTTCATGCGATTCTGCGCACAATGAACAATAACAAACTATTTAAAAATGCGCGCGCACGAAATTATCGGAACTGTGAAGAGGTGTATTAATGAGGTCGCTAACGCATAGATTTTGTTCAAAAAAAAAAAAAATTATTATAAGTTAATTAAAAGAATTTATTAACCAAGGTAAAGTTAAATTTGTTTATCTGTAAGAAAGCAATAAAATAATTTGTAAAACTAAATTTAAAGCAACCCTTACACATTATTTTTACACTTAATTTAAAGTCCATTTAAAGCAAACTTTTCAACATGTTTTGTATAAATCCATTTAAAGCTAAATTTCAAACATATTTTAAATAAATCCACTTTAAGCGAAGTTTCAAATGTTTTAAATAAGCTCACTTTAATTTAAGTTTCAAACAAATTAAGTAAGTCCATTCCAAGCGAGGTTTTAAGCGTTTCAATGTAAATAAATCCAGTTTTAAATGTTTTTAATAAGCTCACTTTAAGCAACATTTTAAACAGTTTAAGTAAGTCCATTTTAAGTGACGTTTTAAACGTAAATAAGTCCACTTTAAACGGACTTTTAAACGTTTCAAAATAACACTTTAAACAAAGTTTAAGCATGTTTCAGAAAGCTGATTAAGTAAAAGCGTTGAAAATAAATTATATTTATCAACATAACCAAAAAAATATATGCTAATAATCTTTATTTATCATATAACTAATGCTACAAGAACAATCTATATATTATTTTCAATTCTATTTTTATAACTTAATTACTAAGGTTTTAAATATTTGAGTTCAAACTTAAAAAAAAGGGCGGTGTACAGGTATCGTTGACGTCGAAAAACGCTTTAATTTTGTTTAAATTAAAAAAAATTTAACTCCAGACTCCTTAAAATCCTTTTTTTTTTTAATGAAAATAGTGTAAGTAAAATAAATCATGGTATTGCACCGTAATAGTAATAATATTAATAGCAATAATAATATATTATACTAATATAAGATAAAATAGTAATAATAATACAAATTATAGTAATAAAAAAGTATGCTTACAATATTTGCAATGAAAAAAACAATAATAATAATAACTAATATTATGATGGTAGTTATCACCATAAATGTTTTTTTTTTAAATTTTTTTTTCCTTAGATTTAGGTTTAAAAAAGTATTTTACTAATTAAAAAAAAATAATTAAAAAA
The DNA here is from genome assembly GCF_022113875.1 of Hydra vulgaris. NCBI lineage: Eukaryota > Metazoa > Cnidaria > Hydrozoa > Anthoathecata > Hydridae > Hydra > Hydra vulgaris. The sequence continues at coordinate 52,166,618 of NC_061162.1, read as the reverse complement.
AATTAGCGAAACTTGAAGATATTAACGATATATAACAGGTTTGTATATACGTGATCGTATGGATTTCGATTTAGATGACAGCCCATACGTCAATATATTGCAAATTTTGAATGCCACAAAGCGTTTTTGCAAACTTAAAAATGATGCCAATGCAGTTTATTTTTTCATTCATTTCAAATTTTGCTACGTAATTCGATTTTTTAAAAGTATAAACGTCGTTTTGTCAGATACTGGGATTGGCATGAAATAAAATCATGAAATATAACAATTAGTAAAAATGCTTATCTTAGTTATACAATATTTCACCAATAAAACATTGCTTTAAATTAAAGCGAAACACATGCTCTACAAACAGGAGTGCTTTTAAATTATTACGAGAGAGGGGTTATTTTTCAAAAGTTACAAAATGTCTAATAAAAATGTCTTCAAAAATCCAGTTCTACAAACAAGGTTTGTAGCTGGGTATATTCTTATATTTTTCAGCTGGGTATATTCTTATAATTAATGTTTATGAGTTAAATTTGATTTTCCTTGTGTGTATGTGGAGAAACATTCCCCCCAAACCGTTAAAAACTGTAATTAAAAATTTATGAAAACTCAAAGTTAAAAATAAAAAAATAATAGTTTTGGATAAAATAAAAAAGCTCTTATAGGTGAATAAAATTAGCTGAGTTCAATCGCACACACGTTCGAATAGGATCGCAGAATCCTCTCTGCTTACTTTACAATTTTGAATAAAAATTTTAAATTTTTTAAATAATTTAGTTAAGATTTCTCAACATCTATAACAGAGCGCATATTTTCTGCTGGTGGAAATATACTGTCCTACCAGCTAAGAACATGCCTTGCTCTTTTCTTATAATTTTGCTATTAAACATAATGTTTTATTATCAGAATAATCTAATAATTTCTTCTCTCATCAAATAACTTTGTTAACTGATCTTCAATTAGGGAGGACCGAAGCTAGTTGGCCGCATGGGTAAGAGCCTTTTATCATAAAGCAAAAAAATTACACAGAACTTTCCTAATTGACCATTTTATCATTCACTGTAGTATTGTCAGGATTCGTGCATGCGCATGGGAGATGTTGAGATTTTGTGTTTCTCGGACAAAAACGTAACTTATGGAACATCGGTTCCTTTTTACTTTACAAAAAAAAAATAATCATTCAAATGAAAAAAAATATATTGTAAAAGTTCCAGTCACAATTGGTTTACTAGTTAATATTAAAAAACTTTTTATTAATTTTGCACTTAGTAGTACATTAATAATCATTTTTATAGTTTGCGCCAACTTACCCAGTGGTGGTACCCAGTTGGCGCAATTTTTTCTTTTTTTTTGAGGGCTTGGTAAGGACTTAAGATTTATTTTTTTTTGTAAATGAATGCAAATTTTGTAATATATATATATATATATATATATATATATATATATATATATATATATATATATATATATATATATTTTGTATATATATATATTTTGTATATATATATATATATATATATATATATATATATATATATATATATATATATATATATATATATATATATATATATATATATATATATATATATATATATATATATATATATATATATATATATATATATGTATATATATATATATATATATATATATATATATATATATATATATATATATATATATATATATATATATATATATATATATATATATATATATTATATATATACTAGGGCCCTGCGAATCAGCATTTTTAGTTTTGAATCAAATCTCGAATCGAACCAGGTCTTGATTCGCAAATCGAATCAAGACCTGGTTCGACCTTGATTTCGCATAGCTTAAAATCAACTGACATTCCAAATAGATGTTTTTTTACAATTAAAAGCTCGTTTTCAGTGTGCATTACGGCTTTAAACTTCGGGTCTAAATATGTTAAGGTAAGTAGCGTAACATTTGCTAAATTAAAACGTACATGTAGTTGCGAAAGTAACTCCTTTTTAAAGCTACTCATATAGCTACAACTTAACGAATCTAATTGATTTTTTAAAGTATAAATGCAAGGTTTAACCAAACAAATAGCGACAGTGGTATCAGTACTTAGTAGCGTTGTTGCATTCGATATTGGTTTTAAAAATGGAATGCACTTTTTTTGAATATCTTTCATCGCCTCCGATAGAGCTTGAGGAGGAGATTTTGCGCACCTACCACTTAAAGCGCATTCCGTAAGTGCCATTGTTATTGCCGTACAGTTTTCACATGATCAATTCAGAAGTTTAAATGTACTGTTAAACCTGGTTACAATATCAAGTGGTGGACAGGATTCTCGAAGCCCTTGTTCAAGTTGATGTTTCTTTAAACATTTTAGACCTACATAAGAACTGTTGAAAAAACCTGCAGTTTTGTGTACCAAAATAATCAAGATTTACCACATTTAAAAATAACGCGATTTTACCTTCCATTCTGTTAGAGTTATATAATGTACCGTTAAAACTAAGTAGTTGCTATTCGAGATGGGTTTGTTAAGAAAATCTGACATAACGCTTTCCTTAGATTTTTTTAAACAAATGTTTTCCGAAACATCTGGTTTCGACAATTTGCGTTTTTTTGCTCGATCTGTTTCAGCTTGAGTATGAAGCATCTTGTGCTTTCTTTCCAAGTAACTCCAGAGATGTGATGTTGTGCCAGAGCTTTGTTCACGTAAACTGGCTTTGCACGTTTTACATAAATAAAACTGATCTATTACTTCAAAGTACGACTTAATAATTCCCGCCATTGCATAAATAAGAAATATAGGTAATTTTAAAGAGTTTGCAAAATCAAAAATGAATTTAAAAAAAAAAGGCTTTCTAAGATAACTGTTTTCCAAATAATAAACGTGCAACAGATGTTTTTTGATTCGTTTCTTTTTACAACATCAACTTATAAAAAAACGTTTCTTAAATTCAATTGCTCTTTGTGAAATAAATGTACAAAAATCAAAATAACAATTGTAACTTTTTAAAAATAGCACGGTGGAGTTTTAAAGTCGTTGAAAATAATAATTGCCACAACTTTTACATTACAATTGAGGGGTGATTTTTTAATCTATGGGTCATCCATAAAGTGTAATGGTAATTTTTCCTTATAAAAATAAGTAGGAGGGATGTGTTAGGGTGGTGCATAAAACACCTAAGTCAACAAAAAAAATACCATAACAATTTGTCTGGTTCCTTTTGATATATGTATTAAAATAACATAATTTTTTTTTTTTTATGGGTACCCCTAGGGTCGGTCTTAGCGGTCCGAATATACCAAAATTTCTAATTTTTGTAAATAATGAGGGGGGCAGGGTCGCTTTCAAATATTTTGAAGATATTTTAAGTGTTATTTTAGTAGCCTTATATATTTATTTTTAGATTATGTTTTGTTTTATTGCAAAAGATGATGCAAATGGTCAGCCCTGTCCATTTAAATACACGCTGTGTATATTTAGGAGGCGGGGGGGGGGGGGCTGGTTAAGTAAAAAAATCTGCAATTTTTAAAGTTTTTATTTTAGTATAAATTAAAATAATGTCAAAAAGCAATAGATTTGGAAAAATATCTCATCTCGTGAAGTTTTTCTTGTTGGAAAAAAAATTGGAACAATACCTATCACACAATTGCCAACTAAAAAAACCGTTGTGCAATATAACCATTACAGAGATCTTATGCTAAAAGCTGATTTTCCAAATATTTCTTCAGTTAGTATAGCTTCATGTTCTCTAGGAATTTTTTTTACTGCACAATGTGCTGAAATAGGTGGTTGTCTCCAAAAATGTTGTCTTTCACGAGGTGAAGAAAATTTGGCAAAAAGCAGGATTTCCTTACACTAATACTGACAAGCACATTAGGTTTTTTCTTAACGACCAGAAAGGAGTGCGTGTTCAGAAAATGTTAGGTCAAGATAAAATTTCACAAAAAATTGTAAAAAACAAAACATAATTTGAAATGAAAAAAAAAATCAAAGAACAAAAGAGTCCATGAGAAAACAGAAAGAGTTGGTTATGAGAACTTTTAAAAACACAACTTTTAATTTTAAATACTTTCGATAATGACCGAGATGATGAAATTTTAAATACTTTCGATAATGACCAAGATGAACAGTATCTACAGTGTAGATACTGTTCATCTTGGTCATTATTTTGACCTAACATTTTCTGAACACGCGCTCCTTTTTGGTCTTTAAGAAAATCTACATCTTCTTTTCTAGTTTTTAAATCTTAAGTTTTATCTTTCATAATAGTGTCTTTACAATTGCTTTAACTTATATCAAATACCTCTTCTAGCATTCTTAAAAAAATTTTCTTTTTTTAAAACCAAATTTGTACTTAAAATGGTACCGGTGTTAGTTCAAATCTTTTCTTTTCTAAGTCAACAATCTTGTCTCTAAAACAAAAGTAGAAGAATGTATTAAAATTATTGTAATTTATAATAAATATATATAACTTTATGATTTTATAATTGTTACTTAAATAAAATTAATTTGAAATTGGATTAAACTAAAAATTTAAAATCTTATTAATAAAGTAAAAACCTGATGTGCTTGTCAGTATTAGTGTAAGGAAATCCTGCTTTTTGCCAAACTTTCTTCACCTCGTGAAGGACAACATTTTTGGAGACAACCACCTATTTCAGCACATTGTGCAGAAAAAAATTTCCTAGAGAACATGAAGCTATACTAACTGAAGAAATATTTGGAAAATCAGCTTTTAGCATAAGATCTCTGTAATGGTAATATTGCAATACGGTTTTTTTTCTTACTTTTATTAACACATTACTAAGACTAAACAAAGACTTCGTTTTTTCTTGTTCTTTTTAATAAATTTAAATAATTTAGCAGTAAATACATGTCAATATAAACTTTTAAATATCTTTTGAGACAATAATTTGTTGCTACTTTAATACTTTTATGAATTAAAACAAATAATTAGTAAAAAGATTAACAATTAGTTAAGAATTTAATGCTTAATTTAATACATTTAATATCTGTAATAATATGTCTATAAATCAATGTTGTGAGCAATTATCAGTTATTGGCAAAAAATGCAAGTAAGTCTATCTTTTGAAACAGTTTTTTGAATTAGTCCACAACAATCCCAATAAAACCAGAGGCCACAAATGTCACATTCAATGCTTTATTTTTAAATTCATTCTCATTTAAGCAAGGCTTATCGCACAATGGACATGTATACAGTTGCATAAATCCAAGTAGGTAACGTTGCACATACGTTTTAAAAAACAGAATTAAGCTTGGAAGCACTCTTTGCCAATGTTCTTCATCGAATGTGATTTTATTAACTAAAACACCTTTCTTCGTATAGACTACAAAATACGTGGATTTATAACCAGTGATTGCCATTTGGCCGTTTATTTGGGTGTAATATTTGTGATTTCTTTTAAGCACTACTTTGTCGTCAACCATTTCCAAAAAATTCGTTTTTTTCCATGAAACGCTTATATCTTTGTCCCGAATACTGAAAGGACATTTGTATTCTACACAAGATTTTAGGCAACAACGGCATTGAAAAATGTTGTCCGGAAAAGCACCAAGATACGGGTGCGGTTTATGCACGAATAAACCACACGTTATTAGCTTAGGATTTTGATGTTTTACGCCCTCAGTTGACATAAATATTTTTGCTGCATTTTTCTCGTTTTCTTTACCCCAGTTTAGAGGTGCAACATTCTTTAATTCAACTAGATTGACAATAGCCTTAAGAAGTGGCGCGATTTTGCATTTAACGTCTTTATCGTGGTTTTTTAGAAGAAATGTTTTTTATGGCGAATGGAATAGAAACATGATGATGTTATTCTTCCTCTGCGTTGGTCCCACCATTGGTTTGAGTGTGATTGATTTCTTGTAGCTTTTTCAAATTCTTGAAGTTGATTGTCGTTAAATGTCAGCATAACAAGAAATCTATCAGTCACGCAGCTTAGCTCCGTTGGAAAACAACTACGTGCTGCAAAAGCAATTTCTGTTATTGAATGTGGCACATCATTATCTGGCGGAGGGGTAAACATTGTATTTAGAGCGGCTTTTGCAAGAACTTTCTTGATATTTAATAAAAATTGTTTTTTTTTTTCAACTTCCGTAATTTCACGAATTTCTTCTGATCGTGGATCAAAATCATTTTTTTCTTTGTAAATCAAAAGTTTTTTTCTTTAATTTACCACTTTTATGTATTAAAAATGTTCATATCTTTCACCATAATTGATTGAATTTCTTTGGACGGAGCGTTCCAGCTGCAAATATTATCAGTACAAATAGGGTTTGTTATGTCTTTAGTGTTCGTATATTCTATTTTATAAACTACCGCAGCAACATGATTACAAAAATTACTTTGTCCTGCGGTACACGTGCAAAACGCTGTGCAAGTGCTGCCATCCACATTAAATAAAATCCAAAGTTGATGGGATTTTTCTCATAAATGTTGAGAAGGAACGTATCATAATATAATCGTTTATTTTTTTAAATAACTTGCCAACAAAACAACTTCCAAAGTATGAATATGCTTTTTTAAGTTTGTACTGACCAATGTATTCAGTTTCAAATGCTTTGCTTTTGATGATAAAAGCAAATATTTGTCCAATATTTGTAACAGGCCATTGTCGCTTATTGTCTATAAAATCATTTGCTTTCAACGGGTCGAAATCTATTTTAAACGATTTCAGTAGATTTGCGTAGTCACTATTTAATTTATTCCAAACATTTTATTGCAAAAATCACGTGTACAGGGTGTGCTGAAGTATGAGGCTCTTCTGTAAAAATGAAACGTTAATAACAAAATTCAAAAAGTAAAGTTGCATTAAAGCTACCATTATCAAATGTTGCATTTATACCAAATTGGTTATCCAAATTTTGAATTTTTTATCAAAAATTAACAAAGGTTTGAAATTCACATATACATTGTGTTCCAAAATACATGGTATTCTGCAAAAATGAAAGGTTAATAAAAAAATTGAAAAAGTAAAGTTGCATTAAAGCTACAATTATCAAATATTGCATTTGTACCAAATTGGTTATGCAAATTTTGAATATTTTATCAAGAATTAACAAAAGTTTGAAAATTACATGAATATAATGTACCCACAAAAGTACGTGGTTTATTTTATAAAAAGAAAATTAATAACGATATTTTAAAAGTGTGGTTACAGCTACTATTATTAAGTAGTTTTATTTATACCAGATTGAAGTATCTTACTATTGCATTAGAGCATACCCCGACTAAATTTGGTTAGCCCAAAATAGGTAATAAGAAGATATATCCAAAAATGCATACTTGTTTAATCAATAAAGTGTAATGGGATCTAATAAATTTTTAACACCATATTAGTAATTAGAAATGAATTTCTAATAAAATAGCATATATACACGTATGCCAGTAAAACAGTAGAACATTTTTAAAACGAGAAAATAAAAACTTGTAAAACTGTGATTTATAATCATTTTTATCATCATTATCAAATATTCTCTGCTTCATAGCTTTATAATCTCAGCTTCATAGCTTTATAGTTTTATCATGTCTCAAATAATTTTTGTTAAAATATTTACAAAAAATTTCGTAATTGTTCTAACTTTCACTGGCACACCCTGTAAAACATTCTACAAAAATGTTAATAAAAATAAGTTGCACACACTTGCGTATTTCATTATTAAATATCCAAAACTTCAGAATCACACGGTTTTAAGAGCTGTACTATTAGTTTATTACGCACAAGTTGAACTTGTGCGTAATGAACTAATAATTGGATCAGATGTGCAGAGAAGTCTTCGCATCAACTCTTCATTCGTCTTCAAACGGGAGCACTTACGTGTAAAACTTAGTCGAAATTTTTAAAGTCTTTATGTCATGCTTCTTGTGCCTCTTCGGAGAGCATACCAATTGGCAAAGTCATTTTCTCAATTTTTTCAAAATTTATGTAATAAACAATAAAAATTATTTAATCATTCTTCTTTGAAGAGCTTTCAAGAGCTAAAAATTATTTAATCATTCATCTTTTAAGAGCTTACAACAACGATTACATCATTGAGTATTGTACACATTAACAATAAGGAGCGCAAGCAATAATGTAATTTTCAAAATCTCTTTGTCATAAAACTAATTACAGTATACGCACAACTTTTACCATCTGCTTTACTTTATAAATTTGTTATCGATAAAACGTTACATAACTTTCTAAATTTCTGATACAGCTGCTTATTATACCATTCACAAATGGTATAGAACATACTCTGGCATTTTACGTACATGCATGTATCATACGCATTTATGAGTGATAAAGCTAGTCAAAATAAACTTTAATTATAGTTTTTATTTATGTACATTTCATTCAGAGTGTAATCTGCATGCATCTGCACATAGGGGAGAGCGGGGTTGGTTGTCACGCGGGTTGGTTGTCACAAAGTTTATTACAAGAAATGTAAATAAGATATAGAAATTTCAAATTATACAATGGAAATGTTATATAAAAAAAACATTTTTACAGTAATTTTTATCTTTTTTTAGCGTGCAGAAGAAAAGTTATTTGTTTTAATAGGTTTTTGATATGAAAAAGTAAAATTTCGCCTACTCAGAAATTTTCTTTTACCAAACGAAAATTATTTTATTGTGTTTTGAATGTAGATTTATAAAGTACTTTATTCATTTGAGTAACTTAATCCGTAAAAAATTATCATGAAATTCTCACGCTTTTAGGTAAATGTACAGGTGTCCAGCAACTTACTCAGAAGGGGTTGCTTGTCACAAAATATATGGGGATGGTTGTCACACTTGCCTCGACTCCATGCGCTGCAAATTAAATGCCGCTTGCAGAATATTTAGTGGCTTTGTTTATTTTCCGCATTATTGAGGAATATTTTAATGTTTAAGATATTATTTAAAAATCTAAAGTCAAAGTGTTATATATGTTTAACTAAATATCTGTAATCTAAATTATTTTTATTTCAACGTGCATAACTTTAGATTCCGATCCAATGTTTAGTATAATTATAGAAAAAGGATTGCAGAAGTTCAACTGTTTATTGTTTTGTTTACAAACTAAACAACTAGTTTGTGAATTGTTTATATTTAGTGGGTTTATATATATATATATATATATATATATATATATATATATATATATATATATATATATATATATATATATATATATATATATATTTATTTATGTATATATACATAAATATATATATACATAGAGGTTATACTTCTGGAGATGTCATAATGTGTGCTGTTAAAGATGTAAATATTAATAACATTTCTATTAGATCAGCATCAAAAAACCATGGCATTAATTACAGAACATTAGCACGTTATTGTAAAAAAATTGTTATTACTAACCCATCACATGGTTCTATAGCAGATCTAATTGACAAAATTGAAAACCCCACCTCCCTGAATGTTATAGGATACAAAAGTTGATTGATATTGCCAGAAAAAGTAGAAAAAGAACTGGTCACCTACCTGTTGCGAGCAGCAGATATATATTTTGGTTTAACTCCTACCGAAGTAAAAAAGCTTGCTTTCCAGTTAGCAATTAAAAATAATATTAAGGTTCCCAATTCTTGGGTTGTAAAGGAACAAGCTGGTAAGGATTGGTTTACAGGATTTATAAAGCGCCATTCAAATATTTCCATTAGGCAACCTGAAGCTACTAGTTTAAGTCGAGCGACAAGTTTCAATAAGCAGAATGTTGCATCATTTTTTAGCAATTTGCAGCACTGTATGCAAAAATACTCGTTCTCACCAAATGACATTTGGAACATGGACGAAACTGCTGTAACTATTGTACAGCAACCTAAAAAGGTTATTGCGAAAAAAGGATTAAAACAAGTAGGAGCCATCACGTCAGCTGAAAGAGGAACTCTTGTAACATTAGCATGCACAATAAATGCTATTGGAAATAGTATTCCACCCTTTTTTATTTTTCCTCGTAAAAACTTTAAAGATCGTTTCCTATTCAGTGCACCAACAGCAAGTGCAGGAGATACAAATCCAAGTGGTTGGATGAAAGAAGAAAACTTTGTAAAATATCTAAAACATTTTGTAAGCAATACAAAATTTACTAAAGAAAAGCTTTGTTTATTGTTGCTTGACAATCACGAAACTTATCTTAGTATTGAAGGATTTGATTTGGCAAAAAATAATGGAATAGTAATGCTTACCTTCCCACCACATTGCACACATAAGTTGCAGCCCTTGGATAAGGCAGTTTATGGTCCTCTCAAAAACTACATAAATACTGCTATGACATCATTGTTAGTAATGAATCCTGGAAACATTGCATTTCCAAAGTAAACGTGGTAAACATTGCGTTTCCAAAGGCTGTATCTCCCCACAATATTTTAAGTGGTTTTTCTGCAACAGGTATTTACCCGTTAAATCCTGATGTGTTTACTGAAAATGATTACTGTCCTAACTATGTAACTGATCGCCCTGACCCACCTTGTTCACAGGCTGATTCAAATAAAAAAGACTGTGAATCTTTTCAATGCAACCAGAACCATCAAATAAAAGATTTAAAGAATCTATTCAGATACCAGATAATCAGGTAGACATAACAATAGAAGATCCAGTTGTATCAAATAAAACCTCTAATCAGAACCCAATCACAACATTAGGTTTTAACAATTTAATCATACCACCTGAGAGTATTAGGCCTCTGCCTAAAGCAGGCCCGAGGTTAGCATCAAAAAGAGGTAGGAAAAAGCGGTCAACTATGATTCTTACTAACACGCCTGTCAAATCATGGCTTGCTAATTATAAAAAGAAGAAAACTAATAAAAAAAAATTTACTAATGGAAGTAAAAAAGAATTAATAAAATCAAATCTTGCTAAGAAAAAACCTTCTATAGTCTTGAATTCATCTGAAGATGAAGAGTATCTGTGCATCTATTGTTTTGAATCATTTCCAACAGCCGATCAAGAGAACAGTGGATTCAATGTCAGGTTTGCCAAAAATGGGCTCATGAAGAATGCACACCAGGCTTACAACAGTTTATTTGTGAATTGTGTTCTTTATCCAATAATTTTTAAAAAACCAAACCTAAAAACATTTATAGTGATAAACTAAATTTGTTAATTGTGTTATATTTAAAATATATATATTTCAGTTTATAGTATTTTATTTTTATTTTTCTTAGTAAAACATAAACGAAATTAATTTGTACTCGTTTTACATTAAATTCTTATCTAAACTTGTCAAAATCCAAATGTGACAATCAACCCCGCACCATGTGACAACCTACCCCGTGAGCGGGGCTAGTTGTCACACAGAAGTGGTCTTTGAAAAATGATTTTACAGCAATAAATATTTCACTCAATGTCATAAAAATATTATAATAGTTACTGAAAATAGTTAAACTAGCTTTGTGCAAAGTTTGGCATTGATTGGATGAAAATTAAAAGCTGAGCAGCCTAAAATGTAAAAAGTGTGACAACCAACCCCGCTTTCCCCTACTTGGGATGTTTTCTATTTTTTAAATTTCTTCTAATAGTAGATCAAATCTTTTACAGACAATGCGAAGTCCTTTTTCATAATTTTTACTAATTAGGTTATTATTATACTTCGAACAAAACATCCAAATCAAAGGACGATAGGAAAAATTTGACAGTATAAAAGCATTGAATAAAACAGTAGCTTGTTTTACTGATAAGAAGCTCCTTATTCGTGCAAGAGCGAAGCATTTACCATTCGCTTTTCCACACAGCGAAACATTTACCATTCGCTTTCCACATCATTTATTCCTTCTAGGTCCTCTTCGATATTAGAAGTTTTTATTTTGTTTGTAGATAGATTGAGTTCTATTTATCCAACCTTTCAGTAAAAGTCTTTATATTTGCGCTTGTTATTTTTGCATATAATCGTGCAGCTTTAGGAATCAAATTTGGTCAATTGCAATTTCTAAAATATGTTGAGAGTTTTGCTTTAAAGCATAAAAATCATTCAAGAATGGAACTCCTACAGAAAAATGGTGGCGTGGAATTTGCAAAAGGCGTAAAGATTTAACTTGACGTCAACCAGAAGGTACAGCAGCTATTAGATATCAGTGTATGAATGTTTGTAAAGTGTCGAAATATTTTTCTATTCCTAAAAATGTGTTAACGGAAAAAAATCTGCTTCAGAAACCGCAAAACATTTGGAATATGAATGAGACTGGGATGCAGTTTGATTATCGTCCACATACACACACACATATATATTATTATAACATTATACGACAGCCCAAATATTATTATATCTTATTATAACATTATATGACGGCCAAGATTGCTCAGGATTTATCCTTTTCTTTACAGCATCGCTTGGATTGCGACATGTTATTGTAGAAGGCCACTTACAATAAACAATGCCTTTTTTTGTGGTAGTAAGAGTTGTAGGCATCACTTAAACTTCAGCTGTGTCAGGAAAAAAACACTACATACCATAAAGACTTGATAGTTTTACAAATTATATTTTTTAACTAAGATAATTATTTTTTTATATTAAAATAATATAAAATTGTAATATAAAAATATACCGTCGCTTTTTTATATGTATACGTAAAAAAAGAATAGGGTAATAGTTACCCTTGTACTGTCACGATAATTTTGGTTCGCCGATAAAAATTACCCGGGACTAAAATTTTCAGAAAATATATATCCGGCCGGATAACATTTTTTTTTAAAAAAAATTGGTCCGAGCTAGAAAAAACTGGTCCGTATTATAATTTAGTATGTATGTGCGTATATTGTACTTTTGTGTTTGTACTTTTGATGCCGAGGCCACATTGGAGCCCTTTATTACGGCTTAAGGTTTAATAGTGGCAATGAGGCAATTGCTTGGGCTATAAAACAGTGTACTGAGTACTATCTATGTTTCGAGTCAAGTTCTTTAACAAATTTAAAAATGAATATAGTAACAAAAACTATAAAACACAAAAAACCACAGTCATCACCAAGTTTGTTAAACCTATCATTCACCAATAATAGTGGTCTTCAAAGTAGCTTTTCTTCTGTTGAGTCTTATCTCTTGCAAGGTTCACCAGACCTACTTTCTCTTTGTGAGTTTTTTGAGTTCAGCTGTCTCATCTTGTGATCTTACTGTTGATGGTTATCTTCCTTTAATTCGTAAAGACTCCAATAGTCACATGCTTGGCCTAGGCAATTACATTACATTACATAGGCATTACATAAGAATTCACCCATTTGTCGGGAAACTAGATTTGAATCCACAGACTACTCTTTTATGTGCTTTCGTTTAGTACCACTTCACTCTATCACCTTTCTCTTTGTTCTATATCACTCTCCTTCATCTCAAGACTGCACTCTTGATGTTATTTCTGATTATATTGACCAAGCCCTCATTCTTTATCCATCAGCCAATATTGTTGTTGTCGGTGACTTTAATGTTCATCACACTGAATGGCTTGGCTCTAGCGTCAGTGACTCTGCAGGCATTAAGGCCCACAACTTTTGCCTTTCTCAATCCCTAACTCAAATAGTCAACTTTCCAACTCGCTTTCCAGACAACCCGAATCATTTACCTTCTCTACTCGACTTATGTCTTGTTTCTGATCCTAGTCAGTGCTCAGTTTCTCCACACTCACCCTTAGGTGCTTCTGATCATGCTTTGGTCTCTCTAAAACTATTATCTCATTCTTCTTTACCATCAGAATCCCCCTATATTTTTACATCTTACAACTACCTTAAAGCTGACTGGGACTCTTTCCGTGATTTTCTTAGGTAGAAATCTGGGGTAGAAATCTTTCGTCTTCCTGTTGACAAATGTGCTTCTTACATAACTTCATGGATTCAGGCTGGCATGGAATCCTTTATTCCCTCTCGACAATTCCAGGTCAAGCCTCACTCTTCTCCATGGTTTTCCTCACATTGTGCTGCTGCAATTGCTAATCGAAATCATTACTTCCATATCTATCAGCAAAACAATTCTCCAGAAAACAGACGTCTGTTTATTACTGATAGGAACCATTGTAAAAAGGTTTTGTCTAACGCCTAAGCCCGCTATTCTCAGATCATGAAATCTCGTATTTCATCACAAAAATTAGGCTCTCGTGACTTCTGGAGAATCTTTAGTAGTATCAATAATAAGACTGTAATTCCACCTATTTTGTACGGTTTAGACTTTGTCACCTCACCTGCTTATCAGAGTCTTGTTTTTTAGCCTGCTGGAAAGCAGCATCTGTTATCCTTATTTCTTAAAATTCTGGAGAGCGATCTGATTCGTCTAACTACCGTCCCATTAGTCTTCTTCCTATCATAAGCAAGGTTTTTGAATCTTTAATTAACAAACACTTAATCTCTCATCTCGAATCTCATAACCTACTTTTTTGATCATCATGGATTTCGATCTTCTGGATTTCGATCTTCTCGTTCTACAGCTGATTTGCTAACAGTAATAACCAATAGGTTTTATCGCGCATTAGATAAAGATGGAGAGGTTAAGTCCATCGCTCTAGACATTTCTGAGGCGTTTGATAAAGTTTGGTATGCTGGTCTTCTCCATAAACTTTCTTCTTACGGTGTATCTGGAAACATCTTAAAGATTATCGAATCCTTCCTTTCCAATCATAGTATAAAAGTTGTCCTTGATGGACAGCACTCTTCTTCTCATTCTGTAACCTCGGGGTTCCTCAAGGTTCAATCCTTGGTCCTATCCTCTTTTTAATTTATATTAACGATCTTCCAGATATTCTCACATCTAAGGTGGCATTGTTTGCTGATGATTCTACCATTTATTCTTGTCACGATGAGAAGCCAACTCCCTCTGATTGCTTGCAGGGGGCATCTGAGCTTGAAAAGACTCTCACTTCTGCTACAGCATGGGGCTCACAGTGGCTGGTGAACTTTAATTCAGATAAAACTCAATTTTTTTCAGCCAATTGTTATCGCAATAATTTAGACTTTCATATATTTATGAACGGTAATGTACTCGATGAGTCATCTACCATTCATCTTCTAGGATTAACTCTTACTTCTGATCTCTCTTGGAAACCTTATATCAAATCCGTTGAAAAATTAGCATCTGCTAAAGTCGCTTCACTTTATCAAGCTCGTCACTTTCTTACTCTGGATTCTATTCTCTATCTTTATAAATCTCAAATATGGCCTTGTATAGAATACTGTTGCCATATCTGGGGTGGATCATCTAATGATGCCCTTTCTCTTTTAGACAAGGTGCAAAAACGCATTGTAAACATAGTTGGACCTACTCTTGCAGCCAACCTTCAACCTCTGTCACATCGTCGTAATGTTGCTTCTCTTTCTCTTTTTTACAAATACTATAATGGGTACTGCTCTAAAGAGCTAGCGTCTCTTGTGCCATCTACAAAAATTCATTCGCGTGTTACTCGTCATTCAACTAAGTCTCATCTTTTTTCTGTTACTGTTCCTAAGTGCTCCAAAAACTCTTATTCGTCTAGTTTTTTTCCTCGAACATTAGTTCTTTGGAATTCGCTTCCTTCATCTTGCTTTCCTGATTCATATAATTTGCAATCTTTTAAGTCGTCTGTCAATCGATATCTTGCTCTTCAATCTTCATCTTTTCTCTTCCGGTAACTTCCAACACTAATTAGTGGTTGCTTGCAGCCTTGCTGGAAGCGAAAATGTTTAAATATATATATATATATATATATATATATATATATATATATATATATATATATATATATATATATATATATATATATATTCTAAAACTATCATGGAAGACAACCTTGTTCGACAAGTTTTTACTTATTTAAGTAAAGAGCAATACCCTGATGGAAGTCAAGAAGGCAAAAAAAGAGTAATAAGAAAAAAGGCTTAAAGTTTATGATTTCAAAAGGCGGGGAATTACTATATAAGTATAAAAAGAAAGACAAGGTAACTCGTTAATATATAAATATTGGAAACTGTATTCATAAAAATACGCACACTTACTCTTGTTATTATTATTTTGTTATTATTATTATTATTTTGTTATTATTATGTTTTTAGGGGATGGTAATATTATCTAAATACATATTTAACCACTTTACTATCATTATTACTTATTATTGATATATTTTAGCTTCAATTTTGATTTGATGCTTATTTTTATTTTAATTATGAGTATTAAATATACTATTACCAATATCATATTAGTATTACTGTTATTAATTTTATTATTGTTTATTTTGATGTGTTGTATTTGTAAACTATTTTTCACTTTCTTTGTATAGCTGTTTAATAGCATAACTATGTTTATGTTATCAAACTATGTTTTAACTATATTTAATCTATTTGTTAGGAATTTACTTTATATTAGTATTTGTACTATTGTAAATATCCTTGAAATGTTAATAACTAATTTCAGAATAATTTAGTACCACATGACGCTTTTATCACATAACTTGAAGCCTATGGCATCAAAGGCAATCTTCTTGGCGTACTTCTTTCATTAAGGGAAGGAAGCAGAGAGTTGTGATGGGTGACTACTGCTCTGACTGGCGCAATGTAATTAGTGGTATTCAACAAGGTTTTAGTTTAGGATTTCTGCTTTTCGTTATATTTATTAACGATTTGCCAGAAGTGGCAACAAATTTTATAAAGCTTTTTGCTGACGATACAAAGCCAGTTGCGGTCGTAAAAAACCTAATGGACAGCGTTTCATTACAGAATGATATCAATGCAGTTACGAAATGGGCTGACGATTGGCACATGAAATTTAATAATGAAAAATCTAAGGTCATGTATATTAGAAAAAAATCAAATAATAACATTTATAAACATAGGTATACGATATATGTTCAAGATTTACATGAACCTATGGCCGAGCGTGACCTTGGTATTGTAATTACAAATAACTTAGATTGGGAAATCCAATGCCAAAAAACGAAACTATATTCTTGAAATGCTTAAAAGAACTTTCGGTTATTGGAATGTAAAATCATTCAAGATTTTGTACACATAACTTGTAAGACCTCATCTTGTAACATTTTCTTCAACATGGAATCCTTAGAGGAAAAAAGATAAAGAAAATCTTGAAAGAATACAAAGAGGAGCTACAAAGCTTGTGCCTGATTTGTGTAAACTAATCTATGAATCGAGACTCAAATTTCTTGGTTTGACTACCCTTAAAGAAAGAAGAATTAGGGGAATGTTAATCGATTATTTTAAATTCTACAACAGCATCATAAAATTAAATTGGCAAGTCCTAATAAATCAGCAATACTGGCATCAGCTCCAAGGTCCTGCAGTAGCAATTATAAACAATCAACACCCCATCATCAAGCAAACCAAAATAAACATTAGCCAAAGAGAATTCTTCTTTACTAATGAAATTTTTTCACACTTTCAACTTCTCAAAGAAGTTGTTGAGTTAATGATTGCTGAGTAATTGATTAATAATTGAGATAATGTTTTCGAATTTAAAAACAGACTTGATAAACATTATTCTAATAAGCGAATGATTATTGCAAATCAATTGGACTGCCATAGTCTACCAATTATTTGTTAGATTCACAAAATATTTCAGTAGCAGTTGTATCTAGAATAAATAATTAAATATTGATAATTCAATGCTTGATTTATCAGTATTTATTCATAACAATTATTTATTTTAAAATAAATAACAGTTAATAATCTATAAATATTATTACCTTAACGCTTCCGATGAATGCTCACCAATCGTGCGCGTTTTTACACTGAGTTTTATGAGCATGCTTGGCCTTTTAGATATTTCTCTTTTTGACCACGCGATGAGGTACTCTTGAATCTGTTAATATCTGTTCAATTAGTAATAAGATCAAAAACTTTGCTTCATCAACTTAATTAGTAATAAGAAATAATTAGTAATAATTTTAATTTTTTAATTAAAAGACGATGGTGACTCTAAAAGACGATGCTCTTTTCAAGAGGTCAAACTCTCGATAAAGTTAGTGTTGTATATATATATATATATATATATATATATATATATATATATATATATATATATATATATATATATATATATATATATATATATATATATATATATATATATATCTTGCATCTTACACAGTTACATGTTAGAAAGAACAAGAAAGAACAACGTTAAATACCTTACCTTTAAAGAGGTACTCTTGAATCTGGTAATATCTGTTCAATTAGTAATAAGATCAAAAACTTTGCTTCATCAACTTAATTAGTAATAAGAAATAATTAGTAATAATTTTAATTTTTTAATTAAAAGACGATGGTGACTCTAAAAGACGATGCTCTTTTCAAGAGGTCAAACTCTCGATAAAGTTAGTGTTGTATATATATATATATATATATATATATATATATATATATATATATATATATATATATATATATATATATATATATATATATATATATATATACATATATATATATATATATATATATATATATATATATATATATATATATAAATATATAAATATATATATATATATATATATATATATATATATATATATATATATATATATATATATATATCTTGCATCTCACACAGTTACATGTTAGAAAGAACAAGAAAGAACAACGTTAAATACCTTACCTTTAAAGAGGTACTCTTGAATCTGTTAATACCCTGTGTCAAGTCCGACGGTGGGCCGAGCTCGGGCCGAGCTTGATACATCGGTTGAACATCGGCTACTCTGTTTTTAGCAAAATAATATCGGTGAAACGTCGGTTTTTTGTCTGTTGGCCGATGAATGGTCAAACAGACATTCAGCCGACGTTCAGCCGATGTTCATCCAATTTGGTTCTGTTTTTTATTTTAATGATAAAAAACCGAATATGTTGAATTTTAAAAATGGCAGCAAATCTAACTGAAGGCAAAATTTTTTAATGCATAGGAAAGTTAATTCGTTTACCTGTTAAATTAATATTATTTAATAATATTAATTGGTATTTATAAATAATAACATTACTTTTTATTTACAAATAGTTATTTGAATTTTATTTGAATAGTTATATAAATTTATAAATCATTAAAGTTTAAGATATAAAAATATTAGATAATAATATCAATATACTAGGTAAACAGTAATTTGTTTTGATAACAGTTAAAAAATACTTAAACTGTGAGCATACAGTTTGTGATTTATGTTTAATTAAAAAATTATTCATTTTTAAGTTAAACATTAAATGATATTAATTAGTTCATTAACTCAAAACTTGTTAAATAAGTAAACAATTATGAGTCTTTAACGATTTTAAATTACCTCATTAAATTTTAAAGATTGAACATAAATTGTGAACATCATTCAGATAGAAATGTTGAAGATATAAAAGTTCAATTCAATACAAGGTAAGGTAGAAAGTTTTTTATATACTGGTAACATAAGTTTTAAGCAAAATAAGCTTAACTATTTGTTTATTATTTCACTTCAAATTTTTGCCTTGTTTATTTATATTGTATATTTTATATTTACAGTAATAATTTTTTTTATGATCACAATATTATTGTTATATATAATATACTATAAGCAATAATTAATGTGCAACTAAAATATAACTATATTTTAGTTACTAATTATATAAACCAATTCAATATTTTAATGATGGCATCAAATCGTTCTGATAGGAGAAGAGCAAGTTATGAATTGTCAACTTTTTTTTCTTCAATACGTGGTAAATTTATATTAATAATATAAACTAGTATTTAAAAATTTGATTGCAATTGTTTATATAAAAATAAAACTTGGGCAAAATGATATAGAACATTTATTTTAATGATTAAAGTGTTAATCATTGTAACAAAGTTTTATATCATATAAGTTCGATGATATAATATCAATAACAATAATATAAAATGAAACTATTTTTATTAAAAAAAAAAAAATAATTGTGCAAACTTTGCAGATAAAATGTAATAATAATTGTTATTATATGTAATGTTATTATAAAATCTCTCTCTCTCTCCTCTCTCTCTCTCCCTCTCTCTCTCTCTCTCTCTCTCTCTCTCTTTCATATATATATATATATATATATATATATATATATATATATATATATATATATATATATATATATATATATATATATATATATATATATATATATATATATATATATATATATATATATATATATATATATATATATATATATATATATATATATATATATATATATATATATATAATATATATATATATATATATATATATATATATATATATATATATATATATATATATATATTTATATATATATATATATATATATATATATATATATATATATATATATATATATATATATATATATATGAGAGAGAGAGATATACATATATAATTATGTTTAATCATTTTTATAATTTACGTTAATGTTGTTTTCTATTGTGAAAGTATATAATTTTTGTAGTATTCTTCTGATTTAAATAATCATTCCGTATTGCTAATAGTTTACTAAATGCTATAAAGCTATAATGTAATTTATTGTTTCATTTAGACCAAAATTGCAGTATTGAAGTAAACGGTAATAGCCCTTTAAATATTTTTTAATTTCTGTTGTGATATTAAATATAACATTTAAATTATGAATTTATATTTAATTGAAAGTTTAAAATTATTTTATTTAGGCAAAACTCTTAAGCCACAAGTTGACAGAGCTAACCTATACCCAGTTGATTTCTCTATATCTGACGTTTGTTTTGAAAGCAATGAAAATAATTTAAATTATTCAGATAGTGATTTGTATTTAAATGAAGAAGATTGCATGCTCTCAGAGTCAGAAGATTTTGTACAGTATTTGCATAGCGACTCAAGTGACAACAAGGATTCAGAGTCCAAAGAAGATTCCAAAGAAAAAATTTTAACTATTGCTGATCATTTGCTTATGTTTTTTATTACTTTTAATATTAGTCATCATCCGATGCTTTATCTTTTAAAATTGTTGATAAAATTTGGAGTGCCTGATGTTCCAAACTCTATTTATTTAATGACAAAAAAATCACAATTACAAAATTTAAATATTGTAAAATTATCTAATGGAAATTTTTTTTATTTTTCAATTATTGAAAATCTAAAATATCAATCTGTGATATTTTAGATTTGTCAACACAGATTGACACCTTTGTCAATCTGTGTTGACAAAGGTGTTTCTATTATTTCATCAACTATAGATTTCATTTTCAATGTTGACGGTTTGCCACTTTTTAAAAGCTCCGGACTTTGTGCATGGCCAGTACTTTTGTATATTCCGCAGTTTAAAAGCAAGTTTCCATTACCGGTATCTGTTTATTGTGGTACAGTAAAACCAGATTTGTGCACTCTGGTAACAGATTTGTGTGATGAGTTATCATTATTAAAGTCTCAAGGTCTTGTGTATAAAAATGTAAAGTTTGTTATTAATAGCATAATTTTTGTCTGTGATGCACCTGCAAGAGCAATGCTTCAAGGTATAAAGTACCATACTGCAAACTTTGGCTGTTCATATTGTAGAATCGAAGGTGAGACAATTGATCATCGAACTTTATTTCTAAAAAATAATTGTGATATGCGCAATGATTGTAATTATCTTGATATGAAAGAAAATAATCAAGTTATTTTATCACCATTAGCTTTCATAACAGGTATTGGTTTATATTCTTCTTTTCCTCCAGAATATCAGCATCTGGTGTGCCTTGGGGTTTGTAAAAAATTATGTTTTTTTTATTTTACATCAGTTCCTCAGTATCCACGTCTTCCTTGCAAATTAAGTTTAAACCAAATGTCACAAGTATCGGAAATTGTGAAGAACTTTTCTAAATTTATTCCTATTGAATTTCATCGTAAAATCAGACCTTTATCAGAACTGTGCCATTACAAAGCTACAGAATATCGGTTTTTTTTGTTATATTTACGGCCATTTTTGTTAAAAAAGATTTTGCTGCCAGATTTTTATGAACATTTTTTATTGTTACATTATGCAACGTATTGTCTTAGTTCCAACAGTTTTAATGATTATATAGATTGTGCTAAAGGGTGTATCAGTCACTTTGTTTCAAAATGTCCAGAATTGTTTACACCAAAGTGTATGTCATATAATTTTCATGTTTTGTTACATTTACCGTATTTTGTTAACTTATATCAACAACCTCTTGACTACTTTTCTACATTTCGTTTTGAAAATTATTTATCGATTTTAAAGCGTAAAACTAAAGCTACGTCTAGTATATTTCCTCATCTTTTAAGTAATATGAGAAATATACGCGATCAATCTATAACTGAGAGAGTCATGCCTCTTATTTTTAATTGTAAACCGCCAGATAATTGTTGTATTACACCACAAGGAATTATTTTGATTACAAATGTTTTGAGTGAACCAGTTATTTTAGTTTCTGGTTATATTTTAAAGCTGCATAAAAATTTGTATACAATCGGACCTTATGAATCTTCTTCACTTGGTATTGGTATTTATTCAAAATCTACAACATATATAAATAATTTAGCTCCGGTAAATAAGTGTATTTGTTATCCGTATAAGCAAAGATTTATTGTTATTCCATATTGTAATTTTTTTTTTTTTTTTTTTTTTTTTTTTTTTTTTTTTGTCGTTTTACACATTTTACAATGTTATCTTTAAATTCGAATAAATATATATATAATTACAAGCTGACAGGGGCAAGTAGAAGACATAAAGTCTTATCATCAAGCCCTTTTGTGAAATAGAGAAATATAAAATTTCTAAAATTCCAATAATATAAAAAAGAGTTAAATTAAAAATTTTGAAAAAATAAACAAACATTCAAACAAAATTAAAATAAAAATAAAAAAATTTAAAGAGTTTGAAATAAAGTAAAAAGATTGAAAAAAATTAAAAAGTTTAAAATAAATTAAAAATTAAAAAAAGTAAAAATTAGAAAGAAAAAAAAAAAATAATAATAATAATAATAAAATCTCGAAATAAAAAAATAAAAATGTATACAATGCGTAAATTAAAAAGTTTGAATTTTTTTTTTACAAATCAGAACATATACGTATACATATTCAATACAAAGCGAAGTATATATTCAAAAATATTTATATATTAAAAAGATTCCAAACGTTATGTAGATTTAAATTCATTTGTTAGTATTTATTAAAAAAAGTTAAAAAAAAAACAGTCAAAGAGAAAATCAAACAAGAAAGATATATATGTATATATATATATTAAAAAAAAAAAAAAAAAAAAAAAAAAAAAAAAAAAAAGCTTTTTATCAAATTTATCAAAAAAATATTATTTTTAAAAAAATGAAAGAATGTATGTAATGTTTGAGTTTAGTAAGTGTTTTTTTATAGTTCTTTTGAATATATCAATAGATTTTATTTTTTTCATATTTTCGTCAAGAACTGACTTCCACAAGCGTGGCCCCCGACATGTAATTGAGAAGTCAGATTTTTTGAGTGATGTTGATGGGATGTAGTAATTATTTATTGAGTGTCTTGTTTCATATTTATGGTTAATTAGAGAGAAACCTTTATAAAAATATTTTGGAATTAGTTCATTTTGAAGTTTAAACATAAATAACAAGTTATGGTATATATTTAGTTCGTATACGTTTAGCGCATTAATTTCCTTGAGTAACGGCTTGGCACTTTCGTACCTATCTGCGCCCAAAACTAATCGACTTGCTTGCTTTTGTTTAGTATAAATATTTTTTAGGAAAGATGAATGATTGTTTGCCCAGGCAATATTACAATAGTTAATATGACTATGTATAAATGAAAAGTATAAGTTTTTTAAACATATTTTATTCAAAAGATGTTTTGTCCTGTACATAATCCCCACAGTCTTTGAAACTTTGTTCTCGACTAACTTTATTTGGCTTTTCCAATTTAAATGTTCATCGAAATTTATTCCTAGTATTTTCATTGAAAAAACTCTTTTTATTTTAATATTGTTAATTGTTAGTTCTGGAAGTTTAAGTGGAAGGTTCTCGGATTGAGATGGTTTAGCAAACAAAATATATTTAGTTTTTTCAATATTTAATGATAGTTTATTTGCTATAAACCACTCATTAAGATATATTAGTTCAGCGTTTACATAATAAAAAATATTTTTTAAATTTGAGTCAGAAAAGAAAACATTAGTGTCATCAGCAAAAATAGTATAATTAAGTATTTTTGAAGACAAAAAAATATCATTGATATAAACTAAAAACAATAAAGGTCCAAGAATTGATCCTTGTGGAACTCCGCAACTATCTGGATTTAACGCTAAACCTTAACGATGGTTCTTTTCAACCCTACCGCAAACCAGATAATATACTTAATTACATACATACTAGTTCTAATCACCCACCGAGTGTAATAAAAAGTATTCCTAAAAGCATTGAGTTAAGATTATTACAATTTTTTAAGAAAGTGTTCCTCCTTATCAAGAAGCCCTGAAAAAATCTGGATACACTTGCGAACTTGCATCCAAGTATAAAATCTTCAAACAGCAATTATAAACGTAAAATAATTTGGTATAATCCTCCTTTCAGTGCAAATGTTGTAACAAAAATAGATAAATGTTTTTTAAACCTCATCAACCACCACTTCCCAGTTAACCACAGACTCCATAAAATATTTAAAAAAAACACAATCAAAATAATTTATTCATGCATCCCAAACATAAAATCCATTATCAACTCTCGCAATAAAAATACGTTACATGAGGAGGCAAAAAATAATGAAAACACATGCAACTGCATTGATAAATCCAAATGTCCGATAAGCAACCATTGTCTTTCTAACAACATTGTTTATCAAGCCACCGTTTGTTCAAACAATCCGAAGTACAAAGAAAAAGTGTATTTTGGACTCAGCGAGACATCTTTTAAAGTTCGATACGCAAACCACCTCAAATCTTTTAATTCAATTAGATATAAAAATGATACTGAGTTATCTAAAGAAATATGGAAATTAAAAGAAAAAAACTTTACACCTTTTGTCAGATGGAAGATTATTAAACATTGCAAACCATACAACCCAACATCAAGAGTTTGCAACCTCTGTTTGAACGAGAGTTTCAAATTTTGAAGTATAAAGGTGAAAACCTACTTAACACAAGGAGTGAAATAATCTCGAAGTGTAGACACAAAAATAAATTTCTTATTTCTTCCTATGATACCGCAGAATGATCTTGATTAGTTTACGTCACTTTTTCGCC
This sequence comes from Hydra vulgaris, assembly GCF_022113875.1. Lineage (NCBI taxonomy): Eukaryota > Metazoa > Cnidaria > Hydrozoa > Anthoathecata > Hydridae > Hydra > Hydra vulgaris. The sequence continues at coordinate 52,141,509 of NC_061162.1, read as the reverse complement.
ACATGATCCTCTTAAAACTTTTAAAATTTTGTTTCCATGGAGTCATTAGAACTCACGCCACCGTAATTTTAATTGTAATTTTAACGTCTATTTTAAATTTTGTAAATATGGCTGATGATTGCCCTTAGGCATAAAACTTAAAGTTCCATAATAAAAGTTTTTTCTTTTTTCGTTTTTAATTATATGTATATATATATATATATATATATATATATATATATATATATATATATATATATATATATATATATATATATATATATATA
>NC_061162.1:52136570-52140243 GCF_022113875.1 Hydra vulgaris | reverse complement strand
TACATAAGTTTTAAGCAAAATAAGCTTAACTATTTGTTTATTATTTCACTTCAAATTTTTGCCTTGTTTATTTTATATTGTATATTTATATTTTACAGTAATAATTTGTTTTATGATCACAATATTATTGTTATATATAATATACTATAAGCAATAATTAATGTGCAACTAAAATATATACTATATTTTAGTTACTAATTATATAAACCAATTCAATATTTTAATGATGGCATCAAATCGTTCTGATAGGAGAAGAGCAAGTTATGAATTGTCAACTTTTTTTTCTTCAATACGTGGTAAATTTATATTAATAATATAAACTAGTATTTAAAAATTTGATTGCAATTGTTTATATAAATATAAAACTTGGGCAAAATGATATAGAACATTTATTTTAATGATTAAAGTGTTAATCATTGTAACAAAGTTTTATATCATATAAGTTCGATGATATAATATCAATAACAATAATATAAAATGAAACTATTTTTATTAAAAAAAAAAAAAATAATTGTGCAAACTTTGCAGATAAAATGTAATAATAATTGTTATTATATGTAATGTTATTATAAAATCTCTCTCTCTCTCCTCTCTCTCTCTCCCTCTCGTCTCTCTCTCTCTCTCTCTCTCTCTCTTTCATATAGTATATATATATATATATATATATATATATATATATATATATATATATATATATATATATATATATATATATATATATATATATATATATATATATATATATATATATATATATATATATATATATATATATATATATATATATATATATATATATATATATATATATATATATAAATATATATATATATATATATATATATATATATATATATATATATATCTATATATTATATATATATATATATATATTATATATATATATATATATATATATATGAGAGAGAGAGATATACATATATAATTATGTTTAATCATTTTTATAATTTACGTTAATGTTGTTTTCTATTGTGAAAGTATTAATTTTTGTAGTATTCTTCTGATTTAAATAATCATTCCGTATTGCTAATAGTTTACTAAATGCTATAAAGCTATAATGTAATTTATTGTTATCATTTAGACCAAAATTGCAGTATTGAAGTAAACGGTAATAGCCCTTTAAATATTTTTTAATTTCTGTTGTGATATTAAATATAACATTTAAATTATGAATTTATATTTAATTGAAAGTTTAAAATTATTTTATTTAGGCAAAACTCTTAAGCCACAAGTTGACAGAGCTAACCTATACCCAGTTGATTTCTCTATATCTGACGTTTGTTTTGAAAGCAATGAAAATAATTTAAATTATTCAGATAGTGATTTGTATTTAAATGAAGAAGATTGCATGCTCTCAGAGTCAGAAGATTTGTACAGTATTTGCATAGCGACTCAAGTGACAACAAGGATTCAGAGTCCAAAGAAGATTCCAAAGAAAAAATTTTAACTATTGCTGATCATTTGCTTATGTTTTTTATTACTTTTAATATTAGTCATCATCCGATGCTTTATCTTTTAAAATTGTTGATAAAATTTGGAGTGCCTGATGTTCCAAACTCTATTTATTTAATGACAAAAAAATCACAATTACAAAATTTAAATATTGTAAAATTATCTAATGGAAATTTTTTTTATTTTTCAATTATTGAAAATCTAAAATATCAATCTGTGATATTTTAGATTTGTCAACACAGATTGACACCTTTGTCAATCTGTGTTGACAAAGGTGTTTCTATTATTTCATCAACTATAGATTTCATTTTCAATGTTGACGGTTTGCCACTTTTTAAAAAGCTCCGGACTTTGTGCATGGCCAGTACTTTTGTATATTCCGCAGTTTAAAAGCAAGTTTCCATTACCGGTATCTGTTTATTGTGGTACAGTAAAACCAGATTTGTGCACTCTGGTAACAGATTTGTGTGATGAGTTATCATTATTAAAGTCTCAAGGTCTTGTGTATAAAAATGTAAAGTTTGTTATTAATAGCATAATTTTTGTCTGTGATGCACCTGCAAGAGCAATGCTTCAAGGTATAAAGTACCATACTGCAAACTTTGGCTGTTCATATTGTAGAATCGAAGGTGAGACAATTGATCATCGAACTTTATTTCTAAAAAATAATTGTGATATGCGCAATGATTGTAATTATCTTGATATGAAAGAAAATAATCAAGTTATTTTATCACCATTAGCTTTCATAACAGGTATTGGTTTATATTCTTCTTTTCCTCCAGAATATCAGCATCTGGTGTGCCTTGGGGTTTGTAAAAAATTATGTTTTTTTATTTTACATCAGTTCCTCAGTATCCACGTCTTCCTTGCAAATTAAGTTTAAACCAAATGTCACAAGTATCGGAAATTGTGAAGAACTTTTCTAAATTTATTCCTATTGAATTTCATCGTAAAATCAGACCTTTATCAGAACTGTGCCATTACAAAGCTACAGAATATCGGTTTTTTTTGTTATATTTACGGCCATTTTTGTTAAAAAAGATTTTGCTGCCAGATTTTTATGAACATTTTTTATTGTTACATTATGCAACGTATTGTCTTAGTTCCAACAGTTTTAATGATTATATAGATTGTGCTAAAGGGTGTATCAGTCACTTTGTTTCAAAATGTCCAGAATTGTTTACACCAAAGTGTATGTCATATAATTTTCATGTTTTGTTACATTTACCGTATTTTGTTAACTTATATCAACAACCTCTTGACTACTTTTCTACATTTCGTTTTGAAAATTATTTATCGATTTTAAAGCGTAAAACTAAAGCTACGTCTAGTATATTTCCTCATCTTTTAAGTAAATATGAGAAATATACGCGATCAATCTATAACTGAGAGAGTCATGCCTCTTATTTTTAATTGTAAACCGCCAGATAATTGTTGTATTACACCACAAGGAATTATTTTGATTACAAATGTTTTGAGTGAACCAGTTATTTTTAGTTTCTGGTTATATTTTAAAGCTGCATAAAAATTTGTATACAATCGGACCTTATGAATCTTCTTCACTTGGTATTGGTATTTATTCAAAATCTACAACATATATAAATAATTTAGCTCCGGTAAATAAGTGTATTTGTTATCCGTATAAGCAAAGATTTATTGTTATTCCATATTGTAATTTTTTTTTTTTTTTTTTTTTTTTTTTTTTTTTTTTTTTTGTCGTTTTACACATTTTACAATGTTATCTTTAAATTCGAATAAATATATATATAATTACAAGCTGACAGGGGCAAGTAGAAGACATAAAGTCTTATCATCAAGCCCTTTTGTGAAATAGAGAAATATAAAATTTCTAAAATTCCAATAATATAAAAAAGAGTTATATTAAAAATTTTGAAAAAATAAACAAACATTCAAACAAAATTAAATAAAAATAAAAAAATTTAAAGAGTTTGAAATAAAGTAAAAAGATTGAAAAAAATTAAAAAGTTTAAAATAAATTAAAAATTAAAAAAAGTAAAAATTAGAAAGAAAAAAAAAAAATAATAATAATAATAATAAAATCTCGAAATAAAAAAATAAAAATGTATACAATGCGTAAATTAAAAAGTTTGAATTTTTTTTACAAATCAGAACATATACGTATACATATTCAATACAAAGCGAAGTATATATTCAAAAATATTTATATATTAAAAAGATT
>NC_061162.1:52129070-52131570 GCF_022113875.1 Hydra vulgaris | reverse complement strand
CTATACATATGTATATTTGTTCTTTGTATAGTAAATGATAGTGTTTCCTGACGAAGAGCTAGAAATTAAGTTATCTTTTAATTATATGAATCGGATATTATTAGTAATTTTATATTGTTATAAATAGAATAAAATATTTTTTTTAAGTATAATTATGTAAGAGATTTTTTTACATAATTACGTAAGAGATGAAATTTTGTTTTTATTATAAATTCAATTATATGTATAATTTTTTAGTTATAGATATAGATGTCGAAGAAATCAAAATCAACTTATGAATTATCGAATTGATTCTTTCAACAATCTATGAAGATTTTTTCAGGTCCATTAGTAGTTTAGTTTTTCTTAGTTAATATTTGATTTACTTGAAATGCAACCTTAATTATACATGTATATTTTTTTAAATATTTTTATATATCCCTTTTTTATTATATTATTTTATTTTTTTCATTTCTCTAGTGTTACTATTTTTGGATTCATTGCCAAGCAATGAAGCAGTGCGTTTAACTATTAACAGAAGAACTCTTTCATGTATGTCTCCTTGTCAATAGTTTGTTGTATGATTATGTTAAATTTATAAAATGTTTATTCCAACACAAGGTAAGGTAGAAGTAGTTTTATTTACTGGCGATGTTAGTTTTAAGCAGAATAAGTATCATATATCAAAATATTTCCTGTTAATTTTTTATTTATTGATAAAGTATAACCTGTTATGGTAACAATTTTTTTTTGCACGAATCTTTTTTTAACACAGTGCTCTCAGAAGAAAAACTCTTATAATAGAGGTGTTATACTGTTGCTATGCTAATGTTATCTATATTGTATTCATATTTTTATTGATATATAATTTTCAGAGGCTGTAGATTTTGATAATGCATATCTTGATTCTAAATATAAATGTATATTTTATATATATATATATATATATATATATATATATATATATATATATATATATATATATATATATATATATATATATATATATATATATATATATATATATATATATATATATATATATATATATATATATATAATATGGCCCAAGCTCCAGCGTGTTTTATATAACATGTTAATTTTTATAGGGGCTGTTGAATGCAAAGAAGTAAACAATGACCAAGATACAAATGATTTTGGCAGTGCACATCCTGATTCAAATTGCCCAAGTAACTTTTTATTGAATTAGAATTATAATACTTTTCATATTATAAATATAAATTAGTTATTTCGTTCTCTGAAAATAAAAGTGGAATTTGGAATCTACGTTGTGATTAATGTTATATTGCTATTATTGATATGTGAAAATTTAATTTATAGTTTTTTTTTTTAGATGCTGCACACAGTGAATTATCGGTTAAAAAAACTTTGGAATTTCACCCGATTCAATTTATTTGATGATTCAACTGATTCAGAATAATTTATTTAAAAGAAATATATAATTTTGTTTTATATATGTGTTTTACATATACTTTAGTTGCTTAATACAATTTCCCTTTTTTCCGATTTGAATAAGTGTGTTAAGATTTGCATCGGCTAGCAGAGTTTTTGAACGCCTTTGTTTTTGTCCATACAGAATCGCATCGGGCTGAGATCGGCCAGTTGATGATTTGTTTGGAATCGCGTCGGCTTAACATCGGCCAGCCGATGCATTGCAATAGTTTGAGCGGCTAGCCGATGTCGGGCCGACCTCGGTCCGTATGGACAAAAACGCCGTCGGTCCGATATCGGCAGCCGAGGTCGGTCCGACATCGGCTTTAACACAGGGTATCTGTTCAATTAGTAATAAGATCAAAAACTTTGCTTCATCAACTTAATTAGTAATAAGAAATAATTAGTAATAATTTTAATTTTTTAATTAAAAGACGATGGTGACTCTAAAAGACGATGCTCTTTTCAAGAGGTCAAACTCTCGATAAAGTTAGTGTTGTATATATATATATATATAAATATATATATATATATATATATATATATATATATATATATATATATATATATAAATATATATATATATATATATATATAGTATATATATATATATTATATATATATATATATATATATATATATATATATCTTGCATCTCACACAGTTACATGTTAGAAAGAACAAGAAAGAACAACGTTAAATACCTTACCTTTAAAGAAGTTAAAAAAAAATCTGCTTGCTTTTATATAAAAAACCAGATGTGTTTTATATAAAAACAGTTTGTTTTTCCAAGTTGTTAAACATTTATTATACGAGGTATGTCATTAAACAAAAATAAGGTTGTATTTGTAAAGTTTCTAAATTATATATTTTTCTTGATTTATATATATTTATATAGATTAGTTTATATTTATTTGTTATTTATGTTCATGTGTTTAGGTTATATGGGTTTTTATTTTGTAAGTGTGTAAATATCATTTATGTGTTTGCAAATATCTTTTCAAATTGTTTTGATTTGGCTTAGTTTAAAGAAAGAGTGTTGATTTTGCTATCCAAGAAGTATACTTTG